>SMGT01004407.1:702873-776254 GCA_004794575.1 Lanistes nyassanus | reverse complement strand
TAGTTTTCCCCCTTCTTGACACAATTTTATGTTGTGATAACTCTAGTCAACGAGCAGACGAGTAAAACACATAAGCGCCATACCCCTAGACACGACAGAGACAATACCGCGACAGTAGGCAGAGTTGAGAGGTCGTTATTCAACAGGTGAAAGGAAGTTAGTCTCGTAACCTTTCGGTTGCTGGGGGGAGCGGAAGTGTTGAAGATCGTAAAGTTCACAGACAGCCTTGTAAGGATGCTGTCCATCTCTCTCTCTCTCTCTCTCTTCCTTCCTTTTTTCCCCCTGAACTCTTCAAAGGTTTTAGGATCACGCCTAATCTGGACTTGGGCGGGTTGGGGTGTGGGAGGGTGTTCTAACACGCCCGAATCCCCCCTCCCTTACCCGTCAACTTCAGCAAACACATTCCTAGACGTTACGCCCGTGTTCTAATCCTCCTAAGCTCCGAGGTTTGGACGTCGCGAAGTGAAAAATGAAGAATCGCTAACCGGATTTAGCCCTTTGCTCGTCGTCCTATGTAAAGTCTGAAGTTTTACACAATCGACCGACATCGCGATGTGTCTACAACGCCACCTGCCTGGCTGGAGATTGGTAGCTCTTTCGTGCGGTGCGGAACTCACAGCAATGCATCTGGCTTGACTTTACAACGCGTCAGCATTTGCCTAATTATTCGAATGCAACAGCTTCTGAAGTCAACATCGCGAGTTGACCGAATTCGTTCTTTTGGTCTGCTGCTGTGGATGAAACAAGGCTTTGCGGATGCCAATACTCACAACCGATTAATATTCCCCCAGTTACCTAACAGGAAAGTACAAACATAATTTTTGTTTGCCAAAGGCTGTCTCATGCTCATGAACTGTGGGTGTCAAGAGCTGTACTGTCTGGCCCACGTGAAGAAACATTTAACCATAACTAAACACGAGGGTTTGATAAATTTGTTGTGACATTTTAAAGACAACGTGGCGTTAATCAACAAAAGAAATGGTTCAGACATTCCTGTAGATACCTTTACTTATTATGTTTGTGTCTTTCTTTGTGTCTATGTTATGTCGCGTCATGGTTTGTCTTGTCTTTTCATGCCTTGTCTTGTCCTGTTTTTTCTGTCCTTTCTTTCTTTTCCACTTCTTTCTGTTTCCTCGTCTTTCTGTCACTCTCTTCCTCTTCATTTTCTCTCGACTTACTTCTTTCTTTCATTCTTTCTGTTTCTGGTATCTCCCGCCTATTTCTATTTTTCCTATTCTTTCTTTACTCTCCTCTGCATTTTTTTTGCATCTTCCTGATTTTCTGGCAATACGAAGCCAGTGCCAGTTCCAGTACCCGTGAAATGTGTTCAGGCTACTGTTTCTGCAGTGACGCCAAAACTATGGCCACACTACAAAATTAAGGGGAAAAACTCCGATGCCTCTGGAAAGCCTACAGCTAGCATTAATACCAGCTCTTTCAGAAGTCGTCAGTGCGGAACCGTCAGGATGGACGGCATCAGCACAGACTAATATCTTTTAGCTTGTCGATCGCGCGTTGGACAGTAAGACAGTGATGTTCCCGGTGTGACGGGAAAATACGTAATGGTTATTCTTGCTGGGGATGTCGGTCAGTCTGTCAGATCGAATGTTTGGTTCACATTGGAGGTCTTGGGGACATATTTGGTGACTGAGGTTTTCATTTTGATACAACGACACAGCGTCCTCGCTTTGTGTGCTTTGACAGTCATGAACTGCTAAAGCGTAGAGGACACACGTTTGATTTTATTGGAATGTCACGTGTTCATGGGCAGATATTCCTGAGCAATTAAAATAGACTGGATAGACTATCTCGGATAAATTCATTTTGTCACTCGCACGATCGCGTACACACAGCACGCACGTATTCACACACACACACACACACGCACACCCACACCCCCCACACCCCAAACACGCACGCACACACACCCCACCTCCCACACAAACACAAACACTCACACAAACACTCACACAAACACACATGCGCGCACGCACGCACACATTCGCGCAGCACATGCATGCAACCACACAGGCACAAGCACACATAAACACGAACGTTCGCACACCTGAACGGACGCAAGGACACACGAATTCGCTCCCTCGCGTACCAATCCACCAGTCATCCTTCTACACAAATGTACAAGCGCAGGCTTTCCTGTACTGGGTCATGTGTGGAAACGCGCATGCGCATGGTGTTTTTATATAACAGTGCGATTTACTGTCTGTTTTTCACCAAGATTATCTGGTCAAAATGACTGTAACCCCCCCCCCACATTGTCAAAACTTCTTTCTACATTTATTCACAAGAACACGTAGAGCGGGTTAGAGATGGCATCGAATCACAGAGGGTCATGTATCTCAGATGGTTATTTGATTTCTAATCCTGCAAGCGACAAGCATCGAACAACGTCTGCACTGGCGTGGCAACGAATGACAGAAAAGAAAATATATGAAACAAGTTGTGTATTGGTTAAATCAGCAGTACAGGGTAACTTATGAATGGGATGGCAGGAACGTGGGGTAGGATGAATGAGGTCGATAAAGGGTACGGGGAGGAGGGAGAGGAAGGTAGAGAAAAGTGGAATACCCAGAGGACATACCCGACCGTCGGCCCTGTCAGCAGGGATCACAAGTACCTGTGCTGGGCACAGGACTCGAACCGACTCCCTGCTGCATCGAAAACAGCACGCTTTGCCGCTGTGTTACTGTCGGACCCACGTGGAACAGGAAGATTGTGAGAGAACACAAAAAACAACGAAAATAACGAAAAACGAAAACTAGCAAAAAGCGAACGAAATGAAAGCACCAACCCGACTGAAACAATGTAAACGAAAGAACGAATGAATCGATCAGTCCCTGAACTGACGGCTTGTCAAATTAAATGCATGCGATATAAACAGTTCTCTCTTTTGTAGCCCCGAGGGGCTGATAGGCGAAGCAGACCTAGAAGCCATGCTAACGTAAAGTGATGGGAAATAAAGATGGAAAAATGGGCGGACATATCCTGATACTAGATGAGAAAATAATCCCCAGGAGTTCCAAACAGACTTAAATTCGAAAGTAATCAGAAGCTGTTAATGCCATTGGAAACTGTGCTACTCACAGGAGTCCTGGGAAAAGGCTTCAGCCTGAGGGCAGGGCAGGACATGAAACTGAAGCTGAGGGAAGAGCCGAGATCGAAGCGGGATGGGGAGTTGCGTGTGTGTGGGTGCGTGTGTGTGGGTGGGTGGGTGTTTGCGTGTGCGCGTGTGTGCGTGAGGAGGGTGGTGGTGGTAAAGACGTGGAACAGTACAGGCCCTATCATTTGTCAAATGGACGAGTGTGCTGTTCCCTCCCTCCCTCTCTCCCCCGCTCCCCTGCATAGAGCAGCACCTGCAACCACCCCCACCTTTCTCGGGTGTCTCGAGGCTCGGCCTGCCTTCGTCTTGAGACAAGGACGTCTCCAGCGGCCTGTCTGGCATTGCAAGCAACTCGGCATCCATGCACCCACCCCTGTCCAGTGCCTCTTCCCTACCCTGCTGATAGACAGGCTGCTGCAGGAATGCCGGGCTAGCGCTAGAACTGAGCAATAACCATCAGAACAATACTTCTGGTCCACTCCCCCTCCACGACAATTCTCTCTCTTTCTCTCTCCTTCATCCAGGCTCCACTCACTCTATGATTCCTGAGATTTTGTCAGAGTTTTCTCACGTGGCTCACACTGTGGGTGTTGTTTGGGCAGGCGGGCTTGTCTATGATGTTGTGATGTACGGAGAGAGGAGAATAACAAGATGACAAACAAGATAAAGTGTTCATGCTCATACACCTAGGATTAAATATTTAATCGCTTTAGGCAAACTATGGTACTATTTTAACTAACAATTCTCTCCCATCGCTCTAACACTTGGTTCGATACCAACTAAAGGCAGTGTATGTTTAACATAAAAATGTTATTAAGCCAAGAAATCGTAAAACGTCTGTTGATTGTGCATTTACATGTATCCACACTGGGTAAAGGACATTAGCTTATTGTCTGTGCATTTTTTAAAAAAACCCAGACTATTCCCCAAACTGAGTGTAACCGCTGAGCTTGAAATAATTTTTAGCCTCCTGTCACAGATTGGATATTGGGGGACTTTACTTTTTATTTGTTTAGTTTAGTTATTTTTTTTAAAACGTGTTTTACTTTGTGAGAATTTCTACAAAATTTTGATTGTTATTATCAGGGTGCTTTCTAAAGGCCCGTCTTAATCTGCGGAATATTTGTCGCTATGACACCGAGATGCTGTGACGGTCGCAGAATGCTGGACCGAACTTGCTGTGACGTAGCTGTTTGTGGCATACATGGGAGGCTGTGGTACTGCGCGCAACATGTTAAGTCCCAGGCCGCTTGGTCATTGCTGCAATCCGATTGGTTGACCCCGACAGTGTTAAGATACAGCCAAGGTCGGAAGTGGGGGGGGGGCGGGGGGATGTCATAGTGAATACAAGCACGTGTTGCTGTCAAACAACCGAAACAAAGCGACATTCTTAAATATTCCTAATAATATTTATCTGGAAATATGTTCAGAGCTCCATGAATTAGCGCAGTTATCCATTTGGGTTAGCTCGTGTGAAGAGTGTGTGATAATCAATTCGAACCAGTTTGAAGAAATGAGAGGGGTTTCATCTTCGATGCCAAACAACTGACACTGTCATTAACTCGATTTATAAATATATTGATTTCAAAATAAAAAATAAGCATGTGGTTGAAATAGAGAAAATATTAACTCTTCAACCTGTTTTTAAAGATGAATACTCTTGTGTGTCGTTATAGTCAGTGTGTCCACAGTATCATTTCAGTAAACACAGTTGAAGTATTACTATTATTAATACACTTGACTTTTTTCATTCAGTGTTGACCAGCGCATAACATGGTCTGTGTGATCTTACCAAGACGTACTGTAGAATCGCCCTTCCTTTCCTCATGAATAAAACAATTGCTACAACTGCAATAAATAAAGCGAGTGTCTTTCTCTGTCTATACACCATCTTTATAAAATAGCTCTGTTGGGCAAAGATTACTATGGCATGCGCAGTTAAGACAAGGAACACTTTGGAAACAAAAACGAACGTGTCACGATATCAATATGAGTCTGTGGCAGGGAGTCCTTGTGGCACTGACATACTGTGAGCATCGCAGGAGTATTTGCTCTCGTGATATTACTCTCGCCCTGTCACGTGACTGCTTGACCTGTTATAACCATTACGGCCCCTCACAGTTCAGTTTCACGATCTCACATTTACAACTAACTGACATGTATGCTTTATACACTAGCGAAACAAAAAAAATGGCAGAAACCTGACGGCGACCTCAGCTGAAAAACCAATGAAAAACAGCTGAAGAAGTGTAAAGCCATTCGCTGTTTCAAAGCAGCATATGAAAATGTATTCTTTAACAAGCCAAGCGTTGTGGGATATAAGGCCAGAAAACATACACAGTTGGTGCGTTTGTATGGAGAAGACTACCTTCGGCTGAAAATATAAACACGGCGCAGAGCCACCGTCTGTCCTCAGGCCAGACTTTCCCTGGCTGGGGCTTTCGGCTGAGAAAAGCAGGCCAGCAGATTTTCAGTAGCTCTCAACAAGAACCAACTATGAACAAAAATTACTGTGCTTTAAACAGAAGATCGGTGTGCCTAGGTATGTTTATATGAATCCTGCTGTACTGATAAACGTTTTAGTTTTGGCATGGGATTTGGATCCACTAAGGTTTACTACGAATTTTAGACAAAAAGTTTGGACGCCATAAATTGTCTGTATAATCCTATTTACCCTTTTTTCTAATTTTAAATAACTATGCATTTGTCAAGTTAAGGTGCCCATAAGATCCCATGTTAAACCGACACGATTAAACTGAAATTAAAGACCCCCATATACTCATTAGGGGCTTATATTCACATGACATCCACTGGACTGTATGTGTGCATATGTCACGGAGGCTGGTGGGGGGAGTTTAAAGACTACTCGTAAGTTTGTGCGTTGATTCAGATTGGAAATATCTGTATGTCACGTGCAGATTCTAAAATACGCTATGCGTTGTACAGTATGCAAAATACACGCGTGTATCCTCTTCGCGTACACGCAGATGCTCGCGCAGTGAACTTTGCAAACAAGAACAGAACAAATATCTTCTTACACTTATGCCCGGAAGTTTGACTTTCCGATCACGTGACGAAATCTCGATTACACACTGGAAACTGCCTGCCCTTTTTCTTTTACACTGCTTTACATCGTCTGCCCCCTGCTACTTTAAGACTGGAACAGCGACACTTCGATCGGACAGCATATATCCTTTCGCATGGACCAACTCCAATTTAACGGCGTTAGAACAGCATGCCGGAAGTGACTGTGAAGGGAGGCCACCCATCAGCCCCAGAGCTCGGCTCAGGCGTGCTGGGCAGCGGGCTGGTGGATTAGATGATTGAGTTTCTCGCCTTCTGCAAGTCACCCTGTCGGAAACGTCTGGCTCTTGGCGCATGCGCCGGAAAGCCCATCCCAACCTGGCCATGAACCTCACGGCAAAACTAGCCCGCTGGGCGGAAATGACGAGGCTGTCGCTGCTAGCACTATGGATCCCTGCAAGGGCATTAACTCCGTATCGCTAAACATCCACTCACCCTTCCTTTTTGGTGGTGGTGATGGTTGGCAGGGAAGGGGGTAGGTAGACAAGTTCTGAATACCTGTTATACAGAGCTTGGAGGATCTAACTTACAGCTGTTTAGTCTCTGTGGAAGAACTTCGTGAACTGAAAAAAGGAAAGGAGAAATGCACCGAGACATTCCCACGCAATTCTCCGAAATTACGCTTTACGACAAGAGAGTCTTATCGAGGAGGAAGACAAACGCAATATTTACTTTTAGATGTTCATCTTAAACATACCCCCCCCCTCCTTTTTTGCAGTAATTTCTGCAATACCTCGCTGTGCGTGATGTTAATACGAAGCCTGCTTGGGTTGGTTTACTGAGGGCAAGAAAGCGCTGGGGGCTGGAGACACCAAAGAGAATATATGTTGTGCATAAAACAGATTTAGACTTTTATTGTGGACTGTTTACCGAAAGATCCTGAAGCTTCTTTAACAACAGTCAGCCACACCATCGCGTGAAAGCAACAATCTCGCGGAACAAGTCAAATACAGTCTTACATGAAACCAAAGTTTATGCGCATGCGTACTTTGTGGACAACGTCATATGCATGTAGTGAGACTTTTAACAGGATTTTTCGTTATTATCATTGACTGGCAAGTTTTCTTTAGCAAGAAAGATATGTTTCCTGGGTTAAGGTTAGCGTTAGGGATAGGATAAAGGTTAGGGTTAAGTGTTGTTTTGATCTTAATTTGATGGCATTTGTTTGGCAACATCGTTGCTTTTTCATGCTCACACTGCTAGCGGTGCTCATGAATCCCCCCCCCCCCCAAGAAACGCTGATAACTTGTCCACACTCACCCGTCCGTCACTTCGTCTTATATATGGGCGGGGGGAGTCGAAGAACTGACAAGCTGTCCACCCAGTCTGTGAGACTCCTGCGGAGGATGAACCCATCTCTTATCTCCCCTTTCCACTTCAAAACGTAAACCGCATCCAAACTTCGTAGTTTTTTTTTCCACCGGTGTTGTGTCCAGACAGTACAGCAGGGGCGGCGTAATGATTCCCACCACACCCCACCTCATTCCTTTCCCCCCTTCCCCGCCCCTAGAGTACAGATGCCGCTACAGGTGAACTCTGCTGTACCTCAGAAAAAGGTTTTCATATAGATTTCGTCTTTCTTTTCTTTTTTTCCCCTCAGAAAAATTCTCCATTCTCAGATGAACCTTTGAGACAGAAGTATCTTTTTCAACACCTAATGATTCCAGCTCCAGAGATTGATTGCATATGATCCTGCTAAGTTCTGAGATGTACGTTGGGTAGCGGGCGGGTAGAGAATAACTCAGAGGAGACTCACAGCTCGCTCCAGAAATCTTTCAGCACCAAAGCTTGAAAGACGTTTTGAAAAATAAAGCTAGATGATTCAGGCTAAGAAATGTCTGCAACTGACTTAGGACTGTTTCGGCATATCTTAACCGGGGAACTGTTTACAAAGAGTTTTTTGAATGCAGTCTGAAGCAAGCCAGTCCCGTTACAGTTTTTATGTGACCTTTGATGAATGTCCGATCACGGGTGCCCGGTTAAGATACACATAAACTTACATTTGAGATTGATATTTGTCCACTGGATGGTCTGAAATCTGCCGAACTGCTCACAGTTACACGCTTTCCACCTTCGCAACGATGTGAGTACAGATTGCAGTTTTTAAAGAAAAAAATTGTTTGAACCTCCTTTTAGTTTTTTCTCATCCCACACTCCAGCTGCCGACATGCGTGATACTAGAGAAAACATCTGTTGGGAGGGGGTCGCCTAAATATGGCTAGCAAGAACTCGTTTCCACTCAAATCAATTTGGATCATGTGATTTTCCTGTGCCGGAAAAGACGTTGCCATAGAGAAAAATAAAAACATGGTGCGTATTTACTTTCTGACGTTTCCCACAAAAGCCAAAAGGCATCCAGCAGATGCTATGCAATAAAGATAATGAACGGGGATGAGATCAAAAAGAGAGGAATACCCCCCTCTGACAGTATCCCAGCTTAATGGCGGGAAGAGAGTTGGGCCGAAGATTCTAAAAGGATGTTCTGAAAAGTCAAAATATATGTAGCGAAGGTTCTTCTGGCTTCTTGGCTGCGTGACTGCCAGTCTGTCCGCCTGCCCGTCTATCTTTCTTTTTCCACCCTCTCTATATGTTGTGCGACCTTGCGTGCTCGCGCCTAATAAATGAACGATTTAACTGCGTCCTTCATCCAGTCAGTCGAAGAGGTAGACTGACTGGTTATCTAACTGGCTAATCGATCGAACGATCGATCGATCGAGCAAACGAACCTGTTCTGCCTATTCTTCACCCGTATTTAGTTTAGACGGTTGTGGTTCTTGAATGGCAACAAAAGAGATCACACGACAACAGTTTTAAAGGACGTAACAGCAGGATTGTGCAACTTGTGTGTCTGAACGGAACCATAGAGGGTTCGGGTTTAGTGTCTGAAAGGAAAAACAAGAGAAAGAGAGAGCAATACGGGGCCAAGAGAAAGGAACAGAGCATTTCTAGTGATTGTACCGGTTCTATGCGGCAAGGTTTTGGTTGTGTAGAAATATTGATACAGTTAATTTTTTAAAAAGCAGAAATACATAAATGTATGTATGCATCTGTGTGTGTGTGTGTGTGTATTTCTGCCACATCCACCCACCCACACACCCATATGCACATATATATATATATAATTATGTATTTGTGCGCGAGCTTACATGCTCGCTTACGTGTGTGCGTGCGTGCGTGCGTACGTGCGTGCGTGTGTGCGTGCGTGCATACGTATGTGTATTTGCTAAAGTGTACTGTTGTTTGTGCTGGTGCTTTTATGCGTCTATGCAGAAATGTGGATGGGTAGTGCTTTACTCTCAGTAAAAATACTAACAAATGAAGACAATGGTTTAATTTTCTTTCTAAGTGGCATTTGTCGGGTGGCTTGTGCTAAGGACACTAGGAAACAGTTTTACAACATGTACGGGTCATTTTCTTCAGCATGTACTTTCACTGCACATCAAGCCCCATGTGTCATCAACAGGATATTGCAGTGCTGGTGTTTTCTTTTTAATCGCCTCCTCTCTCCCCAAAAAGTGCGAAGGAGAGAAAAACGTTAAACCATTTCCAAAAATTAACATAAAACCAAAACGTCATCTAAGGGATCCTACCCCTTACCTTCGGGACCGGGGTTCCTGTTCTTATTGCGCTGAAAGGCATCCCCCTCCCACCTCCCCCGTCCCCCCTCATCAAGATGGAGGCAAGGAAAGCGGAGGGAAAGGAAAGCGTAAAATAAGCAGAAACTGTCCGTCTGGTGGCGCTGACAAGGAAAGTTGATTTTAAATCGATCCGCTCGGAACGTTTTCGTTTTCGGTGCGGCTCGCATGCAACATGGCGGGCCCTGACGTCAGGGGTTTAAAGACAGACGAGTAAAATGGCATAAAAAGAGATCAGAAAGGGTCCCTGGCGGCTCGAGATTCGATTGGCCTCACAGAAGAAAGACGAGCGAAACACGAAGCTGTGGAATCAGCCCAACGAGGGTCGCTAAGTGTAAAAGGAGGAAACCGCTTCGGTGGCTGCATCGTTCAAACTAATTAAATGAAAGGGAATAGGCAGGTGCAGGCTATCAGGTCGTTTTTGTCTTTCCCTTTGTCCAGGATCTTCGTCTGTTTCGGGTTTTGTGGCTTTGGCGAACGTGTCTGTGCGCGTGTTTGTGTGCGCAGCCCTGCGTAGCGCGCACGTCTGTGACAGCAGCGTAACCGCTTGAGCCTGGCACTCTGTGCGTACGTGCAGAAGCGTTGCTCAGATGGGCGTGCAGTCTTCTAGGCGATTTCGTAAGCATCCTAAAAGGCATGCTCTTTGAAATTTCACCTTCAGTCTTAAAGCCTTCGATGATAAATTTGGTGTTTTAATCTGCATCGGGTTCAGACGCTGAAGGAAATATGGAGTGGGCCTACAGGTTAGAGTATAACCGGGGAGATTTAATGTAGCGGAATGCAGAAATAAAATCCTTCTCATACTGAACAATAAAGTTTTCCGAATGCCAAAAGTAGCAAGAGGATGCGAGAGAGAGGGAAAGAGAGAGAGAGTCAATTCCGATGACAATGACAGTGGCTGACAGTGTTAATGACAGTGACATTCAATGACAGGGACACTGACAATGACAGAATGTCACTCAATGACAGCGACAATCAATGAGAATTACAATGACAATGACAGAATGTCACTCAATGGCAATGACGATCAATAAGAATTACAATGACAATGACAACGACAATTACAGTTATGATTATAGTGATAATTTCTTATTCCAGTGAGGAGTTTGGTCTGTATGAAGTAAGGAGAATGTAGGAGAGATCAAGACATACAGTCAAAGGAAAATCTGTACACTTCTCCTGTTAATGACATTGATTGATTGATTGATTGATTGATTGATTGATTGATTGATTGATTGATTGATTGATTGATTGATTGATTGATGGAACGAACGAACGAACGAACGAACGAACGAACGAACGAACGAACGAACGAACGAACGAACGAACGAACGAACTACTGTTTTGTGAAAAACTGTTTAAGACAGTTAAGATTTGACTATGCGCATCTAAACTGTATAGAAGGGTCTCTCATATTAAAACTATTCAAACAAATTTGTTAGTACTGTACGGGCTGTCCGAGTCGTATAAAAACTGTCATGCAGAACTATAGCACCAATTTCGACGGAGAATTTTTCTCCCCCAAAAAATGTCTTCCCAGAGATTTTTGCTAGTAATCTGTTAGTAATAGCTCTGAGAAGAATACTCGATCCAATTATTATGTATATATACATATCTCGGAAATGGCTGGACTGAATTCTTCCGGTTCCTTTCATGTGACCAGGTGGAGCTGTTCATCTGGCGCCTTACAGCAGTTCCTGAGGTGCCAGAGCGAAAAGCCACCAGGCGAAGTGTGTGACAGCTTCACACTCCAAACCCCATTTAGGGTCTAACTGTCAATCTTCCGTCCCCTCGCCTCTCTTGATTTTCTTTCTCCAAGCATTTTTAATTCTTTTAACGCCGGCTGATTGAACCCTGCCTCTGGAGACTTGTTATTTCCACATCGAAGAAGAAACGTGGATGAGATCTGTCTGCGGGTCTTGAGACAGTGCCATGCTGGCTCTTGGCTCACGAACAAACGTGGAAGCCGCTATTGTGTTAAGGGTGAGGGAACGATGGAGGAGAAAAATCTTTGATGTCATAGGCCGAAGCATGTTGCATCTGCGTACGCTTTTAGACATTATTGTTTGACAAAATGTACACCCATTAAACAGCCTGTTTTTCCTGGCACAATCGTTTCTAAAATTCTGTACATTTGAGAAGAGCTTTCGTCTGCTGTTACGTGATCTGGCAAACTCCCATTGTCTCAGGGGGTTTTTTTCCCATGTACTTGGCAAAAGTAATGTTGTGCTCATGATGGTCTCTTGTTGCTTTATGTCTGAGTCTTTGATCTATCATTCGTAACAACAGCATGAAGTGGTTAAGATATTTTCAAATCATGCGATTAGAAGATATCTTAAGACATTTTCTATCACAAAATTCAAAGAAGTACTTGGTATTTTAACATGTTGTTCTTGTGGAATATATTTGGAAGCACTGAGACATTAGAATCCATATGCTGCGAATGCTAACAAAGTGGGATTTTAAAAAAAAATTAATGCTCTACCTATAAATCTTGCAGTAGTAGGTAGAAACGGCACAGGGTTGCAAAAAGTGTGTACATGTTGGATTGCTAAAGAATATGTCGAAGTTAGCCCATATCGAGAGAGTTACAGAAAGTGTGCATAGAGAACATGGTAACGTTGAATCTTTCCTCCAAAGTCAACCTGCCGGGAGCCTAACTGTTATCTAAAAATCTGAGCTGAGTTGGGCGACTGTGAGCAGACTGTGAGGTGACGCTAGCTGCCAGCAAGCCGTGTCTTCAACTCATGCACCACGTGCTCCCGCTGGAATATACTGGCTACGCGTGTTCGGATCCTTGTTGCTTTCTCAACTGTCTCCTCGCTAATGATGTCTGTCTGTCTGTCTGTCTGTCTGTCTGTCTGTCTGTCTGTCTGTCTGTCTGTCTGTCTGTCTGTCTGTCTGTCTGTCTGTCTGTCTGTCTGTCTGTCTGTCAGACTTTGTGCCTTTTTCATGTGTGACTGCCTGCTAGCTCGCTTTCTTTTTTCCCCTTTCTTTCTGTCTTTCTTTTTTCCTGTCTGTCTGGTTAGCTGGCTGGGTTTATTTTTTGTGACTGGCTGACTGGCTGGGTAACTGGCTGGGTGAATTTATTTAATTTCTCTCTGCCTTTCTTCTGCCTGTATTTCTTTCTTTCTCGTACTGACACCCTCCATCCATCTGTCTTGTCTTCGTAACAGCTTCAATCAACATTTTTTCCTAGATCGAAAAACATCGGCCAGGTGACTGAAATCACGAGGTTCACGGGGCGGTTTCGATCGATAGAACTTGGAAACGCATACGAGCTCTCTTTCTTTACCCCCTACTGGTCTAGTCTCAGGGAACAGTCAGAGACTTGCATCCCAAGAATTTCTTCTTAGTGCCTGCCGCACACTTTTAGACTAATGAACGCACTCACACCAACCCAGCCATTGACAACAAAGGATATGTTAATTTCGAGTTGGATCGAAAATTCCTTCAGACACATGTTTAGGACCGGAAGTTTGCTGGAGGAGAAATAAGGCAAAGTCTTTTAAAGCGTAAAATTGAATTACTTCTTGTTACGACTGATTCCATGCGGGTTTTCTGAACCGTGTGCGGCGAGCATTCGTACGGGACTTTGATTGGTGCTTTCTATAAAAGGACAAAACTCTCTCTGCAGCACACAAAAGTGTAGTAATTTGAAAACCAAAACAATAACGTGATTTAATTATGCTGAATTGCATAGGAATCTCGATTTATCCAAAAACTCTTTTGTGGTCAAAGCAACACGGATGTAGCCTTGCTGGCGGTTGGATAAGGCTGACTAGAAAGTTGCCAAACTTTTCTGTACTGTAGAAAGAGTTCTCGCTTGTATAGAAGGTCGTTATTGGTGAGCTCTGTTCATCGTTTGTCAGACTCTTGTGTCTACAAGATTTTCTGAGTCCGGAAACTTTGGCCTTCTGATCTTTTGCCATGTTTGTCACCAAAGTCATCCGACAGAAACACCACCATTTTTACTGCAACTTTGGCTAAGGAAGCCAATACATTACGCTATTAGCTTCTTGCAGAAATTTCGTGACGACATCGACCAAACCGTGCAGCCAACTGATTTCAGCTGTCGTCGATGCTGCTGAGGAGAAGAGCATGCCGGCAGTGACATTTAACTTGACAACAGTACGTGTGACACACACGCGCCGCTGGGACTAAAATAGTCACATAATCTTGTCAGCTAAGCGCGTAGATAAGTTATTTATGGACATGTTAGCCTACCATACGTATCTTTCGGATTTTGCAATAGGCTGCAACTGGAGCCTTTTTTCGTCATTATTACAGATTATATCGCGTCTGGTATTGACCAAGCTTACGGCAAGCATTAGGTGGGAAAAATGCTGACATAACCGACTTTATTGCCAGGATTCGTTCTCGCTACGCGCTTTCCTGTTTGGTTCGTTACGGCCGCACACTTTGCAAATCAATACGTCTATGTATATACATACGCACATCCTTTGCTGACAAGGAAAACGTGAACTGCGCAAGCCTCGACGTTATTCTCGCTCCACTTCTCTTCCACATCTGTGTGTCTTTTTCCCCTTTCTCATCTTTGTCTTTACTCTCTGTCATTATAACTCTTTCCCTTGTGTATACGTTAATGAATATTTTTGTGGGATTGAGAGAAAAAGCGCGCCTGGGAGCTTCTGTACGTGTTTTGAACAGTTAAAACAACACCAGAAAATGATTTTCGCCATGTACAGATTAAATACAGTCGATTACCCCCACACACACACACACAAAGAGAGAAAGAAAAAATATTTAAGCAAAGTAAGCTAACATTGTTTCCAGAAGTAAATAGTAAATGGGGAGATTTGTTGCTTACTCCAACTTTACTCCCACTTAACTTATGTCTAACAGTAAAACAAACTCAGAACTGATTGTCGCTGTACTTTGTCACCTCAATAAACCAATGTGACTCCAAAGATAAACACTGTTTATGCAAAGAGTTGCGTTGCATGAGTGCTGGTACCTGCCCTTCCAGCAGTAAGAACGGTCGTGAGGCTTGTTGGCACTGAGTATTTTATGGGCACCTTCTCGTATGAACAGGAGACACGAGACCCAGTGCAGCCCAGCCCTGGTCTTGAAGGAAACGAACAAACATGGTCTCGGCTTTTCATTGCAACGCAGTTGTTGTATAACGCATGCATCATTGTTATGCTGACATTTCGGATCGGTTATTGACTGCTGTCGAAGCTTACAAGCACTGAAGTTTGTGCCGACACAAAAGCCGTTCTACTGTCAGACTCTAAATAAGTCGGTGCCGCTGTTAAATCGTCGTTTCACTGTGAGGCTTTGCTGGCCTGTAACTTTTTAGAACCCTGGGGTGGCTTACATGAGCGTTCTTATCCCCTGTTCATATGTGAAGGCCCACATAAAATACACAGGGCGAACGGGCATTACGACCACTCATGACCGGAAGAGCATCTTCGAAAGTTCATACAAACAAGCTCTGGGACCACGTGCATGACAAAGCAATAGTTCGTTAGTTCGTTCTTCACAGTTGTAGCTGAGTATGGTGCACCTGTCTCTGGCTTCAATTCCAGCCAAGGGGCTAGCTGCATGAGTTTTGGTTATGTTCTTCCGTTCATAAAAGCGTTCGCAAAGCCCGCGTACCATCTGAATTTTACGTGAACTTCACGCCGTCAAGCCCAGAAGTAAAGCTGCTTGATTCCCGCGAGCAGTGACCAAGAAACGCTGACAGCCCAAGCTAGAATTTCTTGACTAGGATCTGTTTGAATGTTTCAAGAAACACGGACACACGCAGAGACAGCAGGTTTTGTTTGAAGAAACGTTGACGCATTCACGGTGCTGGAAGATTGACAAGGTTGTGTTTAAGGGACTGACGCCATACGTCCTTGATCTGAAATGGCTTTATAGATTGTTGCTGGCAAGAGGAAGTCTGACATGCGCGCGTGTATTTATTTGCATGTGCATTCATGTGCCTGCGTATGCATGTGTGTGTGCGCGCGCACCTGCGCGCGTGTGAGAGAGAAGCGGAAAGGCTGGAAGCATAACAGAAAGTTATATAGCAAGCTATAATGAAGATTACGAATTTATGCATTATCAACCGAGATTGAGTGTCGAAGACCGCTGGGAATGATAAAATGGTGATTACACTTTGTTGTGATGTGTCTTAAAATGTCACAACTTTTCTCCTCTCTTTTAAATCGAAAGGCTGAACCACAAACAGGTGATTATGGCAGAGAACGGACTTGCACAGTGTACACATGGGACAGAACATGTTAAATTTGTGTGCCGTTACACGGGCCCTAAATGTGCGTAAACGCAAAGAGCAGAAACGGGTTTTCCATGCATAAAACCCGAACTTCAGCATATGTTTGGGAAACAAATAGACTAAATTATTGAGGATTTCTGTTAAGCCACTTTTACAAAACTCGACTATGTCGAAAGAAAAAAATGGTTAGTAACACTGTTCGACTAAGCTGAAGTGGAAGAAAACCCCAACGCTTAATAAACTAGACCAATACATATGAGCAAAAGAAACCACACACACACAGCTTAATTTTTGTCAAAACTTATTACAAGCTGCTGTGCAGACTTCTCAACACAGTCTCGTGAAGCAGAACATTTTGGGAAAATCGTTCGATCCATATAGGACGAAGACTTTGCTGAAAAAAGTTGAATCTGCTTATGTTACGCATGTTTTCTTTCGGCTTAGTCGACAAGGGGCAGACTTGATTGAGTGAGGTTATCACAATTCAAGGCGAAAGATATTCCTCCAGTCTTTATTGAGTTCTGAGTTTTCAGTGCTTTCGGCCATCTTGATCCGTTGCGCTCTGGGACCTGTTCGGTGGTCTAGTAGTAAAGGCACCCGTTTCAGAGGTGGAAGGTCGGTGGTTCGCATCCCGGCCGAATCATACTGCTGGTTGGTAACCATAACAACAGACAATTAACTATAGACCAAGCCATGACCGCTGCAAAGTGTTACTTCTTATAGTTGCAGTTAGTCATATGCAAGTTCAAGCCTGTGACTGCGCTAAACGAGATGAAATGTGGTCTGCGCATGCGTGCACCAAGTCAGTGGTAAATGCAGACTCGCAGCCGGGGCCGGGGCAGAACTGTAGTGGGAAAAAGAAATTCGCGGGCTGTACACCGCTCGAGGTTAGTGACTGGCTGAAAGGCTAGTAAAGCCTTGTCTTTCCTTGAAAGAATTGGCAAGTGTGATACAGCCTTCATCCGTTTGCCTTCGATAAACTATCCTTTCACCTCTGGCTGTGATAACGTAAATATCTATAACGCATTAGCATTAAACAAGCCTTTTTATGGAGCAATGTTTTAAACTCCGAATGAAGCAGGGTTTTAATAAACCTCTGCTAGGAAGTATGTAATCTCAGGTCTTTATGACAACAACTGCGCACAAGTAAACTTCCATGCATGATTGCGGCTGCATTAAATCTGCGTTGATAAAACACTTGCATGATGAAACAACCGTTCTGCTCAGCGATAATGTTGCTATTTCCACGTCACCCTTCACAAGCGCCTGTGAAGCTAATGAGGATTCAAAAGTCTTGGTGACTGCTGCTGAAAACACACACTACATACGACTTACTATCAACGACTGCCTGTCCTCTTTCATAACCCAATAAAACTCTTTTACCGTATTGGTCGCCTAATTTCTTTCCAGCAGCCGTCCCGTCAATGCGTGCGGTAGCGAGAAACAGCATCTGACCTTTACTATCAACAGAAAGACGAAAAGCTGTTTTAGCGTCTGGGTCTCCAAGGAGCTAACCCTGGGTATACAAGGTCGGACAGTGTCTGCATCGTGGTTTTGTAATCTGGGTTTGTTTACCCAACACGCAGACCACAAGGGTCGGCTGCAGTTCCTAGAAATACGTGTTCGCTCATTTCTGTCGCAGACATCGAATTTGCAGAAGTCTCGCAATCCTTTCTATCTCTTGCCTCCTTCACTGTGCGCAAGCGAACACACACAGTTATATGCACACGCTAACACGTGCACGACGCTCTCACACACTGGCCTTTTTCACTGCTCCTTATGGCCCCCCCCCCCATCATCATCATCATCATCATCAAGATTAGTAATTCTGCTGTATTACATATTTGCTCATCGTCTACTCTTGCGTGTGCGAGTCTATGCGCGCTGACGTGTATCGTAGTGGATGGGCAGTTGTTTGTTTTTGCATGCTCTGTTGTTTTCTGGTGTCTGCGTCTGCACTCGTCTGATTTCCCAGGCGGCTGGACAAAAGACGACGACACTGTAACTCCAAGACATGCACAGCCCGCTGGTTCCCCTTGCGTGCTGTTGGGAGTCGGTGCCGCGAAAGCTGTCTCTGACGTCAGCAGAGACCTGTCCCATCTAGCTTCGTGCCCCGAGACGCTGAGTTGTCACCCCTTTGTGGCGGGGGCATTAGACACCGTCTGGCCGCTGCTCCGCGCACAGCATCTCGCGTCGCCGCGACTTCATCACACAGCACCTTCCCCGAAGAAGACTCGCTCGCCGACTCCAGTCTCCCGTCTCGAGGTCTGCTTTTCTGTTCTGAAAGATTCCAGGGAGACAAATCTGTTTTCTCGGGTAACGGTTGCTGATAATGACAAGAAGCTCAGAAAGCATCGGCGGGTCGTACAGTTGTCCAGGAGCTATGGAGCGCCATTTCGTCTGACATTCCTTCACCATCTTCCACGATCCCTGGCGGACTCTGGCATGCGCGTTGCACACTAAACGGCGGTTTTGTCTGGAACAGAGATGTTATCTCCAAAACAGTTTTAGCAGCTTGAAGGGGATGAATAAAAAGGAAGTTTACGGGAAATGGTAAAGAAAAGTAGAAAAGGTGAGGAAGATGAATACAGAAGAAGGAAGACATGATTACGGTGTACTGATATTTCTGTCAGTGTATCAAAACGAACTTCCATGTATCTAAACTGCAGGCCCTCAATATGTTCCATGACACGTGTTTATTACGTAAAACGATGTTAAGGTTTTTCAAAAAAAAAAATGTGGATACCTTTGTGTACATGAACCCGGGAAGGAGAGACTGACTCTATACATAAGTACTTTACGTTATAGAGCAGTGTCTAATTATTTAATAAGATTACTCGGGTAAGCTGTCGAGTAGGACAAAACACTTGGATAGTGCAGAAAGATCAGCCGGCAAACCGCTGGATGTAGTTCATTACCCAGATTCCTAACTAGCCTTATGTTCCGCAAAATGCCGCCTTGTGAGTTCTGGATACAGCGCTGGAGAAAAAAATGTTACAGTTCACTAACAGGAGGTCAGATGATCGATTTGTCTGTGTGAAGGGCAGGTCTGTCGGCATGGCCTGCGCAAACACAGCCGGGGATTTGCCACGACCTTTTTCACCTCAGGTTTACCTTGAGAGTGCCGCACGAAACCTCCAGGGTAATCAACACCCTCCCTCTCACTGCTGCCTCGATCTTTCCTTCCCTCGTCTGTCTTTCCTTCCGTCCTTACTTCGTTTCCTGTCTGGCTGTGTTTCTGTCGATCCGCCCGTCTTTCTGTTTGTTTCTTTCTTACCTTCGTTCATTCTTTGCTTCTCCAGACCTCCCTTTTTGGTTCAAGTGTTTTGTTTTCCCCAGTCCGTGAAAGCGTCGTGTAGGGGAGGGCCATACAGTGTTGTGAAAGGAGATCTGGAGGGTGTGTGGAGGAGAAAGAGAGAAAAGTTGATATCTTTTGGTGGAAAATGGGCCGTCGTAAGGTTGGTTTTTTTTCCCTAGTTACATGTTTGCCAGGTTGTGAGGAATATGTTTTGTGGATGAAGACACTCCTATGATTTTTTAAGATCTTCTGCAATTTCGCTGATGATTGCTTTTTACCGTAGATAATTTCGTTCATAACTTAGACATGGGAATGGCAAAGGCTACTGCACCACAAGCAGCTAACTGAATTTGCTGAATTTGAGGAAGACCTCTGCTTACACACTACATCAGCGCACGCACGCACGCACACACTCATACCAAGAGGATGCAGGAAGGGCAACGCACAAGTGTATAAATCGTAGCGTAAATTTACGAGCCTCGTGGTTACGTAACAATATTGTTGCTTATATTCGGGTAGAAATAAAGACGTATACGGTACTGAAAATAAATGAAATCTTTCAGAAATCTTGCGCTTTTTCGGACGAAATGGTTGAAAACTACTGTTTATTTAATGACAGCAGATGTATCGACAGTATGTCAGATTCGGCACCGGGACACATACCATTAGGGCCTACATCTTTTTCAAGAAAATCCTCTGGATATGTGTTTGGATTTAATTATACTAGCAGAGAAAAACTGAAAGGTAAAACAGGAGGAAATAGCGAGAAAAAAAACCAATAGTCTTGTCTTGGCTTTTTCTTTTCTGGCGACGGCGAAAATTGCTGGTATTGGCTTTTCTCACGCTGTCTGCAAGAACAATCTCTTTTCCCCCCATTGGATTGCGTGACACGCAGAAAGGGAAGAACGGGTTTTCTATCTGACCAATAATTAAAGGTACTGCGACATTAAAAGAAGGATACTGCCTGAAACCAGCAGAGCAGCATCACGATAAAGATCATCAAAGACGGTAAAAAAAGATAAATTCTTCTATTCGGATCATATCTTTAAAAAAATTCCACCTCCCCACTTGCCCTTTCTCTCTCAAATTCATACAGCCTCACTCACTCACTCTTTCACTCTTTTCTCTCTCACACACACACGCACGCACACACACAACCTGCCTCTAAATTATTTATGCTTCAATTGAAAAAAAACGAGCAAATGTGCGTTCGCTCGACTGTACAAAATCTGTCCGAGTAAAATGCTCAAGAAAATTGCCTTTGGCCTTTCTCTTCACACCTCGACGAACTGTCTGGTAGGAATTACGTATTCAGGGGTGAGAAGGACCCCCCCGTATCTTCATCGTTTTTATCTAATTTCAGACGCGTTGAAACGAGAGTGTTCCTAGCGAAATCCAATTAGCATCCGCCACGTCATCAAGAACCGTCCCCAACGATTTAGACGCAGTGACATTTTCTTATGAGGCACCAAATCGAACATTCGCTTTGACATACCGACAAGACAGAAAGCAACTTTTAATTAGCTTAAAGCTTAATTATTTTTCGCTCAGCACATCGCGAAAAAAATATACCAGATGCCAGAAAAAAACCAAAACCAAACCGAAGACACGCTGGGTGGCTCTGTACTCAGGCTCAGATGTACGGCGCACGCGGTAATTTTTTCTGACTACGTTCTGGGTGAAGTTTTTGTTAGTTGGTGTTCGCATGCTGCTGGCGTTTGACTTATTGCTTGCGTTCATCTCACCTGTGGATCAATCACTTATTTCGCGCAGTACATTACCTCTATCTTTATGCACATATTTGTAAAACTGTCGAACTTTCCTCCAAAGCAGCATGGCTTTAGAACAACACCCTCAGAAACACTCGTGATTCCGTTAGAAGTTGACGTCTGAAACCATTCCATTTTTATGATGCGTGTAAAACAGCAATTATTCATCCCTACCCCCACCCACACTCCAACTGTTGTGGCTGTTTACGGAATTCAGTTGTCCCCCTTGTTCCTCCATTCCTTTAAAAAAAAACAGAATTATTCATTATGGCATGGTCATCAATCTCCTAAAGCCTGAAAGGTCACTTCCGGTCTTAAACAAATAATAAGCCTTCAATTGCAACTATAATAATAGCCTCGTTTGCCGGGCTTTCTTTGCGCATGCTGATTGTGAGAACTATTGTCCGGACTACACAGGCGCACGAAGTCGTTTCCATGACGACGGCCAGCGCAGAAAGTAGGTTCCTCGGGGTCACGGGGTTTGATGAGGAGAAACAAATAAGAAAGGGAAGAGGCTGTGCAGTTAGGGTCTGAGTGTTCGGCATCAGACGATAACAAAGACAGCAGAGTAATAAGTGCCAGAACTGGATTACAAGCAGCCGGTTGGATTACTCACGCCGATCGAATAGCGTGTGACTGTCGTAGTACTTATGCAACTGGTCCCGAAAGACCGTCCCAGAAGCGTGGCGAGTTTCTGTACAAGGCTGTCGTGTGACGCCTGACCTTGTCCACTTACATATTCCACGCGCTTTTCCGAGACCTGGACTCAAGTTTCGCACGCGTCTTACTTTCCAGACTTCATTGATGTTAAAAATCCAAGCTAGTTGCTCGTTCGGTAGCTTTTGGTTGTAATATGAGGGACTGATCTCCCCTGAAATCGGAGCCAAGTCAGAGGCCCTCTTATCAATGTGACATCTTCAATTATCTTGTGAGTGGACACGACAGGCGCTCGCAGTTGTGTAGGGGATTTTTTCGCAGTTACTTCAGGTACACAAAGAAATGTACACGGCGTCAGAAAACAAAGCATGTGCATGGTGTCAGTACGAAAAATTGTAATTGCGGCCATTGAACAAAGAAATGGACGTGCTGTCAGTAAACAAAGAAATACACACGCTGTGAGTAAACATATTAGAACAGCGAGAGGAGAAGAAAAATGATTCCGTAAGAAAAAAATGTACTTGCGGTCATTAAACAAAGATATGTACAAAAGAAATAAAGAAAATAGACAAAGAAATACACACGCTGTGAGTAAACATATCAGAACAACTAGAGGAGAAGTAAAAATATAAGATGTTCTAAATTTGGCTTGGTTTTATTTAGGAAACCGAATCGAACATTCGACAAGAAAAGAAAGAAAAGAGGCACTCTGCAGATAAACACATTTAAGAAACACCCAGCAGAGGACAGGACTTGCAAGAAACTGTAGAGAAGACGCATGGCTGAAAGCCGGGCCACGTCTCAACTAAAGGACGTGCGTGGATACCAGTTTTAATAAGAAGGCAGAGGCAAAACACGAAACTGACCAAGAACAGAAGAAGAAAGATCCATCTATGCTGCCGGCATTGCCGTACCCAAAGAGAATAATCGGCAACTGAATTATGAATGTGCAGGCTACTGGTCGACAGCGTCGCTTCTCAGTCAAGGGGAGTGAAAACTAAAATCCAGAATCGCACATTGTAGGTCTCACTGTAACGACTGGTAGCAGAAAACGCCAGGCACGCGATTTCGATGAAAGGCAGGGTTTCTGATGTGAAGACAGGGTATATGAGGATCTGCAGTAAGATTCCGATGAAGGCTGGTTCTTGTCGCGTGATTAGAAGCTGCCACTGCCCAACGTTTGCGGGTTTAAGAACAGGTGCGTGTCAAAAACGTGGGGGGGGGGGAGAGAGGAGGAGGAGTGGGGGGGGGGGAAAGAGGCAAAAGGGGAGGGAACTCCTTTTTGCTTTAAATAAGAACACGTACAGGTAAGACTCATTAAATCTGCTGTTACTTGCACTTTCTAAACTCCCGCACTTATGGTGTGATTTTAACCTGTTGAGATTGTTTTTCGTTTACGCAAAAAGAGTTTGTTTTTCATTTACGTAAAAAGTGTGTACAACTGGAGGGCAAATTATTTATTTACTTATTTGTGTGGGTGCGTGTGTGCGTGTGTGCGTGCGTGCGTGCGTGTGTGCGTGTGTGGTGGGTTTTGGATGCTTATGATTTTTCGTGTAGCAGGAATGGCCAGGAAACAAGATTTCATATGCAGGTGACCATGAAGGATGCATCAACGATTGGATGACTCGAGGGAGATGACGTCACAACGAGGGCGTCCGTCATTAGAATGACGTCATTTGTCCACGCGTTGACGTCACCCCACAGTAGTCGACATGTGCGAGGGGAGACAATGGGATTTGCAGGAAAGACGTCTTTGTTGAAAGTGTGTGCGCTGTGCTATCGGGTGATGTCTCCTTTTCAAAAGTTGTCCAGAAACATTCTTCGGGTTGAAATGGATGGTAGATGGTTGAGCTCCTGTCCTTAGCAGGGCTTTGCATGGTCAGGTATCATGCTGAGGTCATTACACAACCGTCTCATTGGTTTGCATTCTCTGCACTTTTTGTCTGTTATATGTGTTTGGCTGTTTAGAAGTTTTCCGTTTCAAAACTAATGCAGCAGTGCTTCCAGACGCCTTCTGCTCTCTGACTGACTGGTCGTTGCCGTGGTTTGTTAGTTAGCTGGTTTTTGATCTTATTTTTCTGAAGATGGTGAACCATCATGTATAATCCTCTACGGGCGGTGAGGATTCGTCTCTCAGTTTCATACACTCACCCGTTCTCAGATCTGCTTGGTCTGTTGCTCAGACCAAGGATCGAAAGTCCCGCCTGTCACCTCGGATAAACGGATTCGTAACGTCAGATCCGAGAACCTGTGGCAGTCCCTGACACGTCAGCTCACAGGATCTGTTTCAGCTGCAGTACTGGCAGGTTAAACACCTACAGCAGCTTCAGTCACGTCAGACTGGTGTCCGTTGCAGTCACACCAGACCAAGAGAACCGACAGCAGTTTCAGTCACATCGGACCGGTTGTCCGCATAGTTGCGGTCACGTCAGGTCCAGCCAGGCGGTGCGGCTGCAGTCACGTCAGATCTAGGGCCTGAGGCAGTGGCAGTCAAGCCAGATCCAACGATCTACAACAGCTGGGGTCACGAGCTGGTAACAGCGACCCTGCCACAGCACGCACGTGGAAAGAAAACTGAACGTCCGCCATGTTTATTCCGCACGCGCGCGTGCACATCGCCGGCATCGCCTACTGGAAGGGCTCTAAGGCGAAAGGGGGTCAGTCCCGGAGGAGGCTTGGGATGCGAGAGATCTTGCGCATGCCCTGTCTGATGCCCACTGCGGGAGTAGTGCTCATCGGCCTGTTCATACTTGCTGGTAAGCCAATTTTTTTCTCTCTCTCTCTCTCTCTTCTGCATTAACAGCTTCTCACCATCGACCACAGTCTCTGTAGCACGTGCAGTTTGTATTCATCGTCATTTTCGTCGGCGTCATTGTTTTGATGTTGATGTCGTCATCATAAAATATGGCACCACCACGAGAAGGCTATTGTTTTATTGTCACCTTTCTTTTATTTACCTTTGTGGTTTCTGAAGCCGTTATAATCTTCCAAGCCGAGGGGAAGCAACTCACTAGGTGAGTGTCGGCTGGCATTAGCATTCACCAGAAGTTACATTTTACGGCATAAAGTCTTTGGTTTCGCAAAGTGTCTGGGTCATACAGAACATTTTGGCTGCCCGCTGTGACGTGACGGGCCGTACCTTAACTTACTGGACTCGACTTCTCAGAATTACTGGACAAACTTTTATGGTGATCTCGTAAATGTAGACTTAATTGAGCAATCGTCACCAAAACCTTTACTGCCTCAGGTCAATGGCTTCTACACCAAAGGGTGACGACGCTATGAAATAATGTGAATAACTAGAGAAATCTACCGAGGGAAAAGATTCTCATACTCTGACACGTTCGCTCAGTCTCACACAGACAAAACACTACTAGCTCAAGAGCCCCCACCCTCGTAAAAGACACAACTGTAGCGAACCGTTATTCAACATATATTTCATACATATCTGAGTGTCTGAATCCATCCCTACACTCACGCTCCCCCTGCTTAAGTACCATGCGCCCACCACGCTCAGTGTTCACGGGTACCACCTTATTCTAGTTTAAACCAGTTTTGGCCAGCCTAGGTGGAGTAGGGCAGCTGCCATGAATAATGACGTAGCGCCCACCTACCAGGTGTCAAGAGAGGGAAGGGCGAACAGGCTACACTAGGAGTGACATGTGACACCCGCTTGCTCTCGATTAGCTAATAATTCACATAAAGTGAAAGATAAAGTAGAAATAACGCAAGTTAGGATCACGTCGGCAGTAGGAGTCGCCAGCATGGACAACTCCCCCTTCGGACCAGGCAAACCTCCACTAGCAGCAGAGTGTATCGGGGGAGGGGAGCAGAAGCAACATCACAGCCAGCACCACACTGCCACCAGTCCGGAACACTACAGCGACGGGGCTCCTGGCCTCCCACAAATCCTTTCTCTCTCTCTCTTCCCCCCCCCCACCATAGTGCAAGATCACCACAAGAGAGAAGCACTCTACACCCAAACTCAAATACAGCGCGTCACCGGGACAGAAACGGGTAGCGCTCAGAACCTCAAGCCAGAGCTCCAGCCACAGATCAGAGCAATTCATATAAAGCTTTGGGTGTGAATGTTACAGAACTGCTACAAGGATAGTTCGTACGACAGTACACAAGGCGCGGAGGGGTATGTACGTAGAGTACGTATGTTGGTATGTGTACGTACGTACAAATCACAGTAACTTGCTACCTTACAACCTGGTGCAGTGCAACAATGCACTGCAAGTGTGGAACCAACTCCCCGCTTACCACAACCTGATCTGAACGTAGTGCCCGCGAGGGGCGGGCGGTCGGAGGAGGGAGGGGCGGTCGGAGGGGGGAGGGGCGGAAGTTAAATGAACCTGGCTTCAGGACCGTATAAACACAGTGCAGGGACATGGAACTGACAGTCGGCGTGCGCCGGCGGGTCTGCTGGCTGGTCTGCTGGCTGGACCTGGCGTCGTTAAGTGGCTCGTTAAGCCCATCCTCGTCCGTCGGTCTCCATGCGTGTGCTCGCCACTTTCCTGGCAGCGCCGTGTCTGTTCGTGGTGTGGGAGGAGGCTTGGTGAGCAGGTGTGTGTCCTGGCCAACTCATGAAGTCAGCGAGGATGAAAGCTCCCATGGCAAGAGGAAACAGTGTTTTTCCGTGATGTCACAGACCCTCACGAGAGCCATTAATTGATGTGTCAGAAATCGAGGGTTCATTGCCCTCTAATGCCTTATTCTTAAAATAAATAAGAACTTAATCTTGTAATTGTTGACTCAGGCGATAGGATATTTAAGTACAAACGAGTTATTTTTAGAGGCACACACGATCGTGAGAACGTGACGTGCTGACAAAACATCGGAAACTGAGAAAGACAGATGGAGTAAGAATGGAGAAAGAGAATCAGGCAGCGTGTAGAAAGGCAGGCAGGCAGGCAGACAGACAGACAGATAGACATTATAGATAGGCTCTCTTTCCTTGGCAACATACACAATACGACCAGTTTATCAAACTCCAGTTTTGAGAATGTGTAGTTTTGCGAACACACGAACTCTTGTTTTAGTTTTTATATTGGCTTTGACGCCACCAGAGAATTAACTACAGCAGGAAAAAAAGGTGGAGAAAAGGTTACTATTTTCTGGACGTATGGACTGGGGGTGTTTGAGACCCCCACTTTTCTGTGGGCTAGCGTGTTGCCCATCTCTTCTCCCTCGCTGCCTCACCTTCCAGATGGGGTCAGACGCTCATTTCTACCTGGCTGAACAGGGCAAGTTTGCTGCGCCGCAGCCTCTAACCACTCAGCCATCCGCTTGCCAACAGACATGAAAACGAGGCTAAACAGCGCGTAACTAAAACCAATCAATCAATAAATACTTCCACTCACAAAGTAGTACCGTACAGGAAATTGCGCGTGGCTTTCGCGATACTAGTATCATGAAGGCCACGAGCTGTGCCGAGAGTGGCGAGCGCTCAGGCTGCTGTCTGGGCGGGGAGCGGAAGCGAGGTTCAGCGCCACCTGAGCCGCTAGTGTTGCCGTGGACAGCCAGGTCTGGAACTGGGATGTTTATCGAGCTCTGCCGTCTCGGTCGCTTTTGCTTACATTGTGTCTCGGCGAGCCAGCAGGGCTTGTTTGTGGTCTCTGTGCACCACCGCCACCACCACACCTCCGTGACCTTCTTGGTCTGGGCTGCTGCACTATCCTCGCTTTCGCTGCGGATATTGATTGGACAGAACTAGAGATGCCGATCAACCCGGTTTTCTAAGCTTAGGAACGACAGGCGTAGCCTCTAGCAGTCTGACACGTGCTTTGTGAACGGGGATCTGTGAGGGAACGCACTCTGCTTTCTTATGCCAGTCTCACACGGTCCGACTAATCCGAGTCATCAGCAATGGTAAAGAAGTAGTTCTGCCGTTTGCTGCAGACATTTTTAATCCTGTTTCCGTTCAAAGACTTCCTTCGCAACTTCTCCACGATAAGACTGTAGCGAGAATCTTACCTCCGTGGATTTTGATCAGTATGGGTTAAAGTAACTCGTGTTTTATGCTGCAGGCGTTTGGAATAATTCGTTACTATTGTTTATATTTTAACTGGTAGAGGTTACCGAATATTCGACTGAAATAATTCCGAAATTCGTATTTTTAAAAAATCTAACAACAATAACTCGAATATATAAATGTACATTTTTGCAGGGATTGAAGGATACTGGTGGAAAACTGATTATTCAGTCACGGAGGCTGCCCCCAACCTTCAAAAAATCACATTAGAAATATTGCATTGTTATCAAGAGCACTGCTCCGTATCCGTATTCTGCCTAATAGTGAATACCTGGTATTCGGTTTAGACCTATTAACTGGTCAATCCGTGTTAGCCTGGTATTTGAAGGCAACACATTTACCATCACGGAACATTTTCAAACGCTTCATTTAGCATAGCGCGTTACAGCATTCTGATGGCATGAATATTAAAAAGTTGAATATGGTAACATTGTTGCAAGCAGTAATGTTATAACCGCTATACGAAATAAAAATTTACTTTTGTGGCGATGTGATTAAAGCTGTCACGGTGTTAAATTATGTTATAATTATATCAAGGCTTTTATATTTACCCTTTAGCATTAGGGTAATGTATTTAAGACATTCGTTCATTCATTCTTGTCTCGCACGCACTCAGTCATGCACTCACCGATGAACGAATGCCCGAGTGCGCACTCACATGCACACGTCCAAAGGTGCGCACCCGCGCGAGAATGAACGAACTCACCTCAGTTCACACACGCACGCACTGGGACACGCACGAACATGCACTCGTACTCACACAGGGTCGCGGGTCCACGGATATTAACAGAACGGCTGTGCACCTGTCTTTCGTCTTTGCTGCAGGTGGCGCAGGCATGAGCGTGCTGGGCTACATCCCGGACACCGTCACCACCGTCAGCGACGGCAGCAACACCACCACGGTGACGATGGTGACGCGGGACGCGCGCTACTACGCAACCAAAAGCCTGAGCTACGCGGGGCCCGTGCTGATGGGCTGCGGCTTCTTCGCCATCATCGTCAGCTGCGTGCTGTACTGCGAGATCGTGGACCGCTACACCGTCATCATGCCCAGGAAACCGGAGGCGAAGGTCAAGCGACGGGACTTGATGGACATGATTCTCAGCGAGTTTAAGAAGTCGTACTTCAGAGGTTCGTATCCTGCGCAGGCGTGTCAAGAGGCACTTACCAAAGTTGAGAGGCTCGACTCCGTAAGTGGCCAAGGATTATATCAAGGAGCCGAACGTTGTGCAGACTCCGTTTGGCCCTCTTCCCGCACATTAAACTGCCTGTAGGCACTGACCATCTTACTGCATAGCTTAGTAATAGGATCCCATTCCCCCCCCCCCCCCCCCCCCCCCCCNNNNCCCCCCCCCCCCCCCGCACACACACCACATAGTCCTCCGTCCTGATATGCACCCAGTTTTCGGCGGGACGTTATGCAACCAACAACCAACCAATCACTGCAGCTATTAGTTGGATGCACCAGTGACAGGCAGTAACCCCGTCTTGACATCCCCTAAGCTGCATGTCGTCACATGGGAGTTTACTTTTCCCTTAAGGTGTCGTCATTGCGCTCGCTCTGCACGACCGCCGTTAAGGTGACGACATATGCGTAGGTGGAGGCTATTTATCCCTGTATTACTTACGATATTTATATGCTTATCTCACAGCGCACCGTGGCACGACCCCCCTGGCAGTTCGCACCTCCTGGCTACCACAAGGCCCTGGGTGGCTGTAAATACGCGTTAACAGCTTCCTTCTGATGAGCAACCTCCCCCTGCTTAACTAATCCCACCCTGACCATTATATAACACCTGCCCCCCCCCCCCCACCACCACCACCAGCACTAGATCCAGCACGCTGACTAGAGGTGCGAATAGGGACCCCTGACACCTTAATCGACACTCACACGACCTGGTGATGAAGTGAGCGAGCTAGGTGGCGCCTTGAACAAGGGGATTAAGGCCTAATTAATACAAAAGGGTTGTGAACGGATCACACCTAGAATCTATGGCGCAGTCTCTTTGACCCACTAGACCCCAACTCATGACACTGAAACAACCAGTACTGTGTTAAATCCAAAGAACCAAATCCACAGGCATGCATAGACACGGCTGTTTAGCTGGACTGAACAGGGTCAAGCCAAGCGATGCAACAAACATTGTTACAGCGAAACATGCACGGACTATTGCTAGCTTTCTGAATAGATATTTGGACGAAACTATCAAACAGGATTCGTCTGCAACCAGGCTCTCCAGTTCTGTTACACAAAGCCACCGATTCCTGCCTGGTGTTGGAAACGTTCTGTTAAGGTTAGGGGTTTTAGGGTGTGTGTGAGGGGGGTGTTGTTGTTGCATCTCTTGTCGGCGCCTCTGCTGCTGTTGATTGAATCTCCACTAACTCTCACACGACTGCACGTGCTGCGTATTTGAGCGTGTTATTCTTCCCGGCATTCCATTCTTTGAAACGGAACAAGAAGGGAAAATTACCCCGTGGCTTTCTGTGGCCACTGTGCTGTTTTCTGATGCAGAAAATTAATCATCAACCGTAAGAAACAGCCATTGACGTTTCTATCGACATCGATTGAGCTGCACAGAATGCTCAAGCAAAACAACCCGGTGGTTGCGCTGATGATTTATTTTCCCGATTTCGGCCTCGACATTAACCCCAAAAACCGACTCGGCAATAATCTCGATTTTGATGTTACTTTATCTCAAACCCCAAACTTAACAGCACACGGTCAGATTCAGAGTGTTTCTCCAGCATATGGAAATGCTTTGGAAAAATACCGAAGATAGTTTTCAAGCAGTTTAAAATGGTTTGACACGCAGAAGAGCAGCCAAGCTACATTACAAAACGCATCCTTGTCGTTTCTTGGCTTCAGCCTTTGTTGAGGACAAAACACAAAACACAAGCAGTCAATACACATCACATACCACTCACACCAAAACATCAGTGAAGCTAAAACAGAAAGAACCCCCCCCCCAAGCCCCTTGGCAAAAATAATGCATTATCATACTCAACTGATTTTGAATGATTACCATAATCTTTACTGTGTATGTCTAGGTGATAAGCACAGTAATCAACGATCTCCTCCGGTGACTCACAATGTTTGTAACTCAGAAAAACTCCCAGATCTTTGGAAGTTGATTGAAATATTTACATTAATTTTATATGGTTGCCAATAACTGAATGCAGTCTTTATGCACATCAGAACCATAACACACGGTTCGAATGTAAACTTCCCAATAAATTCTACTAGATTTTATCGTGTATTCATAGTGTCCTGCGTATGTGTGAACGCGTGAATGCTTGTTTGTGATTGGGTGCATGTGGGTGTGTGTATGTGTAAGAGGGCGTGCGGACCTGCGCGAACGTTTGCGTGGGTATGTGCACATCCCTCTGCGCGTACGCATGCGTGGGTGCCTGTGAGTGCATCTTTTTGTGTGTTCCAGGCATCGAAGTCCCCCTCCGCAAGATGGAGCCGCCCGCTCAACAGAAGGGAGAGCGAGAGAAAGAGACGCTGCTCAAAGCGCTCAGCATCAGCACCCCCGTGCTGCTGATGTCGCCAGACTTGGCGCCAACCTGGCGCTTCTCGCACCACGCTTTCCAGTACCCGGGCCGACGCCACATGAAACCACGCCACCCCAAGCTCAAGCAGCTGGGGGGTAGCAGCGGCAGCAGCGGCCACGAGCCCTGGCTGAAGACCTCCTCGCTCCCCAACATCTGCGACCCGGACATCCGGCGCCATGACCTGCCGCGACCCGTGCCCCTCGACACTCACGAGGTCACCAAGGTCCGGCGGCTGAAGCGCTTCGGCCGGCCGTGTCGGAGCATGGACAACCGCATCTCCTGGTCGCTCCCGCACACGTTGTCGCGCAGCACCACGGGGGTGGACAACCCGGCCTACCTGCATGAACAGGATCGGAAGAAAAGCCTGTCCATGTGCGTGCACCCGGAAGCCTCGGCCTTGGCTGCAGTGCAACGCCCACAGGCTCGCTTCGTCAAGGCCAGTCAGATGCAGCCGAGGGTCCGACTCTTGCAGCAACACCAGCAACAGATCCAGAAACAGCAGCAACAGCAACAACAGCTGCCACAGAACCAGCAGCATCAGCCGCAGAAGCAGCAGCAGCATCAAAGCAAGCCAAAAAACGCCCAAACGCAACGCAGCCAGGACAGCACAGAGTCCATGGAGCGGAGGAGGTGCGACTCGGACCAGTCCAGGCCCAGGCAGAGACCGAAGCTGGTCAGGACGAAGGCTGCTCACGCCAGCTTCGACGTCTCTGATGCCCAGTTCGCGTCCATGGAGCCCCCTCCCTTCCCGCTGCCCGCCCACTACATAGCCAAGAAACCATCCGACGGCCTCAGCGTGCTGAGCCCCAGGACGGCAAAACTGCTGAAGGCCCGGGCCAAATCAGAGGAGGCAAAGGACAAAAAGAAACCCGAAATGATTCTGCTGAAGGACCTCTTCCGCTCCTTCGACATCCACGACGATGCCTTGTTGTCCGTGTCTCCCATGGCAACCACGTCCTCTGCACCTGGCAGCACGGCGGCCATGGTGTATCTTGACCCTCTGGCAGGACAGAAGTGCGAGGTCGTGCGCCATGCATCGTGGGATCAGCAGGCGCAGCAAGAACGAGCTGCGGCTCACGCCGTCAAGAACGACAACTGCGCCGTCGCGACGCCGGGTTCATCAGGCGTTGCCGCTTCCGGTGCTTTCAAGAGGGCGGGGGATCGCGCGAGCTCCGAATCTCCCGTCCCCGCCCCCGCCCCGGGAGTCAGGACAGACGCTGACGACCAGTGCTACCAGCTGCCATTGCTCAGCGGTGTGCTGCGGTCCCACAGCCAGTGTGACGTCAAGCAGAGGACCAACATCATCCGCTGCTCACGCGAGACGGAGAAATCGTTGAGCCTGGACACAAAGGACAGGGTGCCCGGGCTGGAAGTGAAGCGGCAGGAAGTTCAACGCGCACACAGTTTCAACACCGCGGATATCGACCCCGACTTCAAAGCACAGCTGGTGGCTGGTGGCCAAGCGTCCAGGAAGCCTCACACAGACAAAGGGAGCTCCCACAAACTTCGAGTCTTCGGCGCACCGTCCCACAAGGCCAGACCCAAATCGTGGGACGGAGATAAGTCCCACAGCCTAGACACTGCCGACCTGGAGAAAGGAACTTGCTCCACGTTGACAGTACCTCGTCTAGACAGGGCCAACAGTTTCGAGCCCCTGGGTGGGGGGCTGGGGAAGCAGTGCAGTCTTTTATCGCAAGGGTTGGCTTTTGAGGACCACGTTCATCCCTCTAGCTTTCGTGTCGACGACGAAACGAGAACTGGTAAGAGCGGATCGGAGGAGATCCGACAAAAGACCCCGATACCCACCGTAACCCTTACTGTTCCACTGCCATCGGTCTTCATTCAGCCACCGGTAGAGAATCACAAGCCCGACAAGTCCCAAGCTGGTAGAAAACAGCATCGTTTAAAAAAGCAGCACACGGTTGTTCCGAATCCCCTGTACCACCAGCACAAGGAGACCAAGGAGAAGCAATGCGCGAGCGGGTCGGATCGCTCGCAAAAAAGCGTCCAGCGGCCAACTCACCTTTCGTCGCCTTGTGAAGGGGATGCAAGCCAGAAGCCGTCTGCTGGCCAGGGTCAGACGCAGGCAAAGAAGCAGCACGTGCAGCACGTCCCTCAGAAACAGCAGCAGCAGCAGGAACAGAGCGCTTCTCTCGTCATCCACCGAGCTGCCGTTCACCTCCCAGCGGACTGCGCTCCCGAGAAACGAACCATGGGAGCTGCCGGTGAAGGGCGCGGACCGAGCACCACTCCTGCCGTGGTTCCGCACCTCCCGCCCCCGCCCCCCTCACCGTCGACGCCGCTGTTCACCACTTCGCTGCTGCTGCCCTCTACCTCGTGCGCCGTGTTCTCTCCCCTGCCGCCGCCCTCTCCGACCTCGCGCATCTTGCTTCCCTCGCCGGCGTCTTCCGCCTCTTCTCCCGTGTCGCCGTCGCCCACTGCGGTGTTGGTGGCCCTCCCGCCCCCCTCACTGTCCCCGTCGTCCGTACCGTCTTCTCGATTGACGCCTACCTCGATGTTGTTATCGAAAGCGTCGGCCTTGCTGCAGCCAGCGTCGTGCCCTGCCTCATCTCGCCCTTCCTCGCCATCCCCTGCCGCCGCCTCCACCACTACCACGACGACACCACCATCCGCAGGGACTCCGACTACTTTGTCGACGTCGTTGTCGGTGGACGCAGGCGTGAGCGCTGTGCACGGTGCCGGAAGCAGGAGGCCAGTCTCTCCGCTGGCCATGAGAAACCGCTTGCGGACACGTAGTGTGGCGGTGGAGGAATCCAGCATGGAGGAAGAATACACGGAGAACACCCCCCTCATCCAGACCCCGGGAGTGCATTCCTCCAGCACCTGCAGCACCAAACCACAGTGACGAGGGCGGGGGACAACAGGGTGGAGGGAGGGGTGCACGGGCGTTCAGCTTGTTAAACTGTAATCTGGACAGTCAAAATGTCTCCATATTGTTTTGTTATAAGTAAAGTCTGTTGTGTACCAATAGCCCGTGCTGGCACCAGTAACGTCTGGTGGGTGGACTTTGGTGTGCACATATGCATGCTTTTGTGTGTGTGTCAGTGCGCGCGCGTGCGTGAGAGTGAGATAGAAAGGGGGAAAGAAAATGTGTGTGTGCGTGTGTGTGTGCGTATGCGAGTGTGCGTTTGGGTGCGTGCGTGGGTGTGTGGGTGTACGCGTGCTTGTGTGCGTGTGTGTGCTTTCTGCAACTGAATTCCGTGCAAATGTGTAAGAAGAGCTTATGAAGAACAAAGAATCGATGTATGACGTTTGTAATGTGGACATGGGGTGTGTGGTTATTCGCTATTTTCGCTTGAACAGCGCATGCGTGCTTGATGTACGTACCTAGCGCAAGCACGTTTGTGTTCTATGGAGACATCGATCGGCTTCGAGTGCGTGCGAGTGGAACACAGTGACAATCAAATCAGAGATGGTCACGCCGGCTGCAGTTCCACAAACCTGGGGGGACACAGGCAGTTTGGCGACACAATTCTTGTTCCTACAATTTTTTATGTATTCTGTTGACGGAAACGCGTTGTCGTTCATTATCTTGATGTATTCTGTTTACAGAGACACTTTCATCGTCTGTTTTTCTTTCGATGTGTTTTCGGTGTATTTTATATATAACCTTAACGTTTTCAATGTTTCTGTTTTTTAAGTGTTCTGCCAATGCAGAGCGCTTGTTCTTTGTAAATACTTGTTCTGGCCTGCCTTGCTTTTGTTGCCGTTCTTTGCCCGAATCCCTGTACATGTCGTCGGCACTTTCAAGGCGATATCCATGTTTTGATATGTTGACAGACTATTGTGCTGTTATGTCCATGTTACTGGAGAAATCTCAATCTTGTTCTGAGCAAAGCTGCTGATGTTGAAGTCACCGATAATCATCGAACATAATATTGAAGGTATCAGTCCCACGCCCACCTCCCTTCCGCAAACATGATTGGAAACTGAGCGAAGTCTAGTCTCACCCAAAACAAAGGTGTTTGACCTGTAGAAGGAATTTTTACGATCGTCACGCCAAATTGTCTTGTCTTCCGATCAAGTTGCATGGTCAATGGAAGCCTTAGGTACAAGTGAAAAGTTATTTCTTGTCCGCTGTTCGGGGACACACGCAAAATCTGCGTCTAACCTAAGAAACACGTTAGGGGATTCTAAAAGCATGTGCTTCTTGTGTTGAATGTCCCTGAGAATGTCTCAGAACACCAGCTGTTCGTTGCGACCTTGCGTTTGCTAAGGACAAAGTTTGGACAGAGGTTTTTGACCAGGATGTGTATATCGCTTCCATTGAACAGAACAGGACACGCTGCTAGATCAACATCAAACTGCCACTGACATTATTTTGACATGTGACGAAAGTCATCCAATAATTCATGCGAGATGGCGCACTTGCAAAGGAACCGCTGAAATCATGCACTTAAGGACTGTCTCGCTGGAACACAGGTTGCAAGATAATAAAGCTGAGCAAACCAATATCACTTTTAGAGTGTCCCCTCACTTCTGTGAAGTGATCAACGCAGCGGCAGAGAGAAGCTACAGACAGATATCACCGCGTTTTTTTTTAATTCCTTCAAGCCATGCGGACGAGGAGCTTTACACTGCTCAGAGAAGTGTACGTTATCGCAAAGAAATTCTGATTGCGTAAACGCACATTTCCCGGCTGTGTGTGTTGCAGACATCCTGTATTATCTACCCCGATCACGTCCTGTCTGTACTGGCGTTAATTATAAATCATATTGAAATAATGTGATGCCAGGAACTATTTTTATACCAGTTTGAACCGTTGACTTATAACAAGGACTTATTTTTGCTGTTGACTTTCACGTTTCTAAAATGTATTTTCTGCTAATATTGTTCTAACACATAGTCTTTAAATTTTTTCTCCTCGCAGTCCAGATCAAGGTAAATGGGCTGGTGTAAATCTCGTGGTTTAATGCTATGTGATACATGTTTCCTGCACAGAAAACCAGGATAAATCAAATGGCAATCCTGCGGCTGGTTGGTTGGTTGGCTGTTTATTGTTTAGCATGAACTCAGCAACGAAGACCATCTCATGGCTTGGGGAGGGGGAAAAGGGGGATGAAGGGAGGGTACTGGTGGAAGAGGAAGACAGGATGAAACCAGTGTCCGGAGAAAACCCCCGGCGGACAGCCCTATAACCAGGTGCCACTTGCAGAGAAAGTACGGAACTGGACACCGGATCCGAACCCACGAGCCGCTGCGTTACGGGTCGCTCATTTTGCAAAGCGCCTGTCATTTGAAAATTAGATTGTGGCGAGATTGTCCCGATCAGAATATCCGTGAAGACAGATTTGAAACCCGTTAAAGGCTACTGGAACAGTACCATCAAGGTCCCGTGTTCGGGAATATTGGGGTATTAGTAATTGTCCCGATCAGAGTATCCGCGAAGACAGATTTGAAAAGCGTTAAAAGGTACTGGAATAGTAGTCGGTTTTTTTTAAATGGAGTTTTTTGTATGCTTTTACTCATCGGTGCTTCGTCACATATCGGCGAGGAGTCGGACTTCTTATAAAATCTTCACACAGCCGGTCGTTCTTCTATTTCTACTCTATCCGAGCTTTGATGTGGCTCACACTGCCCATGCCACAACATTTTATGATGATGCTTTCTGCATGAATTGTCATGAGACAACCTTAAATAAAACCTAAGAAACTAGCTTTAATATGGAAGCCTCTGGGTTATAACATGCTGTATTCGAATTTGCTGTTCGTGTAGTTCCCGATGCAGGTTTTGCCCAGACAGTGTATTCCCATTGCGTTTTTCTCTGCACTGCATGCAGAGTGTCCTCTCTGGAAAATTCGGGGATAATGACAACTCTACCTTCAGCGTGGAAAACCAGATATTCCCTCACCCTTCTTTACTGACATGCCCGTGTATCTAGGTCTGAATGGATTTGTTTTATTAAACAGATCAAGGAGAAATTTCCCCAGGCCAAAGGCCCGGCTTCATGGGCGCTAGCACCTCCGTCCCACACAGTTCACGTAAATACACAGGGAGAACAGGTCTGTCTACCGCTCTTATGCCTGAAAGGCTCATGCAGCCCGCCCGGGCCCGTATGCATGTAAACAGTACTAAATTTATTCCCGAATAGGGTTTTTTTTTCTATCTCTGAAAACGCTGTTTCGGTGTACTTTGAATAAGCAGTTGGCTCCTGGGACGACAGAATAACTTAATTATTACCGATAACGAGCGAAAAAATGTAATAGGCTATCCGGTTTGCGTGGATGGGAAATTCGAGGTACTTATTTCTGTCATGGCGGGTATTCTGGAATAAGTAAGCTATTCGGGTTTCTTGCATACGGGGCCGGGTGTCAGCCAGTTATACGAAATAAATATTTCTGCTCACTTCACCTACTCCCTGCCACTGCAGAAGCCGAAATTACTAGAAATGCCAGATGGTTTCCAGTCGCGTCGAATGAAATTAACATTGGGGGGTTACCTGTGGGCATAAATGGAATTGGCCTTCTCCAGGTCTGGTCGTGGGGCACCGAACCTCAAGCCAGTTGCCCTGCAGTAACGCCAGCTGTAGCACTTTTTGTTTACTGGCAAATTGTAAGATGTTCCCGAGAGGTATCTGAGCTCTGTGGCTAGCAAGCCCCTTAACTCTTCCCGTCTATGGGGATTCCGCACATTTTAATGCAATTAGTGCCAAATAAGCCGGGGAACACCAGCGTAAAGGACATTTTCTTCTCCCAATCGGTTAAGTATACACGTGTCTTCGATTGTGTGTTTTTGTTTGTTTGTTTGTGTACGTGAGCATTTGTCTTTCGTCTTAGATTTCGATCCTCTTTCGTGCTTAGGTCTTATGAAACTTTAATGAAAGCAGAAGAAATAGTTTTAAATAACTTTTAACTTAACAATTAAAAAGACGGTGCAATTCTCGCTCTGGAATCTTTGGTACAGAAATTCGAGGTAGACTTTAGTGGCATTAATATCGATCAGTACAGAAGTTTGGATTGCAAAACTTGAAACCGAGTTGTGTGAAATTTAAAATCATCTGTACAGGTTTCATTTCTTACAATAAAATGATGATTTCAATGAATTTTTTAAAAAATACCCAATATTTCCATAAAGCGTGTAAGCCACTGAAAATGTTCGTAAGTGAATTAAAATGATGAAAGTTTATTTTAACTTGATGAGCTTTTTTCAGTTTCCAGTGCTTATAGATTTTTAAAAAGCTTGTTGTTACCTGAATATCTCTGTAGAATGAACTTACGGCATGGCCGGAATGAAAGTTCCAAGAGATGAAATGTTCATTATTCCCTTCTCTAGCCTTTCGTTTGGTCTGTATCTTACATGTCGGCTTGTCTGTTCTTTTGGTATGTGTACTTCTTCTCTGCATGCACCCCCCTCCTCTTGCCTTGGTGATGTTCACGAACATCTCTTTCCCCTTCCTTTCTTCCCATCCCCTCTGTCTTCACCTGTAGGTCTTGTTCCCGCCTGCGTGCATAGCCGCGATTATGTGCGCTTTATTGAGGTTACTAGAACTCGCCATAACAAGAGGAAAAGAGCCATAAAATCGGTCATTAGTTAGCGTAAGCTGCGCTAAATGCGTGCAAATGTCAGGGGTGAGCAAGATGCGACGCGCCTGGTCTTTGAAATGAAAGTGTCGCCAAGAGCCCTTTAATGGAACCGGCAGGGCACAGGGTCAGGGTAACCTAATTAAACTAACGACGCAGCTCACCATCATAACATCTTAAGCGGACTAAATTTGCTGCCACTTTTCGTAAGAAAACAGGCTTAACCCTTTTAAAACCATCGTTAACATTTTGCTGGGCTTTGAGCAGGTAGAAACTAAACGTCCCAAATAAACGCTTGGTGTTAGCAATGTCGGAATTCAAGGGCGATTAGTTGCCCGACGTTATATGAAGAAAAAAAAGATTTCATGCCGAACAAGGTGTTCAGAATTCAACAGATCGAGAGAGAAAGAGAGAGAGGGGGGGAGTAAGTGGAATACTGCATATTTTACAAAGTGCTGAATCAATATCATTTTGCCTACTTTCAACTCCAGTTTTGCGGACACCCTTTTACGCAAATAAACTAATACTGCGCCGACTAATAGAAACATTCCATGATTTGAGTTGACCGACGTTTCGAGATCGAGAAGAGTGTTTGACGTACTAAAGGCAACCTCGTCTGGACTGGCACATGGTTTACTCGAGCTTTTCGATGTCCGGGCTCGTCTAAGTGTCAGGAAGCGTCCATCAGTGTTATTCGTAGAAGCGAGTCCTTCTTTCCCCGCCCATTAAAGTAATGGCAAGTTAAATACAGGCAGAAGCAGGCGCGGCTTTCAGCTCTTGTACGATCAGAAAGCCTCTCTTATCCGGACGAATGATCGTCCTGCATCGCTGAGTCTAGCCTGAAGCAAGGCGTTTCTTCTTGCTCGTAAAAGTCATTCACAACTTTACGCCACTCACAAGGATTTGTAAAGATTTTTGGAACTTTTTCCTTTATTCCATGTAAGCTAAATTACGAGAGCAAATTTACAGACAAGCAACAAATGATACGATATCTGGAACAAGATAATGCCAACGTGTCGCTGGAGAACCGCTCTTGATTTTTTTGCGAAATTTATAGGCATTGATCCCTGTTTGCGAGGCATTTGTGGATCTTTCACCAGACCTAAGTTCTCTCTCTCTCTCTTTCTTTTGCTCGCTGCTTGCTCACTGGCTTGGTGACAGACCCACACAGCGTCTTCTGCTGAACACCCCGTGCAATACGCATACAAATGTTTTCCATTCACCGACCAGACACATCTCACACTATACCTGCCCTGGAAGTACAAATTCAATTCATGTCAAGGGCAATAGCAGTAATGTTGTCGGGCAGTAACTGGATCTGCATCAATCCACCGAGTGTCTGTTTTTTTAATTCAGCGAAATATATAATCCAGGGTTGGGTTGCATGGCAGTTCTTATTCCTATCCATCCGTCGTAAAGATGCACATTAAATACACGGGACGTTGCAGAATACGTTCGCTGCTATGGCCGAAAAGGGCAGATACAAAAGCTCATACGCTCATGTCATCCAGTCCTGGAACATATTTTCTTACAAAAATTTCCCTTCGTTCGTGCTTTCAGCTGGTCCACCACTGTCCAGCCATGATTCATTTTATTCCGCGATCACCTCTCTGTTTCACTCGCTCGCGCCCTTTGTACTTTCTTCCCCCGGCCCACTCAGAGGAAGGTGCATTAACAGACGACAAAAACGACAGAAGATTGTGCAACACTGCATGTCACCATTGGTCTTGTCAATAATGTTTATGGCCACTTTCTATCCAGAGCATTATCCAGCGAATGCTCAAGATGGTGAGAGATTTACGGACAATGCTAAAGCGTGTCACTCGAGCTCAGGCAGCCCCTAGGGGTTGTCATGGAATGACTGGGCTACAGCACAGAGAGTGAATGAAATAATTCGAATGTTCTTTCTGAAGCAGTAAGCTATAGGGCTCGCGTGCAGATGAGAACACCTAGGTGTGGTGTATGTGTGTATATGGGAAATTATACTCTCAGCCGAGCTTTGCGAAGGTTCTGCCAGCTGCAAATTATTAATGACGAAACAGCGATCCTCAATGCCTCTCGACATAAACATCAAACGGCGTGGTCCTTTTTTCCCCTCATTTTCGCCCCAGCATCCCTATGATTGTATATCCCATCTTGGCGATCGCTGCTATGTGCTGTGCACGGTGGCATGCAAATGTGTTTGGTCACGAGCTCCTCTTGGGACTGTCCCGCACAGAATCCCCTCTCCATGTCCCGGAAACCCCTTATTCCTCTACCTGACCTACCCAATCGAGTGTCAGTTTTATGAGCTCTATAAGACTGTGCCTGAAAGGGGCAAAACCTCACCTTGTGCAAACTTGAACGCGTGCTTGTTCAGTATTGGAATATTTTGCAACTCCTTCAAGCACCCGTAGACACGTACAGGGTACTGTGTGTGAGCTGGCAACACGGAAAGATTGAGCTAACGCGACGTTTTAAGAGACGGGATTTTCATCGCTGAGGTCGTCGTGCATCGATTTGCATCGCCTGCTATGGCTTGGCGATACAAAACCGTGGCGAGTTTGAAGGAACTGTCCGTGACCTGACTGCTAGGCCGCTGAAGGCTGCCAAAGTGAGGGAAATTTTCAATGGCGCTGTTTCAGGACGTATAATACGCTAAGGCTAGTGGTAACTGGAAACAAAATTGCTTCCCGCGAAGGTCGCTGCTGAAGAGAGCGCCCTGCAGCGGCAGCCTGCCCCCTGTCTTTCTATCCAAGCTCCCGCCATCTGCATGACTAGTCTTGTCACGAACGCGATCAGCGGGTGTTTTGATCACACGGGGCACAAAAATACTTTCCTAGTCGCTTAGGCTAAGACCTTGATATAGGGCTAGTGAGCAGAGGCACAAGACCAGCTTCGTGTGCAACCTGAGCCAAGCCTGGTTTTCTGGACGATGTACGTGAGCGCGTGCATGTGTGTGTTTGTGCGTGCAGACGCGAGCATATTTGGATTGCTATATATCCCGTCCATCAACGTTTTGTGATTTCCGGATGCCTGCGTTCCTGTTGGTTTTTTTCATGTGTTGTGTGCTCGCCTGTTCGCGACTGCGTGTTTTTGTACTCGTTTTTACGCCCATGTGTGGTTTGTGTGGTGTACATCTATTCCCGAGTATCCCGCCTGCTTACCAATCTATCGCCTGTTTGCTTCTTTTCGAGGACACATCGCACTGTTGCTTAGCAACACATAGTGTCCTTGCCAAGACCAAACCAGAATGTGAAGTGGGCGTAAGGAACGCGATGATTGTAATTTTCCATTTTGAATTTTTTTTTAATCGAAGACGAAAGCCGAGAAGGCGAGGTTTGAAGGTCTTTTTTTTTTTGTCTACTATTTCTGGACAAGGAACAGAAAAATCCATCAGGTATCGATCCGCTCGCCATATTTTCCTGCAGGCTGTGTTGTTTACTGAGATTTCTTTCACGGCGATACAGCGACTTCAAAGAAAGGGACCTTTTACAGATTATAAAAAAAGTCTTGTACAACATTTTACATTTCCTTCGTTCTGTAATCCTTTTCTGCTGGTCTTTGCATCGTATTCCTGTACCTTTGCAATCCCCTTGTCTGGCCCATCATAATCAATATCCTACGCGCCAGTGCTCATTCTTGCCTTACTTTCAGATATCCTTCTCCCCTCTGTATCCTGCCCGACCTTATCCTTCTACTCATATTTGGACACCCAGGCAGTGTTCTTGAAAATACGATTATTTCTGTAATAGCAGCGAAAGACAAGGAGCCTGAGTGTAAGGTTTCGTCGTTTACAGAAAGGTCAGTAGTTTTTATGAGGACGCGAACCGCGATGGTTTCCTGTTTCCAAATCTGGAAAAAAATGTAAGGAGCGTTCCCATTGCTCCGCCAGCCGTCGCAATTATGGAGATACGGAAAATGTTTGCATTAAGCTGTCTGTTGCTTGTCTTAAGAGTTGTCCACAGTGTGGATGTGACTGCTCCGACAAACAGACAGACAGACAGACAGACAGACAGACAGGCAGGCAGGCAGGCAGACAGACAGACAGACAGACAGACAGACAGACAGACAGATCAGCAGAGCAGAGCAAGACTCAGAGATATAGGATCAGCGAGATAAAGAAAGGAAAGAAAGAAAATTAAAGGAAAGGAAAAGAAAGAAACCAAGGAAAAAAGAAAAAAGAAATCAAAGAAAAAAGGAAGAAAAGAAAGAAAAAGAAAGGAAAGGAAAAGAAAAGAAAGAAACCAAGGAAAAAAGAAAGAAACCAAGGAAAAAAGAAAGAAGAAAGGAAAGAAGGCAGAAAGAAGGAAAACGTGAAGTAAAGCCGTGATTCTGGGAACTAAATAAATAATTACTTGATTTAGACGTGACTAAATGTGATCACAGCGAGAAAACACGAACGCTTTCCCCCCTCGCACGTTTCCCTGTAAAAAGCTGCATGAGCGTTTCCTAGATGCTCTTCCGGTTATAATTTGTCGTGCGCCCCGCTTTCCTCCTTTGTTTTACTTACAGTTTCGTATGAACAGGAGATAAAGCCAGCCCTACATGCAGCCTCCTTTCTTATCTGTATTCTACGATCCCAGATCAAGAGAAATACCAATCAGAGTTCAGATGTTCACGTCAGTAATACCACCAAAAATTACTATTTAATTAAAATGTGTATGTAATCGCAGCTAGAGCCCACGCTCATGACGTGCACTGTAAAAGATTTTAAGGAAAACATCGCGCTCGATATCTGCACAATTTTGTTCTTCCCTCCTGTACCCATGTGACGTACAGTCCTGCATTGAATCCAGGCCAGATTCCTCTGAGACAAAAGAGATTCCATGTACTGGTAGAATTTCAAGAGGAAAGAAGGCACATTCGCATGTCACGACAGCCTCTTTCTGGAAGCAAATGTGACGACTGTGTGGTCTTAATAAGCGATGTCGCCACGACCCATCGCCTACCAGGAATACAACTGCACGTGCATCCTCCCAGTTCCGTTGTCTTCACCAGTTCGATGGTCGACTCGTGACAGGAGATGGCATTTAGGCTCGCAGATCCTCCTGCGAACACTTTTCTTGCGAGTTTTCTATTATTCAAACGTTCTTGCGACCCCATCTATCTTGCGGACAGCTCTGCTTTGTTTTTAAAATATTGGGTTTTTTGACTCCGAGGACATGGTAACGCGTTTCGCGGCGCTAGCAGCTAAACTACAGAGCACTGTCGGACTAGCGGAGCGTGACGCGGCAAGTTTTCCTGGTTCTTCCTCCGTGACCTCGACAGGGCGATGATGGTTGCAGACCGTAAAACCTCTGACTGAGTTGTGTTAAAATATGGTTGGCGCCAGTTGCCTACTGTCGGCCTATTTGCGCTGGTCGGCTGTACGTTCGTATCCCTGCATGACGAACAGCTTTCCTTTGTTTTGCTTCCTTGTCGCTCGGTTGGCTTAGTCCGAGATCTTCGGTAGACGAGGGAGGCTGCTTGTGGACATCTGACCACGTTCGCTCATTCTTGATCTACTGTCTTGCCTGTGTGCCTTCTCCCCCCACCCCCAACAGAGAGAGAGATGAAGAAGGAACGCACTCATTCGTACAGCTCTCTCTCACTTTCTCTCTCCCTCTCTTGTAAATCATTTTTACGAGTTTGTGTCGACCAAAAGTGGTTACACGCTGGGAGGCAAAATATTTCTGATTTGCAAGTTCACCTCCTTCCGAGCGTACCATCACTACCCTAGTCTCAACATCTAGGCAAACCCATTTTCTCTTTCTTAGATGATAAGCCTTTCCCCCTGACTTGTAGTGGGTAGGTCCTGGGCTGTTAAAGCTTTGACGTTTTTGTCAGTTCTCAACTGCCGAAGAGCTGGGATCATCAAATCTGACCCCCGCAGACATCCCTCGGCCTTTCAAAAATGCATCCAATCAAAATTTCGAGACACGTCATGTAGCGCATGTCATGCAAGCATTCCTGGCATTCGGGTCCTACAGGAAGTGTCACTCATACTGTCTGGCCCTCCCAGTTCCCCCGACAACCCTGCTTTTTCGCCCCCTCTTTGCCCTCAAACGGTCTTTCCCCTCGTCTGTCTGACTTTCTCTGTCTGTCCTTCTTCCCACTCTCTTCTATTCCATCTTTCTCTTTTTCTTTCACTTTGCTATTCTCTTTCTTGGTCTTCTTTTTTTTTCTTTCTTCCCTCCATCTCTTTTTCTCTCACCTGTTCGATTGAGTTTCATCGTGTGACAGTTACCGTATGATCTCTTTGTATACAACTGGTCATCCAACTCCCTTGTTCAAACTAATAAAATGCGATGAATCCCTTTGAACTACGGTCTAATGTTTCCTCCGGCCAGCTGGCACCGACCCATCTCTACACTCGCCGGCAAAATCGGTGATCCACTTCTGGAAAATATCAAATCTCTTGTCCTTTTCACTCTTCCTTCTGTTTGTTCGTTCGTTCGTTTGTTTGTTTGTTTGTTCACCGTATTGATAGGTTGATATTTGTTACTAGCGAAATGTTAGGCCACTTTTATCTCGGGTGGCGCTGCTGGTTCACGACAACGACTTATCTGCCCTTGCTTGGGTGCCTCGAACGCTTTCAAAGCATTCTGATCAATAATGCATCAGATGCTTAACGAGAAGCGTTGGCCTCCACTGCTGTGTTTGTGAACGCGCTCCGCATTTTAGTTTACCGTGCACTTTTTGTGTTGGGATTGCATCCTTCTTCTGAGCTCTGTCCGTGTGTTGAAAATGTTAACCTTTAGGCGTTCCCACCCTCCGTCCATCCCCTTGAGCACTGGCCTGCTTTTCGGATGGTCGCATCGCGCAGTCACGCGTAATGACACGTGGGGCATGAGCGAGGGGTTTCACTCATGAGTCTCGCTGATCTAAAATCTCGCGAGAGATGTCCTTTGCCCTCCGCGTGCCTCGACTGGGATTCACACGGTTCCTTCTAGCTGTCTTTTTTGTTTGTTTGTTTTAACCCGAAACTTTCTTGTTCTTAGATCTCATGCGTGTGTGCACGGAGCTCTAGAAGGGATTTTAGATTAATTTGTTCTGACCAAACAAATGAAACGTAATCAGCGAGCTGGGGGGGGGGGGTTGTGGATAAGTCGACTGCAATGAATCCGATATCGCAATGGCTATCATTAAAAAAAATTCAAAAACTAGGCAAAACCAAAAGGAATCGTTAACGAAGTCCAATAACAAACAGATGAAACGTAACGTTTCTGTTAAAGAGGTAAATGTTCTGGGCAGCTAATTTTTTCTCTGACCCAGTAACCTTATCTGGATTTTGTGATCTGACCTTCATTTAACAAAAGGCAAACCATGATACAGGTTTTTTTTTAAATAGAAGGTTCTTGCAGTGCATCTTAAAGCGGGTACCTACAGTCATCTTCATTTCGCTTGCACAGGTATGCCTACCTGAAGGCAGAATACATATATATATATATAGATGAGAGAAGGCTGTTCTATCTAACGGTGACTTTTACCTGGTGACAAAGGTTTCTCATCTTCTTCCTCCTTTACCCGTTTATTTTTCTTGTTCATAAATTGACATTAAAACCATTGGTTCTCTGGACAGCAGCAGAAATTTCTGGGGTGTGGTGATTAAATGACAGTGCTGAGAAAATTTAAAGGGTTTAAAATTTTGTTTTAGAAAAAGGCAAATTTTATAGAACGAAGATCCCTTTACTTGAACGACAGCGGGCTCAATGTGCCAGCCCATGCATAGGTCGCAAGTCTCGTAAAACCCACGGACCATTTCCCCAACCTCTAGTTAGCCACTGGCCGACATGGCGCAGCCAGGACAAATCTTTCCTAGTACTGTTACCAGCGCCGCTTTTCGAGCTAAATTGTTTACCACAAAGTGAAATATTTATATGTGGACAAATCAGATTTTCACATCGAAAAAAAAAGATCTTAAATTGTGAAACATTTTGAGCGATTTTATTTTAAAATCTGTTCAAGACGTGTGCTGTACTTTCCTGAACTTCCAACGTACTGGTCTTTCTAAACATTCCAGAGGGATAAGATTCATGGCATATGCAGTGTCATCTAGACGTACTGTACGCGAAACAGCTTTGTTCAGACCATCATTGCGCGTGTCAGTTAACTTTAAATTTGAACATGAACGTATAGATCTTTTCTTGATCGTGAGTAGATTACTGATAAAATGTGATCTTACGGGTATAAAACTGTTACCAAACCATACATCAAACCAAACGCAGGATGTTTTATTCTGTACAGATCTTTTTCTTTCTGTCTCTTGCTCTCTCCCTCTCTCCACACACACACACACGTCACGCCAAGCACTCAGACATACAGTAAGAGAGAAAGAGAGAGTTAAAATATGTGCGTTTAATGTATTACACAAACCACAATCAGTTGCAGTTGTGGACCTCCCCCGTCCCTCCGTGGGCTTCGAACCACGGTGTTGTACAGTCTGAATAGACCTTCTCATTGACTGGCACCATAACGAGGCTTTCCAAGTGGGAGCCGACACGTGACAAACCCTTCCTGTTCTCTTCTTAGACCATGTCCGTGATGCACACGTCCTTTCTACGCATGCGCACAAATTTTTGTGAATGTGCTGATGTTCTGATGATGTCCAATTAAACCATACTTGCCAAAACTGACCTCAGTGTGACCCCTTTTTCATAATTGTTTTGTTGACTCTGGCTAGATGGTGTACTGACTGCATTCTGTGCGTCGTTGTCGTTTGATTGTTAATCTCTGTTTGATCTCGCCACGTATTGAGGTTCAACTTCCGCTAACGGCGAGGAAAAGTTACGGCCTGACGCCTAGTGTCTAAGTGCGTTCTTTCGTATGCGCCATGTCTTTAATCATAAGAAATGTTCCATAACTTTGTTTTGTGGGTTCTTATCTCTGGTCGATCTTTTAGCTTCAGCCGTTTCGCATATTTCGAACACCTGGGATGGCAAAGGTTTAACAGACTAGACCAACTTCCGATAGTCCCACTTTCGTATAGTCCATCCTTCTGCTACTTCTCCTAGGCTAGATTGTAACAAAAATTTAACCCCCCCCCCCAAAAAAAAATGCAGTTAGTTGTGTTTCTCATCACCGATCGCAGCCATCGTGGCTGTGATCACGTGGCTTATCTGGATCTGGTTTGGGTCACGTGGCGTCAAGCAGTGGGTACCGCGCGCACCATGTTAAGAAACGGCACCAAGTAAACACTGTGAATAGGACAGACTGTCAGACTGTCTGACTGTGTGACTGTCGCTGGATCACACATCAGCACAGAATTGTCGAGTTTGTTGTGTAACATTCCTCTTGCCGCTTATCGTTACAGTTGACTGTGACTGGCCGCGGAGCTCATCGAACCAGTCAACTGGCCTTGTCGCAGTGCAAGTGATGCTGTTTGGACTGTGCACCACTACACTACTGCTTTTCCTGTGCACCCCCACCACCACCCCCACCACCACCGCCGCCGCCACCGCCCAAGCACAGCTTTGGCTTTGAAACGCTTAAGCCTCCGTGAAGGCCAGACCTGCTTTGTAGTTGATCTTGCAGGCAACATTCCTCCCCGCACCCACCCACCTCTGGTAGTCAGGCACGCAGAACAGATCGATACCGAATTTCATCGGAGTTCCGCCAAACCGAACTATAATATCCGTCATCTGTTTCTTTTAAATAAAAACGAGAAATGAGTGGAACGGATGCACTGAATAGCACCAGCCAGCGGAAGGATCTTTGGCGTATGAGCCTACAATAGAACGAAACACGGTGCTAAGGCAGAACAGCTTTACAGTTTTCAAAACAGCCTCCGCCTACAATAGAACGAAACACTGTTCTAAGGCAGAACAGCTTTACAGTTTTCAAAACAGCCTCCGCCTACAATAGAACGAAACACGGTTCTAAGGCAGAACAGCTTTACAGTTTTCAAAACAGCCTCCGCCTACAATAGAACGAAACACGGTTCTAAGGCAGAACAGCTTTACAGTTTTCAAAACAGCCTCCGCAGAAGGCTTCTGAGGTAGTCTAGCCTGAACACTTCTACCGACCCCGCAGTTGTGTTCACGCGCAGAAAGTGTTTTGTGAGACAATGGTTCCAGCCCCCACAATCTTCTCCCACTTCTCCTGTTCCCCCAACAAGAAGTAGAGAAAAGCAAAGTCGCACACACGCACGCGCAGACATGCACATGCACACACACACACGTCACATCCACACGCGCATACATATCCACACACGCACACATCACACACACGTCACATCCACATGCTTGCACATATCCACATACGCACACATCAGACACATCTCTCTCTCTCTCTCTCACACACACACACACACACGTCACATTCACGCGCGCACACATATATACACACGGACACATTAGACACATCTCTTTCTCACACACACATACTTCACATCCACACGCGCGCGCACATATCCACACACGGACACATTAAACACATCACACACACACACACGCACAAACACACACACACACACACACGCGTCACATCCACGGGCGCACACATATATACACACCCATACATTCGACACATCTCTCTCTCTCTCTCACACACACACACAGGGGCAGGATTTCTTTCTGTCTTACACCTTTCCGTGTCAGTCATATCCATCTTGACCTACATAAAATTTAAATGTATAAACCGTTTGAATAACTAAAGCAAACATAAGCAGCAATAAGAGGGAACTGTTTGGGTGGAGGGACGGACTGAGGGAGACAGAGAGAGGCGGGTGACCTTGGCCTCCGTTAACCTATTACCTTCTTGCGCTGCCTTCCTCCACTTATCAGTTCGCAGCTTTCTGTGCCGTTCCTGCGTCTAACACAGAAATCCCAGCAACAAAATAATTGGCTAACTCGCAGCTTGTTTGCCGGCCGTTGTTCTGTCCTGTAGTCGGAAGCGCCGTTGGCGGCGCTAGTGGCGGTTCGATTGGCCAAACAGTCCCGGCATCCTTACGTCTTCGGCCTGACACAGCGGGTTTCGGGCTGTCAGGGGTGTCGAACCCTCTTCTTCCTTCGCAAGGCTCTCATTGAGAGCTTCTTCCCTGTGTCTGTGTAAACAAGTAATGAATACCTTCTCGTGATTGGGGCAAGAGATTTCAAGTAACAGTTCGCAAGGCCGCACACAGCCCTCCATCAACTGTAGAGTTTGGCAGCCCTTGTTGTTTGAGATCGTGAGTAAGGGCTGCGTGGTTTTCCTTGGGTCTGCAATGTCGGTAATTTGGTACCGCGGTTTGCTGTCGTTAGTTTCCTTGTCACAGACGTATGCACGCACATGTATGTTCTATCTTTCTTTCTCCTTTTTCGGTCTGCTTGCCTCGCCTGCTCTCTCTCTCTCTCTCTCTCCTTGTTACGCCCTCTCTCTCTCCTTGTTACGCCCTCTCTCTCTCCTTGTTCTCCCCCCTCTCTCATCTTGTTTCTCCTCTCTCTCTCTCAAAGTTTTTAATCATCGTAAGTTTCTTGGGGCTTAAACATCTATGCACATTTCTGTTCTCGATCCTGTCTGCATCCCCTCCCCCGCCTCTCATTTTCAGACTTTAATTCCTTTGGGAAGCGCAACACTTTAACCCACTACGAAACAGCTGAAAGGCGTGAGCGATAGTTACTAATTGTTGGAATTAATTAATAATAAATTAATCGGACACATACTAGGAAAAATACTTTAAGGGTCCATCTTTACTTTTGGGTCGTTCAATTACGACTTGTCTTTGTATAGAAAGTAATTAGATGTTGTCTTTGTAAACATAGCAACATAGCAGTAAAAAAGCTGGACTGGACTTTGGCACGGATAACCAGTTACTTGAGTTTCATCAGAAATCGATCGTGCATTTCGTACACATGACAGAAACCAGACAAAAATGTGCAGTACGCGCACAAAACAAGCGTGCAAATCCTGCGCGCCCATAGAGAAATGGAATAGCCTGTGCAAGCCATCTCTAATCTGAACACAACTCAAACCTTTTGGAAGGTTTGGTTGGTCTGTAGCTACGTTCAAGACATTTTTAGACCAAGACGACGGTTATGTATGTGATTCTGACAAAGGGCACGCGACTACCTGGCCGCGCAACGGTATAACCAGTCAAGAATTCGCACGCAGATTATCAGTCATCCATTGTGTCAAACAGATATTACGAAAGTGGTTTATCAAGACAGGACGCGTTGCCAAATGGAGACCACTAGTATGGGATGTCGGCTTACGGCAAAGACACCCACAGCCAGCATAGTAAGCCGACAGCTACAGCCAACAAGCAGACGTTTGGAACCGGCTGAGGGAGAAAGAGGAGGGGTGGAGGGGGGGAAGAAACCTACCTTCCGAACAACCTGTTGTCCGAACTGCCCTAATACGAACACACCACGCTGCAGGTCTGGGGCCTGGTGTCGCCTGGCACGGACAAGACAAAAGAGGGTTCGAGTTGTATACCCTGACATCACCTAGCTTTGACGAGACAGCAGTGAGCCCAAGTTCTGTTTGCTGAGGAGTCCTCCTCTGCAAGGTCCTTTTGCGATGGCAGAATCCTATTCTGGATGCAGCAAGGAGCGGGTTACCCAATGCCATTGTGCGAAAACGTGACCCGTTTGGTAAAGGGTCCATCACAGTATGGCATGAAATGGAGATGACATGGATGACCTGCAGAACACTTCTGCATCGAATGAAAGCAACTGAATGTCGTGGCCTGCAGGAATCACATCCTGCTGCTTCTTGTACTGTCAGGGCTGCAGACCATGAGACCAAATGACAACAGCAGACCCCACAGGACTCGCGTGGCCAAATAACTTTTTGCAGCAGTAGCAAATTATTTGAATGGACTGGCCAGCAGACCCCCCCCCTCCAGATCAGAATTCAGTCGCGAGGACCTGTGGGACGCGCGGGGCAACTGTATCCTCCGCCAGGTGAGCTTAACCAGCAGATTATATTGCTTCAGGTGTGGCAGGAGAATCACTTAAAAGACTGAAAACATTGACCGTTATTATACATAGGATCCTTGAATTCATCCATTCACTCTAGCTGACAATGTTCTGGTGTGTGTGTATGTGTGTCTCTGTGTGTGGGTGAGAAAGAGAGAGAGAAGGCTGTATATAGTGTCCCTGTATGACAGCCAAAGGTATTGCTAGACTTTTAAGTGAACTCACATTGGTATTCATTGTTACATGTAATTTGCTGTTTGCGTTTTGGCATAAAGAGGCAAGGGTTTCGTTTCCTTTCAATTGTTATGTCTTTTCGCAATAAATTAATCTATCCTATTACTTTCACACTATCAGAAATAAACATCAATAGCTGTGGCAGAACGAGGCTGCGGTTTACAAAATGCGCAAGTAGCAAACACACAGGTCTTGTAGAGTAAGAAAGGTGCCGCGGAATATAAAAAATTTCCTGTTATCATTGGGATATCATGTGCGAAGTTACAAAACAAAAACACGCTTTTTTAAAACATTTAGCTTCTCCTTGCTGTACGCATAATCGGAAACATTTAAAGCTGTATCTATTAAAACAGACTTTAAACAGTATCTCCAGTTTAGTTCACAAAGACTTCGGAATGAGCCAGAAAAATAATCGTCTGCTGACGGAGGCGTGTTTAGAATTCGACAGAAACATGGCTGCCAGACGTAGCTGAACAAACACAGACACATCTGAAGGGCCGGGATCCAGACAGTTACCTGTCTGTCTGCACAAACAGGAAGTCCACCACAAACAAAATCTGAACGGACCAGAACACCGGATTTCTTGCACAGAATTTCAGACCTTTTCTTGGTGCGGGTTACTAACTCCTTCTGGGATTTTTCAGTCCCTTAATGAACACAGAATTCAAACGATGACGGATGATCAGCTCCTGGGGAGAGACTCCTGGTCACGTCTAGGTTATCCGTTAGTGCACATCGGCCATCAGGCTGATAAAACAGTGTGGCCGACATCGCGTCTTTGCTCCCAGAAGTACTCCCTCGCGAAGACTGTCGGTATTTGTACTTAAAGAGACGGTTACTCACTACGCTAGCGTGTGGCTAATAGAATATTTTTGTAATTTAAAGAAATATGAATAGCAATGGCCTCTAGAGTACTCAGTCCCTCAGCATTAAGGATATTAATGTAATATGCATGACATGAAATTAGTAATTAGTAACTGTCATGGACGCGAACTTCCGAGAACATAAATTTAAATAAAAGGTATAAATTTAAATTTAAATTTAAATTTAAATTTAAAACAAGGGAACTGGCACTACCCCGAAACATGTAGATTGTCTTCGTCTTTGTCTTTGTCATGTCTTAGCTTGGTCCAGTTCCCTTGTTTTAAATTTAAGAAAGGTTTTTCCTCCACGCGCAGTCACCTGTTTTTCTTGTATAATAAAAGGTATGTTGGATTGGGTTCCTGTATCATGGAACAAAAATAAATGGTTTGAAGCAACTGATTTTTAAATTACTCGAATGGTACAGTTACTGAATTTTCGTGTTATCATTAATTGTTAGTAGAGTGCTGTATAGCCGAGGTGGGGTTCGCACGGCTCGAACAAGTCGTGTGAAAGCAATCGGATTGAAGAACTAAATAAGTGCTTACATTAAAGATTTTGTCTGAAGTCGATGAGGAATTTTTTCCGGATGCAAGCTTCTTCTCGAGATTTTAGTGAAAATGTGTCTGCAAAGACTGTTTGATCCCGTTGTTAAAGAAATTATTTTGTGCAAATGGCTTGACTATCTTCTTTTGACTGCTTTAAAGCGACTCATTCGGCCTGCGTGTTCGGCGCATTGACAAAACTCGAGAAGAGCGCTAGCTATTATCTAAATGGTTAGAGCCTGGTGTAAAGGTTGAGACGAATCAAAGAAGGAATTGTGCAAGAACCGTGAGAGCCGGGCTGGATCTGTAAATAATGCCGTGAAATGCAGTCAATGCCTTCCAAAGCGCGCGGTCGGCTTTGTCCAGCGCACGCAAATGTGTGAACAGCGGAGATCGAAGGTCAACCGTTGCGAGAAGCGTGGCTTGACCTTTGACATCGCTAGAGCTATTTGCGCACTGCGTGGCTGCTAGCAATAGCCGCTGCGTTATCCTATTTGCGCAGCATTTCACTGTTTGCACAGTTTGGGGCACCTCGTTCGTAGTGCGGGAGGTGGCGCCCTGGTTCCTGTGTCACGACATTCGAGTGTCGAGCACGGAATGTGAGACGCGTTAGTCCAGCGGTAACTGGTGAAACACATATGTTTCTCTTCTGAAAATCGAAGGCACCTAACTAGTCTACATGCCAGTCTTATCACCCCCTTAAAGCCGATATCATACATTTCGAAATATTTATTGTTCATGCGTTTGTCTTTACTTCCATTCTTCAATATGCTTCAATGATTTAAAATACAGCGGTCTACTTTTCCTTGATTAGAACCCATTTTTGAGGGACTTTTAAAGTTCAGTTTTCAAATACTTTTGAAACCTATAATCAGGCTGTATTCAAATTCCAAATGTTTCTTATGTGTAGCTTTGTGTCTCGTACATCTTGTCGCGCGTGAGTCATTTTAGATTTATTTTGCGTAAATATAGCCAGACATTTGTTGGTGAAATACAGAGAGCTTGTCCTAACCGTTGGACGCTAGTGTGGATTCAAGATTCTAAACACTTTATTATCCTGACGGAAATTCAGTTGAAGCGCTAACATAAACAATTATAACAATAGATACATTGTTTCAGTATAGACACACACATATATATATATATATCACATCACTATGAACAGTCGTGCCTTCTTTAAACATAATACATATTAAATAAATAAGATTGTATTACGGGCCATAATCTGTCCACGTGCAGTTTTCCTTAACTAAAACTAAATAATCCCCACTGGCGATACTCACAGACCACACAAACCACATAAACCAGTAGGATTTGAAACCATCGTTCCATCCAATCGCTAGCCTACATCCATTCTGCGCATGCCCGTAGGACCCTTTTTGTCACGTAGCAATACCTAAGCCGAAATCTGCTTCAAGGTGATGGGGAAAAATAACGTGATGCAGAGGAAAATGAGATGGTTGAATGAATGGACGATTGGGGTTTTAAGGGTCCAACGGACCACAGCGGAACCAAAGACGAATAGAAGGAGAGGGGACAGGATGGGTGGGAACTGCAGAGGGTTCAGGGGAGCTAAGAACGCTAAGCAGACTCTAAAAAAATCCATCTTCCAGCGGAACTAAATTGTCACTTTCTTTGGTTCCTTGCGTCCTGCTGCGGGGCGAATCCCCCTGGGAATTGGTGTCTAGCCTGCCAATCTTGGCCAGGTTTCCCGCTCGATAGGTCGCCAAATCCCCTAGCAAGCTCCTCCATTGGCCGCTTGGATGGCTGGCTAGCTTGTGGCTGTCTTTCACGACGTTCGCAGCTGCTTTTTCGATCATAAGGGTGGTGGTACCGCCCATTCTACCTGTGTATTTTACGGGAGCCTTTACGTATGAACAGGAGATAAGAGCGCTCTTGCAAGCCACCGCAGAACTTTTGTAGCTTTTTTGTCAGAACTAGTGTTTCAGCTTTAAGTGTCCTTTGCATCAGCCGGAAATGTGCGTTTACAGAGGAAGCACGGGATTTCTTAGTGTCTGGGTACAAGTGTATCTTCGGATAATATTACTGTGTGGACCGGGGCATTCAATACCCCCCCCCTAAACTCCACCACCGCCAGCACTCGGCTGCACGTGTGGCGCCGCCTGGCGTGTATTGCTGAATGTATAGATGTCATCTTCTTCACACGTTTTCGTTTTGACACCATTGTACCAATTTTTTCAAGGTGATACCCGTTTGTTTACTGTTTGTTGGGCATGCTGGGCAGCATTAACATCTCTGGCAATTTTAAATTATCAGACTCTTCCTGAATCATTCTGTTTACTGTCTCTTGATCGTTGTCTAGCAATCCCAGGTTAGCTTGTCGACTAACACTGCCGTCTGTGGTTTAATTTTGGCATGCGTCTGTTCACTTTCAACAAGGACGATTTCAAATCAACATCCTGACGATACCTTAATGGTAGCTGCTTGTGTCCTGAAACGTTTTCTGTTAACTTTTCTTTTCTATTCTGCTTCTGTCTCCGGGTCTAAAACCTATGAACACAGCCCACGGAATCGTCTTGCGCGCATGTTTCATGTCCTTCTCTAGACGGAGTTGATAGAGATGGATTCTTAAGATGCGTCATTAGGTTCTGGTCATGTCTCCTGAAAAATTTCCCTAAATATTTGCCGAAGTAAATTCTTGAGTAATCATTTTAGTCAGACAGGAAAAAACCCCTAGGAGAAGTAAACTCTGGCGGTTGGAACTGTAAGGTTTGGTTTAGAACAGGAAGTGAAGAAAAACTGCCTTTTTCAGTAAGCGTCAGACGCACGTACGCACGCACGCATGCACGCACGCACACAGAAAAAAATTTGCCGCCCACTACTTACTGTCTTCCCCTGGATCGAACTTGTTCTCATCTCACATATTCTCCTGGACACACGCCGGATAAAAGAATTAACTTAGGTCAGCCACTGTCTAGCTCAAACTTTTTTGGCTTTCCTTTTTTATCGACAGGAATAGCGCTAAATATAGCACAGTGCGCGGCAATGGACCAATTTTCATAAAAACCTGATAGACAAATTGTATCAATCAAATGGATGAACAATATTTTATTTTATTTTTATTTTATTTTTGTATTTTCTTTTATTGAGGAAAACTAAAAGCATACATTGAAGTGCCCGACGATGCAGTGGTCAGTCGGCCTACCTGCTTAAGATGCATGATGTCAGACCGCGCAGTCTATTGACTGCCAGTCGGTATCTTGAAGGTGCTAGATGCTAGAACGTCCCTCTGAACTTTGCGCTCTTCACATTCCTGTGCTCTGTTATGTCTAGAATTCCTTGCAGCCGACAATCTTTGTAGTGCCATTTGTTAGGAGCGCTTTTTAACATTCAGAATATCAATTCACAGGTAAGGTGAACAGGGTTTAGTTTAAATATTTATGTGTTAAAACAAACTGGAGTTCGCGTTCCATACGAAGTTTGGCATAATATAATGGCCAGCGAACTCAATTGTCGAATTCTTTCTACCGCCACATGGATTCCTCATCATACTGACGTGTCCTAACCTTCCTTCCTTCTTTCTTTCCTTCTTTCCTTCTTTCTTTCCTTCTTTCTTTCTTTCTCGTCATTGATTCATTCTTTATCTTGTGTACTTTCTTTTTTCCGTTTTCCTCATTTACATTATCTTCTGTTTGTTTGAAGCAGAATCATAGACAAAAGCACATCATGACAACCGCAGGTGATAAAAAGTGTATATTGTCGCAATACCAACAACCTGCCGATTCTAAAGAATCCTTCCTCCGACGTCAGAAGCCTTTGTCAGACATAATTATAGCATGCGTCAATAGCTAAGACTTATAAACTTGAAAATTGTTCACAGGGCGCAGGGCTGGTTTAATTCGACAAACGCTCTTCGTTCGTAAACTAACACATCTGGCAAAGCCACAACGCGCACGCTGAAGTGGTTTACACAGAGCCTCCTTAACTGAAGAAACAGTCGGTCCATCTCGGGAGGCAGACACCTGATGCGCTGCTGTATGTCTTTGTCAAGAACACTGCCTTCCAGAAGGCTTCCTCCACAAACTCGGTCGGTTTGTTTACGCCCAGACGCTCGTCTTGTTCGCATTCGCTGGGGATTCGAAATGTTTTCTCGTTCCGTTTCTTGTTTTGTGTTTAAAAGATGCGCCGAGGTTTAGGTGGCAGTAAATTAACCCATATAAAATATATCGTTTTAGCTGTCGTTGTTTCAGGTTTCTCTCCACTGAAAAAAAACGGACAACATACTGAACATGTTAACCGTGTTTACTGTTAAATGGATATATGCAGAAAGGTGAACAGGAGAGTCAGACAAAGAGATCTTGTATCCTGAAAGTTTTTGTTTCCCGTCCGGCGGGTCCAGAGTTCTTGTTCAGACGTCACCTCACGTGCTGTGGCCACGAGCGTTTGCGGACGGCCCTCAGGGCCGGATCTGGGGAGTGGGTGGGTGGCTGCTTAAGCATCCTCCACCACCATTGCCTAAAAACAATCAGCAGTTGTGAATGCTTTTGCCTGCAAATATCGTGCGCGCGTGATGCTAAGAACGAAGGACCTTTCAGAGTAATCCAGCCCCTGCAAGGTAGGCATTAACAATAATATTCAGAGCTGGCTGCTCCATTGTTGGTGTTAGTGTTAGTTAAGAGCTATCAGATGGCAACAGTGACCTAAATAAATAGGGTTAGATGGGTGGATGGTTTGCTATTGTGTACAATCAGAATAAGAAAATATTTTTTTAAATATGATATATATTTTAATCTCAGGTCCTCAGAACCTATAGCTTCAAAATTTGAAAGCGTCGTTTTTGCCCCCCACCCCACCCCACCCCCAGGACCACCTACCGGGCGTTGCCCCTGGACCAGACCGGGGGCTAGGCAGCGCCTGGAGCCCCGCCAAAAACATTTCAAGAACCCCTCCCTTACAAACTGATTGATCCATCCCCGTAACTGGTCTAGGCTTCTCACAGGGGTCCTGACATATTTTTCTGCTTTCGCGTGGTTCCCCGAGAGGACAGTAAAGTGAAGCGCGTCTGACGGGTTCGAACGCTTTGATCCTGCTTGGCGCACTCGATGCGACCGATGCTGACATGTCCACTTATGATGTTCGTGCCGTTAGCGACCAGAATCCGACAAAATCCTTTCAGCGGTAATGTAATGTTTTTCCTCGAAGATGGCGCCCAACGCCACTGAAGCTTTTCTCGTCCCACCCGCCCGTTTGAGCTGCTCGCATCCCATCAGGGACAACTTTCTGCCTAAACCAAGCACGTGATTTATATGCTAGACTTCTCACTGTCGCCAGCTGACAGACTGACCAGCCACCTGCCGGACATACCTATATAGTATATACATTTAACTATATACCATAAGCATCACACGGGGAATTTCTTGTTTTTTAAACTCCACAACACATTTAAAGGAAACTGATAAAAATGGTTGACCTTTATGAAGGCTCTCAAACAATAATTAGAAAACAAAAGGCAATAGAGGGGCATTGGAGAACTTAAAAATTAATACGTGGTTTCAGCCTGTTCAGAAATACGTGTTGAGAACATGACCCCGAGTCAAGGTGTGAAACAACTGACGAAAGACTAAGTGTGGGAAAGGGGTGATGTTGGGGAAGGGGTAATGTTGGGGAAGGGGTGATGTTGGGGAAGGGGTGATGTTGGGGAAGGGCTAATGTTGACCGCTTTGTCCGTTGTCTCCTGCTCGCTGGCTCCAGCGTCAGGCTCTGAGCAGCGATATGGGATTAGGAAATGTACACTTATACGGATGGGATGCCTAATGTAACCCTATTTGTCTTTTGAATTTGCTGTCTGCACTGTCATCATTAATTCCTTTTAAGCTTTTAAGGAAAAGTGGCCTTTTATTTTCATCATTCAGCAAGACGGAACTAAACTGGCAGTTAATGATCGCAGGGGCTTTCATCTTTTGGTTGGTTGGTTGGTTGGTTGGTTGGTTGGTTGGTTGGTTGGTTGGTTGGTTGGTTGGTTGGTTGGTTGGTTGGTTGGTTGGTTGGTTGGTTGGTTGGTTGGTTGGTTCGTTCGTTCGTTCGTTGGTTCGTTGGTTCGTTGGTTCGTTCATTCTTTCGTTCGCTTGCTTGTTCGCTGGCTTGTTTGTTTGTCTTCGTCCGTTCGTTCGGTTTTGTTCGTCGTTGACTTGCTGCTTGGCCAGTTGGTGGGTTATTTTAGACATAACGTGCTTCTTCCTACGTGCGGTTTCAGAACAAATAAATGGGTTTCTATTAATAGTCCACCCAATGCCCCCCCCCCCCCCGACTATAATTAACTGCCACAATACGATGAACAGTGCAGAGAGGTAGTGGGATGTGACCAGTCGTGGAGTCTACACAATCTCCAACTCCAGGATAAAATCCCTGGCCACTTCTTGATTCGAACCGGCAAACTTCGACACACACGTCCAGTCTATTACCATCGAGTGTCCGTTGCGTACAACGATCGTCGACAAACGGCAGCCTTGTGTTGTCTGTAATGGTGTCTCTGATGCCGCCATTACAGTAACATTATCGCTGTCTTCGTCTGGCTTACTAACCGGCGCGTGAGTGCGTGCGTAAATGACACAATTCGTCTGGTGCGCTAGAGGCTGCTTCGGGAATTGGATTGTCTCGGGATTCTTACACTCGCATGAAACTTAACTGCCGCCTCTTGGATGTATCTCGACCACCTACCTCATTTCATCCGTGTGGGGGTGTGAGTGGATGTGAGTGGGTGGATTTGCGTGCGTGCGTGCGTGTATGTGCGTGCGGGTGTGTGTGTGTGTGTGCAAGGGAAGTAGGTGCACTACTCCTGCAGCTTCTTCCCGGATGTGTCTTGTGCTCCACGGGAAAGGTTTTGTCCGTATTTGCAATCTAGCTGATAGAAAGGCTGATTGAAGTGGCCCTGCCTTCCTGCATTTTGTTCATGAGCTTCGATGATGGATGAGCGCGAGGACTTGTGTGAAAATGTGTGCAGCTCGCGTACGTGCGTGCGTGCGAGCACCTCTCCCCATCATTGTGAGTGAGTGACTGAGTGGGTGAGTGGGTGGGTGCGTGCGTGCGTGCGCGAGCGGGTGGGTGGGTGAGTAGGTGGGTGAGTGAGGGGGAGGGAGGGAGCGACTGAGTGAGCGAGCGAGCGAGTGAACGAGTCAGCGAGTGCATCACAGCATCCTTTTACTCCCCAACCCCCAATTTTTCCTCTGGTCCAAAGATTTCAACGATTTTACCGCAGCAGAATACGCTGTCGGTTTCCCGATACACTCAGCACAAGTATTTCATGACTGTCGTACTTTCAGGGGGAAGAACTCCTGAGTACACTCCAGTCAGCCTGCATCCACAACTTCGGAATCAATGACGTCTACAATTATTCCACTTCGTCCGACAGCAGTTCTTCAGGTTTTCAACTCTGAAAGTTCATTTCAGCAACAAGTAAGCGAAATAAGAAATGGGGGCGATTATCTCTTCGTGGGGTTTTTTTTATTTTTTACGATAACAGGCTCGCTTACCACGTCACTCAACATGAATGTCTCCATAATGCAATTCTTTAATGAGTTTGGCTAGCAGTCTTCTAAATATTTGCTGCATCAGGTCAGCTCCAGTATAGAAAGCAAAGGAATGTGGAAGATGCCTTGATTACAGCGAGTTCGAGAGTCGTAAAGGACCCGTTTACGAAAGGGAGCTAGTTTTCTAAGAAGCAGCGCGGCAGTCTGACTCTTGTTCCCACCACCCACCCTCGTGTCCTCTCTCCCTAGCAAGAAACCCAGATGGGGATTACAAAATTGAAGTCGCTGTCTCTAATAGTACATTATTCTAAATAAATTAGAGTGATAGTAGGTCTGTTCAGGCGCGCTCGCAAGCAAGGATAATACGGCTATAAAGAATGGCGTCTCGATGTATAGGACGATGCGTGTTCACAGCAGGTTACCATAAAGAGGCTGAATGTAGTTGTTCAGCCCTTCCTTTACTAGAAACGGGGAATTTCCAGCAGTGAAACCAGCGTCTATTGGCCGAAATGACCACATGCCTAATTCAGCCGGATCACATGACAGTCGTATCTGAAAGTCGGAACTTCGTGAATCTAAAGGGACTTAATCATTTCTTCACCACTTTCGAGAAGCTGCTGTAACAGGGGTTGATTACAGGTAGTGTAGATAAGCAATTAAGAACTCTCGTTTTCTGATCTTTTCATAAATTTTGACAGCGGAGTGAAAAACACTTGTGTTTCCACTTTTGTGGTTGTTCGTTCGTGCATAACATTGAGCTCTTAAACAATTGCTGATTACAAATAACGTCGCCAATTTAAAAACTTTCTTTCGTCTTCAGGATATCGGATATCTTTCTGGGCTTCGCGATTGTTTGCAGTTAATAGTTGAATACGGTGGAAAATATTTCCTTCCTGCATTTCCCACTCTAAGCAGTGCAGTAAGGATGGATTTTACGTTATTGATCGAACGAGTAAAGAAATGAAAGAGGCTTTAGGAATTTTTCTTTATACTTACTGTCCTGTTGGATTCCGATATCCTCCCCTCCACCCCCGCGTGGCCCGGTAATGTTTCTACAGCAGACCACATTGCAAATGCCGCGTGGCCATGCAGGAGGGATGGGTGCTGTGGGTATATATACAGCTTTGTTGCATGCCAGGCGGTCGTTTCCACTCCACCTCCACCATCTCCTGTAATGACTTTTTCCCTTCAATCCGAGCTGGGATTTCCTTACTTTTTTTTTAAAGACAAAACAAATACTGCACCCTCCCTCGATCTCTCCCTCCCTCTCTCTAGACTGATAGCCAGTTAGCCAGCCAGACAAGAATTCAGACAGGGAAGCCAGTCAGGTAGGTAGATAGGCACGCAGGCAGGCAACACCCGGTTCGCATCCATTCAATAGGAGATATTGCATTCATTTCTGCTCCTCAGCAGGGGCTGTAGCGTGCTACAGTGCAGTCTGCAATGCTAAATCGCCTGCTGCATAAGGATCCGTCTGACAACGGCAAATACATGTATTTAAAAATGACGGCCACCTGTCGATTCTTCTACGGATAAAAACGTACAAATAACTAAAAAAAACCGAATAACTACAACCTATTCTTTTGTATGTTGTGTCTGTTTATTAGCAGAAAAAAGTCGTTTATATATATATAAATATATAAAAACCACAGGGGTAGTTTATGTTTCTAAGACTCAGATCATTACAAAAAAAGCACAACCAGCATCTATTTTTTTTAATTCTCAGCAACTGCCCAACACGTGGCAGCAAATAATAAGTTCTCGTCCCATGACACTCGCGTAAGGGGCATTCTGTCCGCTGCAGCACATGAACTGTCGTTCCTCTCGAACATTCTCTGCACCCTTTGAACTCTTCATGTCATGTTCAGACGATTTACGAAAAGGCACAGATCAACATTATAGCTCCAAACCGACTGCTTGTACGTAAAATTACATGGATTCCGCCTCTGCAGGCCAGGAACCAATCACAGTTGGACTCTCGCCACGAGTAGACAGTCAGTGGCAAAGGGACAGAGAGCGATAAATCGGTCACGTGACAGCAGCGTGGGCGGAATCTCGTTGTTTTGCATGCTCTCGTGAGATCTGCGGCATTTGACAAACAGGCCTCGCAATAATTTTCTCTCCCTGTTCACCCACCGCTTCCACTTTAGTCTTTTACAGCTTGATTCCGATTAATTGTGGGGAGATCCGTGTTGGGAGGAAATCAGTAATCTGTCAGACCCTGTCTGGAGTCTTTCTGCTTAACGGTAGTCACAGTTCTTCGTGCGCGCTGGTTGTGATTCGGAATTTAGAACACCTTGTTATCCATTCTTGCAGGCCTTTTTGTCCTGTCTGGAATTCTGCCTTTGATGGATGAGGCTTTCAGAAACAAACTTTTTCGAAATGACAAAAAAAAAAAACAGCAGAGAAAAAAAAACAAATAAGATGTTCTGTTCAAATCACGATCTTCGCGTGGATCAGTGCACTAATTCTACCCCGAGCCACTGGACCAACAGGAAGCAGACAGAAATAAAATAGTCTTTAAATAGAAACTTTTATGTATCGAATCACAGGCATGCCATTGTAAGAAACAAAACTGCGTTTTCTTAGGTGGTTCTTCAGTCGCAGTGAATTGAAACAAACAAACAAACAAACAATAAAAATGATAGCAGACTATAGTTCAGTTGTAATCGTTGTTTTGAGTGAAGCTTTATCTAGTCTTCTATTTCTACAGTTTAGAGAAAATATCACAGTCGAGATTTTGAGCTGTAAACGTGATATTTTCAAAAACGGCCCGATGAAGGTTCTCCCCCTTTGCAAATCTCTCAGCACGCATTCTACCATTTTCTACCATTCCACCATATTCTGTCTGTTAATCGAGTCAGCTTCATGGGGCGCTTGTCGAAATCAAACTAGAGTCTGCGGACATAAGGTGGGAGCATCCCCAAACCGCATGTTCAGTTCAGGAACTTGTCCAGCGGCATGACACCTCACTGACGTCCCCATCTGGAGATGTGTGCGTCGCTGAGGGCGTTGACCTTTAAACCTTGACCTCCTGACCTTCCCGCCGCTAGCTGTCGACCTCGTTTAGAACGCTCAGCCGGCTGCTGTCGATCTCCAAGGGTTCCGAGTGGGCAGCCTCGGCGCTGACGTCATCCGGTATGAGCGTCTCCGTCAAGGTTGGCACGCCCTGGCTGCTGACGGTTCCGACCCGCCTGGACCTCCCGCCAGCCTCCCCTCTTTCTGCCCCTCCTGCCCCCAGCGCGGGAGCTGACGAGGACGAGGCCGCCGGGGCTGAGACGCCGTTTGCGAAGCCCCCGTCCGTGCGAAGTCCTCCTCCGATGCTGTCCTTCGCGTCCGCAACGCCGCCGCTGACGCTGTCGACAGACACCTTGGCCAGGCTCCTGGGTGCGCTCCCCTGAAGCGCGTCCCCGCCAGCCGATGATGACGTCAGCTCCGCTCTGGCCCCGGAGCTGTCCTTCTTTTTCTTCGGTCCCTCTGCGTTGCTGGTCAGAGCCTCGGAGTTGGACAACTGCTCTGATGTGGCAAAGTCTGGGGAGACCCCGGCAGGACGACCCGCAGGGGGGCTGCAACAGATGGCGTGACATCAACTCCACTGCCAATAAAGCCCGGCTACACTGAGAAATGTAGCACTTGTTTGGGGGACTAACGTCTTGACTTTGTCACATTACAAGCTAAACCTTTAGTTACTGAGCTGGGAATCATCTTGCCAGTCCATAAAGAAAACGCAATCACAAAGCAGTGCCGCAGAAAGTTTACCGAAATTAATTAAGGACTTAAAACGAAAAAGACTTTAGAAGTATCCACGAAGTAATCAGTTATACTACCGTTGATAAGACTTAGCTCAATAAATATCTTGACTTTTAAAATCTGCTATGCGTTGTACCCCTCCAGTTCTTCTCGATCAAACTATACTGTCTGATTAACCGCGCAGATCCTTAGATTTATAAAGAAACTGTTCTCTTTTCCGTCAGGGGATTTCTCCTTATCTTTCTGTCATCAGCCTCGATAAAAGAATGTCATTACGTGGAACAAACTGTTCGAGAAGCACTGGGTCTTTTTCATCATGCCATTGATCTAGTCTGCATCTTGGAGAAAGAGACTTTTAAAAAAAAGGCTTTCACAGAAAATGTAAAGATGGATTCATAGATGGGTGTTTTACGGAGGGAGGGAGGTTGGGTTTGGGTGGGGGGGATGGATGGACGGACAGATGAATGGATGCGACCCCTCTCGTACTGGAATATCTCTCCGAATCCTTAAGTACAAAACTGGAGAAACTCTGAGGCCATTTGGCGGTCCCAGTATCGGAGATGACATGGTCTACCTGGCAAAAGTCCCGTAAACTCGCTTTGCACTTGATATTGAAGCGCCTGCTTAAATCCTGGACACCGGCGCTCCGTCTGCACTCCGTCTGTCCCGACCTGTCGAGGCGGCGTCATTGCTTAACGTTGTTTCCAACGGTCGTCCATCGTTACAGGTCCATGAGCCCAGCAAGGACTTCAGCAAGGCAATGATGCTTTAATCCCATAGTTTCAGTCAATGAATCCGATGGGGAATAATCAGCAGGTATACATGAGTTTTCTAGACCTAATCCCCGATCTCCACTCGATGAATACAGAGGCAGACAAGGATTGTACAACGTGAATCTCGAGAGCCTGGGTTCAAAGGATGGTTGAAAAGAATTAATACGAGCAGTGTTGTTGTGGTGGTGGTGGTGGTGGTGGTGGTGGTGGTGGTGGTGGTGGTGGTGGTGGTGGTGGTGGTGGTGGAGGTGGTGTGGCGGTGGTGGTGTTGTTGTGGTGATGGTGGTCGTACCTGGAGGAAGAGATTTTCCGTTGTTTGACTGATCCAGGCCTACGCTTGACACTCATGCTGCTGGTGCTGACGTCAGCGACTACAGACTGGCGACTGTTGGACAAAGGTCGTCGGAACTTGCGGTCCTTGCTCCCGTTCTCATCTTCGTCTGATGAGGATTGCAGAGAGGAAACAAAGTAATAAAAGACTGAGATTACAGGTGGGAAAATACAGGACTGGTCGATGACCGAAACAGGAAATGGAACCCGGTAGTGAACGGAAGAGTCCTTCAGAGAGAAGAAAAGGAAGGTAGCATTTTGTTCCTCGATTACGATAATGATCTGTCTACTGACCTATAACAGAAATCTCCAATGAGTTCTTGCTTAAGCTTTTAGTGGGCTGTGCAAATTAAACCGTTTATAAAAGGTTTAAAGCTGACAGTCACGGTGCATGTATCTGGGAAGCATAAATAATTTCCTGCCTGTAATTAGAGATACCACAGACGATTTTTTAAAAATCTTTCTTCCCAGCAGTCTGATTGGCATCAACTTACTGATTTCAACATTTTTCCCATTCTGAACCCATCCTGACCCCATCAAGCAGAACAGACAATCTGTACAGTAACTGCAGTGGCGTACTGGTAACGCGTCTTGTTAATGTTGCAGAAGGACGGGGTTCGAATCTCTGTTGGCGCGCGGACTTTCTCCAGATGTGGCACTTGTTTACAGCTTTGGTAACCCGGATTTCTTTTTCGGACATTCCTATTTCCTTTCCATTCCACTTCCCCTAAGCTATGTCCAACCGCCTTTTCTATTTCTCTCATCATGACATTAAAAAAAAAAACAACTGTACAGTAACCGTATCTGAAAGGTAAAAGCTGTGTTTGATTCATTCACAAGCAATGAAGAAAGTGTCCCTCTTTTCATACTGGCACGTTTTCAGACAGCAATAAGTAGAAATCACTCGCTTCGCCTACGACGAATGCAAGAATTGGTAAAGGACAAGCACAACTGTCTGCGACAAAGATACCATCTCACATCAAGCGAGACAGTCTCTCCATCCACACTTTCTCTTCGCAGAATGTTTAATCCAGTTTGTCGAAATTGAATCAGGTCCATTGTCTGGTTAGGCTTTGTTTCACAATTTGAAACCACTGTTTTAATTCGACTTGGTCAGTCCGTGTGAGATCGGCTTTAGCCCTACCTGTGTTCCCCGCAAATGATGAAGCATCCAGCCCTGATCGCGCGGCGTTCCTCCAGTTTGGCGAGCACTGCACCTCGTAATGGCGGAACAACACCTGCATTTCCTCGCGCCACGTGCCAGGGCCAAGGTGCTTCGCGTTCAGGGAGACAAAAAAAATCAAGTATATAAAGGCCCGGGAGTCTGACATCTCCCTAATTAAAATGCCCTTTATGTACTTGGAGAGTGGAGGGAATGGTTGGGGGAGGGGTCATCATGACAGAAAATCGAGTCTATAAATCTTACACAGAGTGTCGAATGCACTTCTTATACACATTTTCCTGCTGCATTTTACCCTAATTTAGTAGAAGTATATGTGGCATGAATCGTTGTATCACATCTTCTCCTGTAAAAATTTTGTACCAATAAATTTTTCGTTGTTGTTACGTTCTCAGAAGGTCTAAGAAAAATTGACAATCATGTCAAACAATCGAAAGCTGCTAAATAAAGACACAACTTTATTTGGCACTGTTAGTCGCTTTGTCGTTGTAACTGTTAATTTAGTTGTCAGTGTCATTGCGTCCGCATGAAAAGGTTTGCTTGTAATTTCTCTTTGGTGTTCCGAAACGATGAGCAAAGTACTGGTGTAATATGGCACGTGAGGTGTGTATGTGCATGACGACCTCTTTGAAAAAGCTAAGGCAATCGGCCATGCGTATATTGTAAATAAACAGCGAACAGAGGAAAAGATAGCGAAATTTTGTTCATGAGCTGACAAAAGCTTACTGTTCCGACACACCACAACGCGGTATGTCACTGCAAGCTTTTCTTGCGCCTGATCAAAATCGATAAACTGCAGACAGGCAGAAGTGATAGTTAGTGAAACGCCAGAAATAATGACCAGGGCTAAAGTCATAAGTGAGGAGTTGCGAAAGGTCAGACTAAAGGACTTTTACGAGATCCAAAACTTTTAAACTGTAAACACAGGCTAGCATTACTTCTTTCCCCATTCCCCCTCACAAGCACACTTTTTATTTGGAAGCTCCTGAGGATAATTTCAATGTACACGCTGACTCTTTTCTCAGAAACTCCAAACGAGAAGCTTTCGACCTTAGCTAAAGATTTTTCGCAGTGCCTATGTTAATGTCATTGTATGTTAACAGCCATTGTCCTTCAAGCTTTGAGAGATGCTGTGTTTTTCTCCTTTTTTCGTTTTCCTGTCCCTGTTCTCTTCACTCTTCTATTGTTCCCCCCTTCCCTCCAAAGTCTTCTATTTTCTACAGCGATAAGCAAAAAGACATAAAACTGGCATGCCAAAATGACCATTTTAAGAGGAAGTAGAATTCTCACCTTTTTGTTGGCTGGCTCTTGATAGGCTAGTGGTGGCTGGTGTTTGTGGACTAACGAGGGCAAGGAGTCTGGGTCAGAGGTGGAAGGATTAAAGGACATCTTCGTCAACTTCAGAACGTATTCAGGGGCGTTGCGGAAGTCGCTTTCCGACGCGACATGAATGACGAGGTCAGGATTCTTCTCGCCGGGAAGGGAGATCACTCCTCTGGCGCCGACGGGCCTGTCCCTCTGCAGGGTCTTCTGACTACGGGTCCCCAGGCTGGAGCTCTTGGCGCTGCTAGCACGTCTGGGGTCACAGGCGTTCACGTCCTTGACCTCGCAGAAACTGACCCAAGCCTTCTCGGCGACGTTGCCATGCAGACCGAGAAGCGAGGGCGTCCGCCGAAGGCGGCTGGTCGTCCTGTGAGACCTGCTGCCTACGTCACTTCCGGTCGGCAGGGATCGCTTCGTGACTGCCGTGTGCGGGCGTCGGACGCCAGAACGACGTGCTCTGGCAGGTGGAACGTTCTCGTTCTGGGACTGCGGATAATGCATCGGGGGCGGCGCCGAGGAGACATCGGGCCGGTTAGAGAAAACGTTGTCGTCCACCCAGCTCTCCCCTCCTCCCTCTCCGGACCCCGGCCCTCCGTCGATGACGTAGGAGTTGACCAAGGAACGGCTGGCGGGCCTGCAGGCGTCGGCTGCCTCAAGATGACTGTTGCCGTCCTCGCGGGCTCTGATGGCGTGACTGCGACCGATCGCATCGCTTATGACGGCGGCGCACGGCGCGCTGCCCGAGAGGATGGCTTCGTCTAACGGTGACCTCCCTTGCTTGCTGATCTTGTCCACGGGGAGGCGGTAGTGCTGCAGGTGGTCAACCAGCAGCTGCACGAGGGCCACGTTTCCCGCCGCGGCAGCGTAGTGCAGCGCCGTGTTTCCGCATCTAGGGACGCAACCAGACAAGGGAATGAACTCCCCCCATGTTCCGCAGTGTAAGCACAGACCTTAAGCCGCTTGCAGGAAGTTGAGGCTCCGCCCAGAATGCGGTGCGGCAGTAAACATTCCCAAGAAAGACTAAAGAAACACAGTCATTCCGGTGTGCTATATCCCATGCAAAGCCTCAACTGCCGGCGAGTTGCTGAAGTCTGCTTAGCTATGGTACGGGAGTGGGGAGGTAGGGAATCTAGTGTTGCTTGGAAAGAGTTTCTTGTCGTCAGTTTCTCTGGACATGGCACCCCGCGAGACAACGCGCTCTGCGTGTGCTGTCTGGAAAGATCTTGCATTAGGAATCACGTAAGCAGTTCATAAAAAAAGGACGAAGTCATGAGCGGGCTTAATAGAACTTACGGTTGTCGCTACAATTGTCTTATGCCAACGAAACAAGAAAGCCTTGTCTTCAAAAGAACGATAATGGAACAAGGGAGATTGGAAAGCCTGCAGACCTACTTGTCACTCTGAGTCATGTCGAAGTCTAAGGCACTGAGCAGCACCTTGGCCAGCTGCAGCCGCTCGTAGACGCATGCGTGATGCAGCACGTTCATGCCGTGCCGGTCTCGGGCCGCCATGTCCACCCCGCTCTCAATCAGCAGCCTGGCCACGCCCACTCCCCACTCCTCTGGCTGCACGTAGGCTGTCAACATCAGGGGGGTGCGGCCACTGGCGTCACGCACCTCCATGTCGGCCCCCATGTCCACCAGCATGCGAACCTGCACGCAAGCGCGAGCACGCGCAATCCAGTGTTACATTTGATGACACCCCCCGCCACACGTCACGTCCTGTCACGCGTGAAGGAGCCACGGCTGACAGTTGCCTGACTAGGGCGAGATTACTACCCACAGCGTGCTGCCATGTCTGTGGCCGACATAATTCAATTCAGAAGACGAAACAAAGCGAACGCTTGCAGCAATCACTGAGAAACTCGCCTATGTAACCACGTCAACTTCGTCAAATGAGCAAGATTTTACAAGTCTTCCAGCCCAGCACCCAACTTGGTGATGGACTGAAAGACCTCTAAGTGGTATCAGAATCGTCTTCTATTTCCCCACACAACACACGAATTTACGCCGTGTGGGAAGTGATGTTTTTCGACGCTATTAACGGATGAGCTGGATGACATGATGACACGATGACATGCTCAACAGTCATTTCCAAATCACGAGTGTACTGCAGTACCAGGCATTTGCATTACTTTGCCTGAACACAACACGTCCCAGTCAACGCTAGAGTTTTCTCCCCAGTACTTCGAATTATCTTCACAGAAATGTCTTCAGCAGTGAACAACACTGACCAGGTCTCGTATGCATGTAAACAAGTAAATTTATCACGGATTTTTTTCTGTTTCGGCGAACTTGGACGACCGAATAACTTAATTATTACCGAATAGGAAAATAGGCTATTCGTTTTCGTGTACAGGATATTCAAGGGACTTATTCTAGAATATCCGCTATGACAGGAATAAGTCAGCTATCAGGTTGTCTTGGACGCGGGGCCAGGACTATCTTGTAATATATATACAGAGAGAGAAAGTATAGAAAAGAATTGGATTTATTTCAAAAGAATAGCATGCTACTCCGTCGCAAGTGCTTCGTTTAGTGAAATAATATTTAACCTGGTCTGTCTAAAGTAGACCTAAATCACGAAATCACCATCTTCTATCAGAGAAAAGATTATACTTATAAGAGATGGCCCGTTCATGGGGCTGTAGCCGCCGCATAGAGGCAGCGACCAGTTCACAAAAAGTGATGTAAAGTAACTATCGTCTTTGCCTGTCTTCAGTCAAAGTTCTTCAGAGCCAGCAGAGATGACCTTGCAGCCATAATTGTGCGCTCTATTCGCTGAACTTTCAACCCTTTCTGTGCTGCGTGAGCGAGCTTCGGCAACGTTCACCATCGATCGGTCTATTCTGATCAGTCTATTCTGATCAATCTATTCTGATCAGTCTGTTCTGATTAGGCTATTCTGATGAGTGCAGTTTGGGTGTTGTGGTTTTCCCGCTAAACGTTTACCGCTCATTTAACCATAATCTGTTAATTTAATGTGTTGCTGTACGCTTTGAGGACTGATGGGTTCCCAGCTTGGCGGCAAAGAGTATCTTTCTGGACTGGATATGAAAGCGTTGTACGATAATTTTGCTTCTGTCTGCAAGGAATCTGTGTAGCTTGGTTTTATTGCAGTATAACGGCTGCCTGCAAGAAGACGAGAGAGTCTGTGGCGACTTCTTACATAAACGAACATCTTTGTCTGACGCCAGTGATTAAAATGATTAACGAGAATAAATAAACAATGGTGTACGTGCGTTCGTATTTGTGTGTGCACGCACCCACGCTTCCATCAGGTTACTAACAAGTGCTGACCTGCTGTAAATAGCCAAGCTGCATGATGTCACACAGGGACAGCGGGGGTCCCCGGATGCTCGTGGGTGCTGACGTAGGCCTCATGATGTCACTGTGGAACAACTGGACGGGTAGACAACCATCAGAGCTTCTTGGGGTTTGAGATGAGCGGGAGAGCTCTGCGATACGATGAACTGAGCAGGTCACCTGTTAAATCTCCTTATACCTGTCTCCACTAGGGGCCATCCCGCCTCAACTGGCAGTCTCGGTGTCAGAAGTCACTGTCAGTTTATGTCTCTGTAACGAAAAACAAATCACCCAGACTAAAGTTAAATACTTCACATTAATTATATGACATGTAACTTCCATGGATTTACACAAAGAGGAAAAAAATGGACGAAGAATTAGGGCGTCTGTAACAAACCCCTCGACATCGAACAGGAAAAGGGAGATAAATGGAGATAAACTCTCCCAGTGCGGAGTAACAAGTTTTGTGAAAGTCCCATACCTCATAGATCTGGGATCATGCACAAACCGCTAAGGTCTCAGACTTCTGTGAAACGTGAATGTGTTGGATTTAAAAGTTACCGTACGTATACAGCCTAATATCCCGGGTACTCTTTTTTTTACTATGTTCCCATATTTTTAAACACTTTTTTTCAAATACTTGTACTTGCAGATGTTCTAAGAGTGTGCAGTTTTGGTAGCAGGACGTGTCCAGATAATTTATACTTGGTTTATCTAGCCATATCACATGTACTGTGAAGAGTGATTTCTTTTGTAAGAGTTTTAATTCAAACTCAAATGTCCACTAGGAAGAGATTTGGCGTGTCTTTCTTCTCCCAGAGATAACGGGGGAAAAAAACCACTGATGAAGGGTTCACTCGCACAGGTACATGCTAAAACAATCCCCGTCTTAAGATGGATATTGTTTCTTCGTTGAATAAGTCGAGTAGACCCCCGTTGCTCAATTTTGTTTCTAACCTATAAATACTCGTTGAGACCCCTCTTTTGGCCTGATTTCTTACCCGACAACGTTTTCGACACAATCTGATCGCTTTGTTTGCTTTCAACCAGGAAGGATTATACTACTGACTGAAGTGCAGTCACCTGTTTGTCGTAGATCCAGCTAGCGGTGAGCAGTCGCTTAAATCTTTATTAATCAGAGGAACGTGCGTCACAGTTCGCAGAGCCTGATCAGTTGTGCACATGGTTAAGAAAGTCCTCGACTTGCCTCTTTTGCATATTTCAAGGAAGGAAGGAAGGCCATGAGAAAAGAAAGAAAGAAAGAGAGAGAGAGACTACAATCAAATCTTTTCCTCCCTTCAGGTATACAAAAAATAGTGTTACACGAAACCTAAAGCTGATTGATTGATTCCTCTTTGAAATATGAATATGCGAACAAAGACTATGCTGCTATAATTAAGATGTGACCGAAATCATGGCAAGAAGATAAACCAGCTAATCGTTGGAGTTAGCCTGACCTGACCTTCTTAAGGTTAAGGACTTCTAAGGCACATCAAAGCGAGGTACGTGCCTCTTTCTTAAACTACCACTAGCTTTTTGACAGCAACCCCAAACCCAGACTAAACCCGGACTTTACTGTCGGATGACAGCCAGAGTAGAAAGTAAATATTCCATTTTGACTGAACCACGGTCAGCAGGAAGTGAACATACTATGACTCAACCTGCAGCTTGACAAGGAGGTCAGCCATAGATACCTGTTGGTGTGTGGGTCAAATTCTTCTATGTTCTGTACAGGTACGGCTAGGGACACCTGTGTTCCGTTCGGATTTCTCTCTGCTAGTCCCCCCCCCCCCCC
>SMGT01004407.1:676980-697649 GCA_004794575.1 Lanistes nyassanus | reverse complement strand
TGGCTAAGGTTAGCCGGGACGTAACTTAAGAGATCGACGTGAACACGGGCCCAGAATGTGGTTGGAAAGTTTCATGTCCGGCTCAAAAAGAAGACTCAGAAGTAGACACCGAAGGAGAAAGATCCAGAAAGTATACGGCCTCATTGTGCTGTTAAAATAACTGGAACATTCTGACAGAAGAAACATCAACAGCAGCAACAACACAGCAGCAACAACACAGCAACGACAGACAGCAGCACATTGTGCGTCAGCTGTCTCATGCGTGAAACGGCAGTTTCACCCATCACGTCCCAGCATGCACGCCACCCTGTAGCAACAACGTAATGCCTTGGCCAGACTAACATACGCTGCCTTAGAGCCGCTTTAGTACCACCACTTATGAAAGACAGTTTTCAGTGGCAGTTTAAGATCGCTAATTATATTGCTGCCGGAACTTTCAAAAAAATTTCACTGCTTTGGAGTGATTGGATTACAAGTAGTTAATTATGGGTGTGCTTCGCAGTTCTCTGTCATGACGGACCTGGTTAGCAATACGGTGGTTTTGACTGACTCCGCGCCAAACTGAGGACTAGAACCCTTTGTTTTCGCGGGCGGAACTTTCTTATGCGGGGGGATCTGGAACGACTGAGTTCGCCATATACACAGACTTTGGCCGACTTCCTGACTAGCAGTTACGTTTGGCCCCTCCCTGAGTTTACCTCACTGCACAAAGACTGCCTTCAAAAAATGCCCAATTATGGAAATAACAGAAACGGTAATATGTCATAGCCTAGGCATGCTTATGGAACTTATCTCCTGTTCTATTCGTGTGAAGAGTGACATATATCGGCCTTTACACACAATATACGTGCACGTGTTTCGTCTTTGGGTAAATCTGTTTCTCACCCTCTTTGTGACCTAGATTTATAAAAATAAAACTTCGAGGTTCCTTGTTGCTTAAAAAAAAAAATCAGCATGCTTACACAACATTCGGCTGGCGTCGCATTACCTGCTAGGACTGAAACAGTTCGTTCGTTCGTTCGTTCGTTCGTTCGTTCGTTCGTTCGTTCGTTCGTTCGTTCGTTCGTTCGTTCGTTCGTTCGTTCGTTCGTTCGTTCGTTCGTTCGTTTGGCTCTGTCTGTCTGTCTGTCTGTCTGTCTGTCTGTCTGTCTGTCTGTCTGTCTGTCTGTCTGTCTGTCTGTCTGTCTGTCTGTCTGTCTGTCTGTCTTCTTCCAAACCTTTCTCTTAACCCACCTCTGGGAAGACCTGATACTGCATCTCACGAGACCTTCTTATCGAAAGGACAGACCACACTGTCATGTAGGTCTTAGATGTTTCCGTCGCCATTGGCAACCATACGTACATTCCTTGTACGTTTTATCTGGATCGATGCTGCTAAGTTTTACTATAGTAGCCTCCCTTGATTAGTTCGCCAAGTGCTTATTCTTCGTCTGAAGTCTCAAGAAGCTTTTATTGAATGAAAGACCTTCGGACTTTTTATTACTGCACACTGAATGCCTGGCCCTATACACTGGGCGATTTTCCTGGGCTGAAAGCTGTCACTGTGAGTTTCTGCAGAGGAAAATCTACATTGCCGATGGATGATTTTTTCTGGCTGGACGAAAAGAAAGGACGAAATCTACATTCGTGATGGGTAGTTTTTGTGGTTGAACAACGACGAACCACAGCATTTACAATCGTCGTTGTAGTTTCTGTGGTTTGACGAAGACAATCGATTCACAGAGTCGACGTCTTGAAAAATGTCTTACTGACAGTTTGGCATCTCGCTAGCTAGAACATGAATTTTCCTCGAGTTTATACAATGTGTTGCTCGTTTTTTCTAACCTTACCAGACACTTTTAACAGTTATTTCAAACTCCTTTCAACAGTCGGCTTACTGTGAAACCGAAAGGCAAAATCAAATATCATAAAATCAAAATAATGTGAAGACGACATAAGGCCAAAGCAGAAGTGCTATTGTAGCTGAGATAAATGCAGTATTTACCGTTGTGCATTGAGGGCTATGTGTCAGAGAACGTTTTTTTTAAAACTTGTTTAAAACTCAGAAATTCTTCTTAGTGCCCGGCTTAATAAACACTTATAATCAGTGGTGCAAGGTAGACATTAAAAAAATGTCAAACAAACGGAAAGGTTTTCTTGCAGTTGTAACCAAAGGCTTGGTCTACATTCCCCTTTTATTGCCCCTTGGTGATTTTTTTAAAAAAAATTCTCTCTAAGCTCCTGGCTTATAACGTGCCACTTAAAAGCCTAGGGAAGTCTGGACTATATGATTCTTTCCTCACCCTGAAGCTTGCCCTTTGAAAGTCAGGGGTGGGGTTCAATGGGAGTCTGAAATCCCCCCCCCCCCCAAGCAGATCATTCACATAGTATTTTTTTTTCTTGCTTAATATGGAACCAGTTCGCCGTTTTCCTTTAGTTTTACAGTACTCACTGTAGTACTTAGTCTTTTTTTTTTAAAACGCATAAAGGATTTTGAGTGCCAGTTGCAACATCGTCATCACCATCATTGTCGTCGTCATCGTCGTCACCATCAGTATGTTCCTTTTAAGATCAGGTTATTAAAGAATAGAGGTCGTTACACAAAGTGTGCAAATGTTTGAATCGGGGTAAGTTACCTTAACTGTATAGTACTGGGACGGACATTTTAATTTGTATTGCGCTCTGTACATTTGTAAAACTACAAAATGTTTGACAACAATAAGTAAGTGAATTTGACATAGGTTAGTATTGTAGACGTCTCGTCTTACAGAGAGAGAGAGAGATGGGGGGGGGGGAAGTGGAATGTGAGGAAAAGGAGGGAGGGAAGAAGAGATCGAGATGATTGCTTTTTAATGACAAGTTAACAGACTGGGTTACCTCATGGTAGGCGTTAGATAGGGGAAAGTGATCAATATTGATTTAGGAGGCAGGAGGAAATGCTTAGCACCCCGAAAAATTCCCTCCCCCCACAACCCCGGCCTTCGCTCAGTGACACGCGATGCAAACTGTATGGATGATAAGCACATTATCGCACAGACAGACAGGCGGACGGACAGACGGACAGACGGACAGACGGACGGACGGACGGACGGACGGACGGACGGACGGACGGATGAAGGGGTAGAAGGAGTGGAGAAATGAAGAGCATAGTTTATGCGAACGTTACTTTTTCAGTTTGAACCAATAAAAAATGTATGAACTTGCCCGCGCCGTTTTTAAAACCTGAAATACGAACAGATAAAGGGTAATTTTAGGACATGACTGCATAAAGCTGGCAGCCGACGCGACGAAATAACCTACTGTGTCCACTTACCATGGCATGACAGCAGCTAGAACGCATGGATATCCTTTAAGTCGTTATAATAGAGCCATTACTCGTCAAACTTTTCTCACAGAAGTATGCACCAGACAGTATCCAACGAAAGAAGAAAGGGGTGAAATCTGTATATAATATCGATTTTTTTTTAAAGTTCAATGCGAAGGAAATTTTTTTTTATGGAAATAGGGGGGGAAAGTTTTGTACTTACTTATCGACTTCAGTATGGGCGAACAGAATCCTGTTTGCGGCTGGTCAGAGCTATGGATAGATACGACGATTGACTGCGGTTGACAGTTTATTCTGCTGGCTCTGTGTAGTCCAGGTGGAACTGACAGCCACTGTCGTTTCTCACCAGTGTGTAAGAGGGCGTGCTTCTGCCTGTCGACAGGAAACCAGAATCGTATTTGACCTCCTGTGTTAGCGGGCTGTCTTTCTAGTCAAGGCAAAGCTAAAACTGAACTCCAGAAGAACTTCCCTCGATTTTTCTCTCTTAACCTCTCGCGTCCACCTTCCCCAGTTCTTGTGTAACCAGCAAGTGCGTTTACCGTGTCACCTGAAAAAAAAGTGTGTTTGCCGTATCTCACTGCACACAGGGCTGCCAAGCCTTCAGCCAAGTGCCCTCTGTTGTTGCGTTTCTTGACGACCACATTTCAGCGTTTGAACCAACTGTTCCATATTGTCAGCCACTGCCCCCACAGCCCTCAATCTTACCTGTGCCCCAGCCCACCCCCCCCCAACACCCTTTTTTACCCTTTGATTAGACCCACTTACGAGCCACTTTCGCTATCTGTACAGCCCGACGCCAGACGTGGGCTTTGCAAACCATCTGAAAGTGACAACCATAGCGGAATCAGCGGGAGTTCTTTCAGAGCGGACAAGTCTCAGCAGGTCTTAGTCTGTATTGCGATAACCAATGAGCACAGATTGGCTGTCACTAGCGGTCTGGGCACGCACAGCTAGGGGCAGCTCCGGAGCGTTCTTGACAACGCATCGCCGTTCCTGTTTACGTTATATCCGCAATATGTTTACTTCTATATCAGCTTGCTGTTTGCCTGAAATGGACTTCAAACATAGGGCTTACCTGGTCCCTGTAACTGGCTTGCATGCACCTGCACCAAAGGATCGCTGGACTCAACAGAAGGGTCGGTGGTGGTTGGTTGGGGTGGGGTGGGGTGGGGTGAAATTTGAACTTCGCTGAATGTCGTCGAATCCAAACAAACCTTCAGCCAAGTCCCCCATAGACCGATTTGTTCCACCGCTGCGAACATCCTCTCCTGCATGACGGAACTGAGAGGCTAACACGTTTTTCTACTTCGGGAAGTCTCTTGACTACGGATCGGAATACCAGCTCCTAACTTCTCTAACAATAATGCAGCCTCCTCTCCCATTCTCTCCTCCCCTTCTCCCCCCTCCCGCTCTTTCCTTCTGTTCCTTTTCCCCATCCGTATGTCCCCCTCCTCCTTCCCCCTCCCTCTCTCGCACGCGTGCGCTCCCAAAAGAGCTTCTTCTTGTTAGTTTTTTTTTTAACGATCTTAGCTGTTGCCCTCGAATTAAACTCATCAAACCAGCTGCGGGCGGGTAACGCTTAATTCTGCTTAACCCAGTCAGCTTCGGGATTATCTGGCCCTGATGACCGCGTAGTTCCCAACCCTATCCTACGAACAGCGATGTGATGGCATGTATCGTCTTTGTGCAGACAGGACGCATGCATGCAGCTACTAAGACAAAATCCAAACATAAAATATGTCGTAATGTCCGGACATAATCTCTGTGCCTAATTGCATTCGGTCTGTTTGGACGTTCTTGTGGATTAATTACTTCAAAAGATGTGTATTTAAACAGTTGTTAGGAGGTTAAAAAGCATTTCAGGTGATTTATGAATTTTACTAAGAAAGTTTCAGCTATAGTACTTCATACCCCAGACACCATATAAATCGAACAGCAGAAAAGGTTTTCAATAGTTTCCCGAGAGTGAACGGAGAGTGCAACGCATACCTGATTTTAAACATGCATTTTATTTGCAGCATATATAGACGTGGAAGTTAGGGTAGTGGGTCATCTGAGGCTCCGTTCTGTCCGTGTTACTGGATCTCCTCGACTATTCTTGTGATCACACAGTTTTGTATTGCTGTCCCGAGCAGCGTTGCACAGGTTTCTGTATCTCCTGTTCGTACGTAAAGGCCCACGTAAAACACACATGGAGAACGACAGCTCTTAACTGGAAGTGCAGCTGCAAAAGCTCATGCAACCCAACCCAGGGTCCCAGCTTAGAAAAAAACGTTTATATATATGTGTGTGTGTGTGTGCGTGACGTGAAATACAGCACAACAAAGCTATATATATATATATATTAGGCTCTTTCAAGTTTCAGAATGATTTCAGCGAGCAACAGTCTTGAGAAAGCTGTTGCACTTGGTGTCGTCTGCTTTAATCACAGACGGATGTTTCCGCCTGATCCGGGCGGCGATATGGCAACAGTTTTAAAGGGACGCAATCCTTCCATCCAGGGTTGCGAGCTCTTCGCTGCGCGGAGACGGGAAGAGGGCGGAGAAACACTTTTCATCCCCTAAAATAAATGTTTGCTTTGAGGACGGCAAGTGCCGACGCGGATGGCTTCTTCCGCGCTTCGTGTGGTCAGCGAAAACAGATTGGAGTTCGCCTAGTGGGCGGGGGATATATATTTTGTGAAATCGTGTTTCGCTGGACCAGCTTTCACCGCAAATGAAAAGAAAAAGGTAGATCCTTTGAACCCCCTTAAGGAAAATGCTTCCGAAGTTGGTCTGGGTGGCTACCTAAGACTTTGAGATGGACAGGGTGTGGAGGGGTGGAAGGGAGAGACAGAAGGTAGCCGAAGAAAGGGAAGGGGTGGGTTTTTTCTTTAACGTCAAGTCGGCAACAAGGGCTGTCAGGACGGGTAAGGTGAGATGGAGAGGAAGCCGGAAATACCCGGTTAAACCCCCTCCATCCCACCCACCCCCTGACAATCAGCCTCAATATGCAGGAAAAGGACGTCTGTTGGACAAAGATCTAAACACACGCCCCGTCTGCAACAAGGGGGTGAGGGGTGGAGCAGGAAAGGGGGTGGCAAGGGAGGCTGGGGAGAGGTGATGCAGACAACATAAAATTATCTGTGCCCCCTCCAATCCCCAATCCTCAGGCAAGCATATTTCGGATTTTTTTTTTTTTTGGGGGGGGTATATTCGGCGCTGAAGTATCGACGAACTCGCCCACATCGACCCTGGCATGCAAAACGGTGATAAATAAAACTGACATCCCAGGCACGTCCATATTACGCAATGGCAGATGAAGACAGTTGCAGAGTCCTTGGGTTTGACACGATTCTTGACCTTCGAAACAGCCCCCGTCATTTAGCTTACACCTCGACGACACAATAATATCGAACAACGAAAAATATCGAGTTCTTCTGCAAATAAACCGTGCAGTTTACCTCCAGCTTTCACGCCGCTGAGATCCTGCGGCACATCACTAGCATCGAAAATGGAGAAACTTTAAACACATCCACCCAGGCTGAGCCGACTGGCGTGGTTTACACAAATATTACTAGCCACTGATCTGAACTTCCCCCACCCCCCACCCCTCTCCTTAGAAAGAGGCTGTAGGATATGCAGACAGAACTAATTGTTAGCCGGCGACACCGGATTGGATTTAATGTCCGAGCGAAATCGTCCCTGCCCGGAAAAGCGTGGTTACCCAAAGAGGAAATGCATTTATCATGCATAGAGCCCAAATCCTGGCGTTTACGCCTGACAAAACTGTTTCCTCCATGCACAGCTGTTTTCAGGAGGTGCGTCGGGCCCGGTTAAGCTGCAATGGAGAGTGATCGAGAAGTTGTGACTACACTAGTTTTTTTGTTCTTTGCAAGTGAGCGCCGATCACTATAAAACCTGTTTCCATGATGGCTTCTACATCTGTTTGACCGTCTCGGTGGTCTGGAGGTTAAGGCGTCTGCTTCCGAGGCGGGAGGTTGGTAGTTCGCTTCCCGGCCGATGTCTAAGTCTTAAGAACTGCCAATCTAGTAGCTGCCCTGCCAGGCGCACTATAGGGCACAGTACTAGGACTGGCTGGGCCGCTGTCTGGGTGGGACTGAAGCCTGTGTAGCGACAATAGTCCCACGTGTGGCAGCACGTAAACTTTGTCTAAGCAACACCGTCCTGATACGCAGATAGTCTGCGGCAGACAAGTAGCAAACATCCCATCCGTCTACATCCGTTGTACGAGCCTTCGCATCTCCAGTATGCATCGAACCGCCTCGGTGGTCTAGTGGTTAAGGCGTCCGCTTCCGAGGCGGGAGGTCGGTGGTTCGCATCCCGGCCCAGTCATACCTAAGACTTAAAAATTGCCAATCTAGTAGCTGCCCTGCCAGACGTCTGGCACTACAGGGAACAGTACTAGGACTGGTTGGCCCGGTGTCAATATAATGTGACTGGCTGGGACTGAGGCCCGTGTTACGCCAGCAGTCCCACGTGTGGCAGCAACACCGTCCTGATATGCACCTAGTTTGCGACTGGACGTTAAGCAACAAATACCACCACCCCCTCCAGTATGCATTGTACGGTCACAAGCGGTTAAGACCCGTTCGCCCTGTGTATCTTACGAAGATCTTTACGAATGAAAAAGAGATAGAACGCCCACCCAACCTAACCTTCGCGTGTTGCATAAGCTTTCGTGTCTGCCCTTCCTTAAAAACAGTCGTATGTTCAGTTCTCTGTGCATTTCACGTGCACTTCTGGGCGCGAAAAGGAAGATAGAACCTCGCACAGCCCACCATGGTGCACGGCAGTCACGAAGAGGCGCGGGGGAAGGGGGGGTTGAGGGGGGAGAAGAACATCTGTTCGTGAAGGCACATGGTGTGCATCGCAAACTAAATGTCTATAAACTACAGGCAAAATCGGGGAATTAGCTGCTGCTCGGGGTTTTTCACCGTGACGTCTCTTTCGGTAAACTCGCGTGTAGAGGTGGGGAGGGGGGCCGCTATCGAGCGCTTGCCTGCTAGAGGGCGGACACGAGGGGGTTATGGTCTCACTGGCTCAGACTTCGCCACCGAGTCAATACCTGAACACTCTGAAAGCCATTAAATCACGAGATATTGAGGAAGTGGGTTCTTAACAGTAGACGGTAGTTCGTGGAGACAAATGCGAAGGTAAAAGATGCAGTCTTAAAACCTAGCAGGAATTTCAATAGCAACTGAACAATGGGAATCCTGATGGCTGCAGTCAGGGTGGGTGTAGCGCACAGTTTTTACGCTTGTAGGTGGGAGGGGGGTGCTTTTGGTTTCATCAGCTGAAAGGCTTCCTGTTGCATCTTCAAATCTAACTTTTGCAAGCGCGGTCGCTCATTCTTTCACACACACACACAGACGAGGAAAGCTAATATGCCAATTCTTTCCTCCCCATCAGCAGCTTTAATTTTTCTTATGACCAGCTGGATTCAGCACAAACGACAGACTGGGGGGTCTACAAGAAACATGAGAGGCTTTGTTTATTGGTCTCCTCACACCACAATGAACAATCTTCTGTCACCACAAGACACTGTTTCCCCGTCAGAACCCTACGTCAGTATGAATGCAGGACAAAAAAGCAGACGCAGAACCAGATTTGGGTTACAAGTTCATCGTTCACAACATCAGACGATCTGATTGCCAATTTCTATGTGCTTCCAATCCATCTTTGAAGCCTTGAGGGGGGGAAACACCTACTTCTTCAAGAGCAGTTCATGGCGGAGTTCTGGTCAAGGCAGGCAAAGACTTCTTTGCAAAATCCCACTGAAGAACTGAACGCAAAATCTCCTGGACACGTTTTTCTACAACTACTATCAGTATTTCTCTCTTGAATACACTGTAGTTATCTTTTCCAGTTGCAGTGATGCTGTTCTTTGAAAACTTAAAATGCATGGAAAAATATCAAGACAGTCTCATATTAATGCATGTGCTGTTGGCAGTTCACAGAACAGATTAGCTGCATCAGCACCCAACACAAAGGTGATGTGACAGTTTCCCATATTTTCTGGGGGGGGGGGGTGTTTACATGACATCCTCCCCCCCCCCCCAAAAAAAAAAACCTGAGATACTGCCATACAAGTTTCTAGAAAATCTTCTTAAGAGAAAATAAATTAATTCCTCTGCCCTGATTTTAATATTTCTAATTTTTACATGTATACATGTAGCAGGTACTGGAGTACTAGTACTATGGAAATATTTTTCTCTGTAATACTTATTACTCTTAAACACAGAAGAAAATGTCACGCTGATGGAAAACCCTAAGCAATGTTTCATGTTAAGGGGTTATAAATATCAGAGGTAGGAAAAAAAACGCTGATCATTGGCACTGCCCTCAAGCATGAAAGTTAAAATGTGGAATGTTTTATGTACTTTACAAACTCTCCAAAAATGAATTGGTGAACAGAAATGTCTGCATCCTATGCACTAATAAACCTGGCTACTGTGGTTAGCAAAATGTTTTGTTCATTCTGAAATTTATCTTTCTCATGGGCCATATTGCATTCTGTTGAATCTTTAATCTGCATACCTCCAACTCCTAATTTTGATCCATATCCACCACCTCATCAAAGTGTAAACTCTTCTCACCATCCCCTTGTTGATAACGTCAAAAGCATGCTGGCATTCATTACACCCGACCTCAGTCTTTGCACCAAAGGGGTGCCTCTGACTGCACATTAACATCAAAGACTAGTATATCATGACTAACGAATTTTATATTAAAACTGGACAGACTTCACAAGACAATCTGAGTGTACTTCACCATGCGATAAGGACGATATATTTTTCTGCCATGGAAGAATTTTGTGCAAGGTAGATTATCAACTTTTTACATAGATCATTAACTTTTGCACATTCTGCACCAATCTGAGACTACTAGTCACAACCAGTTATTTCTATCACCACCTTGCTGACAAATACCAAGAAACAATGTTTGTAAGATAATTACCTAAAACTGTCACTTTTTTAAAAAAAAAGCATGCATTTTTATGTATATCGTGCTTCTCTGTATTAGTTTGTCATTATTGTCAACAACAGGTTAGAACACCATAGTACTAAACTTTTGAGCCCAACACACAATTGCTGCTCACATACAAAAATAGCTGCTCACACTGTCACAAAATGCAAAAGATGTTATGCAGTAACTTTTGATAATAAATGAACCTGACATTCATTAAGAATGCTGTAATTAGTATAATGCATTAGTTTCTGATATTCCTGATTATTTTGTGACTAAGGGGGTGGTTAAAAGCTTAGGTTAACCAAAATTTGAGATGACATTTCTCTTCAGTTTTTAAAAATTTTTAATGACAACTCCTTACAAGTACAAGAGGCAAAATCTAGGAACACTTATAAATTCATGACATTTATAGGTGGACAAAACAGCTGAAAGTAAAGCAAAATGCAGACAACAAAGCAGATGATTGGGAGCTAAATTCTGCCTGCCCCCCCTCCCCCCAAATATTCCTAACAGGTTTTTTGTTAAGCACTGAAATAGGCCAAACAGATTTCAACAGTATGGCATCAGTCCCATTTAAATGTAATGTTCCAGAAGAGAACTGGCACCATGCCATCACCAGTCTCTGTTGCTTTGTGGTGTTGACTCAAACTACTTCACATGGTTTTTCAGGTCTTTGGATGAATGTTCTCACAACATGGTTGTTGCTAACATCCCCACCACAAAAACTGTTGCAGGTTGCTGGTTACTAGAAACAAATGCTATTGGTTGGCAGCCTCGCAGGCGTCTATCCAGTCACTGTAGACATCCACTGGTTCTGACAGATCTGTACAAAAGGTTAAGGCTAAAGAGAATGGACTGATCACATGTTCTTCCCATCACATTCACAGGAACAGGAATTGTGGAAACGGACCATGTTATCATGGGGTGTGGGGACAGTTGTTAGGCATAAATACACTGTATACACAAAAAAGGACCATCGTGCCACAGACACTGCAGCCTGTCCCGTTGAAATTTTGCCTGCTGCGGTGCTGGTGAACTGGAGAGAGAGGGAGTCAACTTTCAAAACATCGCCAATACCTTCTGTGGGGGGTATCTGCATCCTTGATTACGCTAATGATAACCACGCTTACTGGTGTCATCAAACACTAACGACTGAGAAAAATATACTTTCAACTGTCAAAACAAAAGAACAGTGCTCATTCACTGTTGACGACTTAGGCAATCATAACCATTAGCTTGCAATTCTTACAAAATTTAGTGTACATTAACATTGTGTCAAAAATTTGATAACACTAGATACAGGATACAGTTTATGTTTGTCTGAAAGTCCTCAAGGCAGACATTGCATGTTATCATTCCTGTATTTCTTGCACGATCGCTGCAAAAGAAAGCAATAGCATAAATATCACAAATTAAGCCTTACAGAACTATGGGACACAATCGAGGCTTTTAGTCTCTAAAACACACTAAAATAGTTTATCTTTGGTACGATAGACTAGTGTACGAGGGTAGCTAACGCACCTGGTACAAGAATATGTTGAAATGAAATATATTTACTCACAGTTTAACTTCACATGACTTTTCGTGGTTACAGAAAGGGCAGTTGAACATCGTGTCAAGGGGCTCAATGATCTTGCGCTTTGGTGGAGGCTTGTTGGCCTTCTTCCGGCGACCCATGTTTTACCAAATCTAGGCAAACTGGTAAATTAAAATACTCAAACATACTGAACATCAAACGCCTGATCTATATCTCAACATAATTTCATGGTCGGTTTTTCAATCCACCAAAATGACAGTCGTGTTCACACTCACACAACGGCATCACTCGTTTAACAATTAAATTACGCATCTTGGTTAATATTGTGCATACCTCCCTTTCACTAAGTACAACTGTCTTTGAACTGTGTTAATTACAATATACAATAAATCCGTTTAAAATAAAAACACTAGTATCAAGTGACTAGTCACTCGGTTAGTCGGTAAGTAGGACTAGGAGTGTTATGGTAACGATAGGGAACCAACAGGTGTTATGCGTCTCTCTACATAACATACTACATAGCAGTAGTCTGTACTGGATATCAGTGCGAGAAGTTAGCTTTACTGTGTCTGGTTCAGTGTTTATTTCGCACGAAAACAAATAACAACAAGCGAACAATCACACAACTAATTAGTAATTACAATGACTTGAATAACAATTGCAACGAATGAATACAGAATCACGAACATGAGATTTTTGAGAATGCTGCGTGCATCCAGTCCACGTTGGTCTCTCTTCAGTCGTCATGTGGATTATAAACCTCAATGTGTCACCGTCAGAAACATGGAAACAGAAAAATCTTGACAAAAGGTACTGTTAAAATAAAAAAAACTAAACTACTGTACTGTAAACTCTTACTTCGTTGGCTTTTATCAGGCAAACGAGCAAAACACAAACTGATGACTTACGTCATATTCAATTCTAAACTCACTTAAGGAGAGTTACTTCATAAGGAGGGTAAGCCTTTTCCGCTCATTGTTAAATTAATGCTTATTATACTACATGTATGAAAGTGCACTTTTATACAAATAACAATAAACTTTATTGACAAAGGCTTAAATCTGATACGTGAGTTATGAATGTTCACTTCAACGCTTTCTTGGCATCTCTTAGGCTGTCGAGATTACAAAAAAGTATGGCTGCCTTAAACGTTGAAAGTGAAAGGAGAAAATTAAAATTTCTAAGACCGTTTGTAAAAAATCTTTTGTAGTAAGTTATCTCGTATGTAAAGTTTATATTTTTTAGATGTTCATTCAAAATGCCCCCCCCCTCTCTCTCTCTCTCTCTCTCTCTCTCTCTCTCTGTGAATTCACAAAGTAACACAAGGCAAGCTTTAATCCTGCACATTTGTGATTTTATTTTTTCAGGTTTGAGACTGTGGACTGCGGTAAAGATGGTTTTGCTGGAGTATGAAAATCAGATGTTTTTGGAGGGCTTTCACAACGATGGCTTGTTCATTATGGCAAGGTCTGTGCATATTGATTACTCAGTACAAACGTTTCGTTCTGTGGGAACATTCATATTGATTTATGTCAAAGGAAGACTGATTAGTCAATAGTGCTGTCAAGAACTGAAGATGTTTCTTGCTTACTCAGTTACTGATTACTGAAATTACTCCTGGTACACAGGTACATATCCATTTTGATATACAAGAAGAAACACTTAACAACCTGGTTATAACATTTTAACCTTTTTTGGACGCTTGGGTTTCAGAATAAGCAAATTTTAGCATGTACTTTTAATTATATTTCTGTTTATATTTATTTCTGCAGAGGTTTAGGTGTGGACAGGCTGTTTCTGAACTACATCAAAGTCTACTCAGACCCAGGTAGTCTCGTTTTGGTGCTGAACACTAGCTCAAGTGATGAGGTACAACAAACATTCTGTATATTATAAACGTTTTAGATTAGGGCAACAGATATCAGACAGTAGCTGGATATAAATAAGGTGGATGCTATATATATATATATTAATAAACTAGTAATCAGTAATGAGTACAGACAAAAGTAAAATGCAAAGAAAAAACATGCAGATGTAAGGCAAGAACAGGAGAATATGTTAAAAGAGGTGGTTTTAGACATAGTTTAGTCAAAATAGCAGTAAATTATGTTAACGAGAGAAGCAACAGTAATATCTAATGATACTAATAACAACACAGAAAATAGCCCCTTCCAAAAACAGAATTTTGGGAAAGAGAAGGAGACATTTATGGACAAAAGATGATTGTTCTTCTCTGCAGGATTATTTTATGCATCAGCTAGAGACTGAAGGTGTTCAGCCTCTGCCTAAGATAATTACAAATGAGCTAAGTGCAGCAGACAGGTAAGTCTGCTTTCATCATTCTAGTAGTTCTGTGTATAGATATAAGTGGTACATTAGTTCTTGAAATAAATCTAATTTTAGTAACTATTATTAACTGCAAATAGTTGTATAATTCAGGTGCCGGAAGATATCTGCCCTGCTGCTTAGTACTACTGGCTGTTCTTGACACTTTAGAATAATTCTTTTTGAGGGCACATCATTTTCTGGAATTAAATCCTTAGTGGTATAGATTGTCTATATCATTTTGACATCTACAGAATTTTTTTTTAATGCAGAAAAAGAAAACCTTACAGTTTGTTTATTGCTGTCACTAACTGTCAATGGGTATACCCATAATCCAACAGTCCTAGAAGCTCACTTTAATATGGAAAATACTGTAATAACACTGCACAACCATATCTTCAGCGTCTTTAAACATTTCTTGATTTCTTGTAATCCACATTGTTTTGAGTCCAAGGGAGACTATTTACATCCATATTGCTACCATCCCAACATGTCATTCTTATCTAAAGTTAATAAAGTACTAGTGTTTCTTAAATCTGCAATCAAATTTCCCATATGATACTAACAGGAAAAAAGTATATAGTTTGGACAAATCCAGGTGCAGCTGTATAACTTAAAAAAGAGAAAAACAAACTAATTATTGAAGGCTGTCGTGCACAGTTTTTTATTTGTTACTTCCCTTGACACAATTTACTTCAAAACACCAACAACACCCTCCCCAACTCCAGATCCAAGCCATTTATAGCTACTGGTGCCAATGGAGATATTTACACAACCCACTCTTGAATTGAATGCGTAATGGCATCTAAGGGTTAAAACGTTTTCTGGTCATCTTTAAAAAGAAATTAAGAAGTGAATTTGTTTACCACAGCAGATTCTCATTTCGCAAGCTTGTTATGAGTTTTGAAGCTTAGTTTTTGTTAAACAGGCAACAAACATACCTAGAGGGAGGAGTGCAGTTTGTGACCTCCCGTATCTTGGTAGTAGATCTGTTGACAGGTCGTGTGCCTGTTGACAAGGTAACTGGTATTCTGGTCTACAAGGCTCACAAGTAAGTTGTAAACTTGATCTCTGTCAGTATTTCCGTAGTTTTAATCTTTGTGATGTTGTAGTTTTCTCTTCTGATGTTTTAGTGGCCCTAAAGGGCTGTTTCTGAAACTTCATCATGATTAATAATTTATATGAATCGATTAACAAGATGGGAAATAATTGTTTAGCATGACTCTATGATAAGAAAGCATTTTTCTTTTGGTTATATATAGTTATATATATATATATACACACACACATATTTGCACACAGCTTTTTGAGCCAAGCTTGCTAATCTCACTGCTGCATATTTATAAACAGAGTCATTGAGTCCTGCCAAGAGGCCTTCATTCTGCGGCTGTACAGGGAAAATAACAAAGTGAGATGTTTTGTTTTCTTGAAGGAAAATTTTGTAGAGAAAGGTTCTTTATTGTTGTTATACCTCCATCCCACAACCAAAGGCAGAGGGAGAATGAGACTATGTGGAAGAGTCTTAAAAAATGGCTATGATCTCCCTAAGATCTACATGAAAAACACAGATTTATTTGTTTGGGTTGACAGTTCGTGTTATTTAATGCTGACTTGCTCTCCATGAGTGAAATGTTATTCTCATTAAGTCAAAAAGAAATTTAGCAAAATTGCTGTAACTGAAACTGAAAGAAATTCAGACAATTAGAGCATGCGTCAGGTGATGGAGACTGCTTTCACACTGTTTTATTTTGCGATATGCTGCTGGTGGAGGCTTGCACGGCTCTGCAGCGTGTCTTTCTCTGCAAAATTTACATTGATTCATCTTCACTTAATGTCAATTGCTTCTACAGACTGGTTTCATCAAAGCCTTTTCCGACAGCCCCGAGGCTTTCACTTCAGGATTTTGTCATGTGGAGCGAGTGATGAAAAATATTTTTGTCAAGAAACTCTTCTTGTGGCCTCGCTTCCATGCCAACGTAGTATCCTGTCTGGACGAACATAAGGTTAGAATTTTGCTTTATTATTATTATGCGGTATAAATGTTAGTGTGTACACACGTATCGTTTTCATACTTCCCATCTTTTTGTGATCTGTATACTGTTTCTAGATGACACTAGGCAGTATATAGAGGTCATTGCCAGTGTTCCTGATTTATGCAGAATCGTATGTTTTTACACACAAAAACTGGAAAATCAACCATAGATTTTCAAACTTGGGTGTTTTCGTGGTCACCCTTTTTGGGGGAGGGGGGATGGAGGAGGTTTGTTGTTTTTTTTTCTGATGGTACACTTGATGTTTGTTTAAAGCAAAATAATGTCCCAGCTCTTCAAAAATGAAATATATATTTGACCCTTAAAAAAATATAACATTAGTTTTCAAAACTATAACTGTGCTGTAAAATGAACTCTGCCATTCATGTTGATATTTTGCTTGTCTTGATTGCTTGGGTATCAGAGAATCTGATGATTTTAGAGGATCATCCCCAAGTCTGTGTAGGGTTTGAGTAGTAAGAAAAAATAGCCTCACAGTCTGCGACATGCGATACCCAGTTCTTGCAGATGGCAGCTGTCCTGCGGTTGGGGTGTGCTGTGCAGAGATTTGACAACGTTCTTCATCTCCTTAGGGCAGACTGAATTGTTCTGTTGCTCGTCTTTTGCACCCAGTTTTGCGATGCTGTCTGCTTGTTTACTGCATTATATTGCAGGGGCTTTTTTAGTAAACAAGTTCTGTGTACTGGCGTGCATGTTTTTTCCCAAATTCAAGGGATAATCACTTCAGAAGTTATGTCACCCCACAAAATTTTTAACCTGGGGGGCGGGGGGGTGGGGTGGGTGGGGATTGTCAGCCTCAAAATCAAAAGTCACAGGAAACACTAATGGTGTGCATACAATCTGCATGAGAACTAAGGAAGTGGATTGGAGGCACAGACCAATAATTTCAATCAATTTCACAAAAGACATTTCAAGTGGCATTTTCATCATAACTTCTTGTTTAATTCCTTTACTCATGCAGGTAATTTCACTGCAGATATTTGGTTTATTTCCTCAAACTGATGTCTTCCTTTGGGGGTCCTTATGTGTACATGTATTTGAAGTGGAGTAGCCAAACCCAGAAATGTTCTGGAAGTTTTCAAGCAGATCGTGTAGAAACAAAACTCTGAAGTGTTCTACCAACTATTTTTAGGCGAATCATCTAGTACTAAGCAGCCAAACCTAGAAATTTTCTGGAAACAGTTTTCAAGTAGATCGCGTAATCCTCCTTGCAGGTGGAGGTGGTGGAGCTACACCTACAATTAACCCCTTCCATGACAAACTGCCAGACAGCTCTTCTAGATCTCATCAATGCCTGCATCAAGGAGCTGAAGAGATGCACACCAGCAGTCAGTCGTAGAGCTTTATCTTACTAATATTAAAGAGAAATTTTTATCTTTATTTCGCCATGAAAATTCTACTTTTTAGTCCATTTTCTTTTAGAGCCCTATGATTAAATGTAAAAGCTCCATGAAATGCCTTGAATAAGCTTTTATTTACACTAACATGCATGTCAGTTATTTTCTGTCTGTCTCTCTGTATTTTCTGTTCTTTTTGGGTGTTGGACGAATGGTTGACCATGACAGATCCTCACTGTGCGTCATTCACTTTCATTAATGGTCTTACTGATTGCCATCATACAGTTGGCTTTTGTACATAAGACTGTACTGATATCAGGCATACATTTTGTGTGCATAATAACAGTTTAGCAAAGCTCCTGTAACACGCAGTCGGGGGTAATTTTAAAAAATTCAAAAATTCCAAAAGTGCAGGAATGATGCAGAGACTTCAGTGCCGTGCTTCATTGTGAGGTGCCATGGGCTTTTTATAGGTTTTTTTTTTTTAAACATTTGGCCAGGTAACACACAAGATGCTTGGGGCAGATTCTCTTCCCCCCATCCCCCAACACACATTTTTAAAAACAAAATCACCCTCGTATTTCAGACTAGAGGGTCATTTCAATCCTTGGTTTTAAGAAAATTCAGAAACCCTGGTTTGGAGACAAATGTTACATATAGAGAGTGCTTCATTTTGAACACAAGAGAACTTACTGCTTGCACAAATATACCATCATATGGCCCCTTGATCTTGGTATTTACAGCCGCCAAACATGATGTAACTACTTTTAAATAATTCTAGAAAACAGTACAGTAGTAGTTGGGGCTTTCCAACCAACAGTTAGTAAGAAAAGGAGCCAATAGCATTTATTTTAATTTGGAGCACTTGGATGAGGTAGGAGAAGATAGAAGATGCTGTCTTATAATGTTGCTACAGGTTGACATGGAAGAGATCACCGTGGAGTCAGCCCTTGGACGTGACTTTGACCAGATGGTTCGGCTGCAGTTAGACCCCTTGTGGCATCAGCTCAGCGCCAAAACAAGACAGCTGGTGGCCGATCTCAAGACTCTTAGACTTGTCCTTAGGTGCGCAGGGGGCAGTGTGGGATCAAAGAGTGTTTGTCACGTCACCTGTTGCTTTGAATGCAGATGAGAGACAGGCCTTTCACAGCTGGTTTGAGTTTGGTTTATGTTTTCGTATTTCAGTACAGGACAAAGGTTAATACCAGAGACATGCTAAATTGTTGTCTTTTTACCAGATGTCAAATGTGTGCTCCTGCCAGCAAGACTGCAGTTAGCCGCAGGAATATAGAGCATGGTTTAATTTTTTAAAACTAAGGGCTCCTGCCTGACAATAAAACCAGTAAGGTGCGCTTCTTAAGGAAACTGCACCAAAAAAGGTAATATTGTGGAAAAGAAAAATTAGCTACCAAGTTTTTACAAAATCAAAATCTGGATGTTCTTTGTAATATTAAATATCAATTTTTTTTCAGATACCTAACCCAGTATGATTGCATAACATTTTACAACTTGGTAAACTCTATTCGGTTAGTACCAAACATCTGATTTTTTTTCTTGCATGGGTATGTGTATGCAGGGTTTAAATTCACCAAATACAACAATGCAGAAACAGTTTTCTTTCAGAGATGACTTGATACTTTTCCAATCAGCATGCAAAAAAATCCACCACACTTTTTTTTCCTCAAAACCTATAGACTTGTTACACTTGCTTTGCAAATACTATTGAAGAAGTACCATGCAGTGCATGTTAGGAGTGGTTTAGATTTTCCTGTGCAATATGAACTATGTGGAAGAAGAGTCAAACTAAATTTTTTTTTTAAAGAATATCTGTGTTTCACCCATGGCATGATTGGGACCAGCATTATCATAGAAAAGAGTATGCACTCATATATTCACACTGCTACCTTCTTTTCTGGGCACCGTTGCAAAAATTACTCTAGTCTTTAAATAGAATTCGAACCCTGGTATGTGTACGTACCCGAGTGGCGGGAGAAATCTGGGAAGTTATTTGCTAAGTAGTTCTGCACAATGATGAATGCATGGTGTATGGGTGTGTGGAATGCTTGCGGACTTCGTTGCATCACAACATGTTTGCTGATCTCCTGCAGGACAAGTGAAAAGGCATTTGGACAGAACACGGGCTGGTTGTTTCTGGATGCAGCTGACAGTCTTTTTGTGGTCAGTTTTTTTTTCTGTCCTGCATTTTCCATCAATTTTTAATACATTAAATCATTCACCCTACTCTCAGGGAATCAAGAGCATAGTAGTAATAGGAAGTCGGTTTTGTATCCACTTGTCTCGGGATGGTCGATTTTTGTTTAAAGTCAAGTCAGCAATGGAGCGATCACATGACAGGGGTAGGGGATAAGAAGTGCCAGCGGGAAAAGGAAAGAGGAAGAAAACAGAATACCTGGAGGAAACCTCTGATGGCTAGCCCCATAAGCACGATCTGTATACGTGAGTGCAACTCCTGCATCTGCTTGATGGAAATCATTCTTTCAAAAATTTAATAAGATGGAACTTCCTTTTTTTTTAAAGTCTTTAAATCTGTTGTCAAAAATTGTGGAATATGAAGACTACAGCTAGCATCGAGACAAGGTAGGGTTTCATTTTGTTTAGGATAAGTTTACGAATGTTGCATGGAAGAAATCCGAGGTCTGAGGGGAAGATTTTGACTGACTACAGAGCAAAGATCAGTCCCACCACCACCAGTTGTTGACAGATTGCACACCTGGTAGCAATGCACAGCTTTAAGACCTCCACCCCTATCCCCTTTTCTGTGGTTTTGAGTTCTGGGAGTCTGAACCATGCATATGCAGAGAAAGTATGTGCACCTGACAGGAGCTAAACTACAACTATGCTATGGGCTGCAAAGAAACATTTGGGGTAGATATTTAATGTTCCGTTGGTTCTTGTATAGGGGAAAAAAATCTCTTATAGCTGGTTTACTAACTCCAGGTCGGTCATTTTGCAGAATGCACAAGAACGACTTTACGGTCTGCAGGAAAGCAAGAGTAAAGACAAGGACAAAACAGAGTCAGGCGAAACATCAAAGAAGTCTGGTGTGCATGAATTCTCTATGTAACTGTGTATAAATGTTGAAAATGGAGACTTCTGTTGTTGGGGGGGGGGGGGGGGGGGGGG
>SMGT01004407.1:642136-676970 GCA_004794575.1 Lanistes nyassanus | reverse complement strand
GGTTCAGTCAACAGTCCAAACAGCCTATTTCACTAATCCCTGTGGGTCTTCTCTCATCAGTTTTAATCTCACATATAATGTGTGTAGGGACACGTGTGTTTGTGTATTGTGGCACATGCATGCATGTTTGAATAAAATGCTTACACTCAAGCAGCTTGATTGTGATGCTCGTGTAAAACAACATAGGTCTTGTTGTCTTGTTTAGCGTCAGGTCACATCCTATAGTTTTGTTAGGTTTCAGAGGGTTTGGTTTTGATGTTGTTGTTTTTTTTTAACAAACCTTTGTTCATAATATTATGATGTATTTTGGTCAAAGTATCTTCATTTTATAAAATGTTAACAGATTGGGTTGGTCTTTTTTTTTTTTACTTTTTTTTTAATAAAATAAACCTTGGCTGTAAAATTATAACAGATTTTGAAACATCAGCACTGCAGCTGGAAGAACCACCGAAATGGCAAGCACTGAAAGAAGTGCTGAAGGAAATTGACCTGGAGATTCAGCAGATTTCTGCTGCAGCTGGTGACGCCGTTGCAAATAAGTGCCGAGTCTTAGTGTGTGCGGAGGATGACCGAACATGTAATCAGCTCAGAGAGGTTTGATGCTATACAGAACATCCTTTCTGTAGTCGTTAAGTCTATGTGAAGGACACATAGGTCTTCACTGAAGGAATATTGTTGGTGATATCAGTGTCCATACTACGAGCTTATTTTGTTAGTGAGGTCCCCATTAGCACAGGCCAGTTTTTCCTCCTTTTTGAGTTACTCCTGGAGCTGTATTCATGACCATTAATTAAGCCTAAACTGATTCCGATCACATGACAAACCATCGTTCCCATTGGCCAGCTAAAGTCACGTGATCGTGATCAGTTTAGGTTTAACCAACGCCATGAATGCGGCTCCTGTTCTCATCTCTGTCTGATGAGTCTGCTTCATGACAGCAAAAAGCCTGTAAGCTTTACCCCATTTGTACAGTGTGGTTTTTATTGTTGTGACCAGCTTCTATGCAGAGGCGGCCAGAATGTCCTCTTACGACTGTTCAAGAAGTACGTAGCCCTCAAGTCAGGTGGACTGGCAAACAAGGTACGTGGACTTGCTGCAACTGGCATCTGCGCATTGTTTTGCCATATGTCCATGGCAACCACAGCAGCAGAGGACTTTGTAGCTGGAGCAAATGAAAGAATTTTTCCTGACATGGTTATAAAATACATGTATACAAAAACAGTCGACAAGGGATTTGGGAAGAGCAGTTGAAAGCATTATTCTGGCTTTAGTTTTTGTTTCTCCGTGCCTGCTGATCAATCCTCCACCTTTTTTCTGTTTTGGTTTAGTTATGTTGGTTTTTGTTTTTTTGGCAAGGACACAGAGCAGACAGAGAAAAGATGGCGACGAAAGAGGAAAGTTCCAGATGCCACCAGTACTAGGTTAGAGCGGACACTAACTCAGATGGCACGGGATGCGATGGCTAGAAATGAACTGGGTGATAAACAAGACCTGTCGGAGCCTGGAGAAGAGCAGAGTGATGAGGAGCTAATTCTGTCGGACCCTGAGAACACTGCAGAAGAAAAGGAGGATGAGGAGGATATAGACAAGGTTAAGAGGCCTTTGATTTGTAATGGCACATTTAATTCGGATTCTTTGTCAAGTCAGTGGAAGTTTTTATGAGTCAGCTCTTTTGGATTTGTCAGAGAGAGGAAGCTGCAGGCGGTGCCAGACTATCCTCTGAGGATGCTTGCTACGGGCTTGTGTCGGGCCCAGTCACAATTCTTCACCCACTGCATGGCTGTTCTGATCCGCATGGCCTGACGCAAACTTTGCTGGAAATCCAGCCAACATATGTTGTGCTGTATGACCCAGACATGCAGTTTGTGAGGCAGCTGGAGGTAATTTGCATTCCACTGATTCATAATTAAGTGGGGGGGGGGGTTGTGCTCGGTTTTGATGAAGTGGATGAGCAAGGTTTAAACATCCACAAACTTGGCTGGGACGTGAACCACCAGCCTGCCCTGGAAGTCGATGCCTCAACCACTAAGCCACCAAAGTGGTTGTCTGCACATGGGTGTAAGAGGATATGTATGCATGAATGCATAAGCATTATCTGTTAGCCGTAACGAGTTAGACAATTTTCTGCTTTTTTCCCCTTTGTGATTCCCGCTATACCTTTGATTAAACGTTTGTCAGGTGTATCAAGCATCCCACCCCAGTAGACAACTTCGTGTGTACTTCTTATTGTACACTGGTTCTGTGGAAGAGCAGCGTTACCTCACCACACTCCGTCGCGAGAAGGAAGCCTTTGAGTTTCTCATTCGAGAGAAATCTGTGAGTCCTTTGACAACTTGCTGAAAACCAGACTTTTCCACTTGTTTCTCAACACACTGATGTAGACTGTTAGCGTTCATGTTTACTGACATCACACACAATTTGGACATGATGCTTGATGAGAAAAATCTGGTGCTTACAGAGTCTTCTCTGAATATAGTTAAACTGTGGGATGTCATGCATTGGTTTTGAGGAACACGGATACATTTTCAGACAATGGCCATTCCCGAGGAGAGAGATGGCAGACAGGAGAATGACCCAAATATGGAGAGGGGCAGCACTTCTGCAAGTGACAGTACAAGTTCACGGAAAGGTGGTTTGGCGAGCAGACCAGAAGAACAAAAAGTAAGAATAACAGTTAGGAGGAGCTAACTCTTCTAGCATGTCCTGAGTGATGAGCTTAGGACACATCAGATGCTTATTTTCTGTTTCTAGGTTCTAACTCGATACTCTTGGAGTTTTTGAGAGAACAGACCATGTTTCGTCATGTTTCCTTGAATCGCAGTAATGCATATCCTTTATCACTTCATCTGCAGATTATTGTGGACATGCGCGAGTTTCGCAGTGAACTGCCTGCTCTTATCCATCGTCGTGGAATCACTGTGGAGCCTGTAACACTTGAGGTAAAAGCTCCACTCTGTCACTGTGGATCCCCACTACTTTACTACAGAAAAACTTATCAAAATGCCTTGAGGCTGCTATGTTGTGCTAATTTTAGGATAGCCTCCATTTTGCATGTTGGACAATACATGTAGCCTATTTGGTCAAATCAGTGCATTTCCTCATTTTCAGATGTCTCAATATTTAATCATAAAGTTTCTGTTTTTAAGATCTACCCAAGTCATTGCAGAGCTTATTTTCAGCACGAAAGCTGCAGCTTGAAAGAATTCTGAGCAGGCTGGATATCCTAGGAGTAAACATTCTGTCACAGCCAGAGATTAATGCGCATGATTTTTTGACCTTAAGGTTGGAGACTATGTGCTCACCCCAGACATCTGTGTGGAGAGAAAAAGTGTCAGTGACCTGATTGGGAGTCTGAACAGTGGCCGCTTGTACAACCAATGTGTTGCAATGTGTCGCTGCTATAAGCGGCCAGTGCTGCTCATCGAGTTTGACGCCAACAAATCCTTCTCCTTGCAGGTATGCAGCGACCTGACGATGGTGTCTGTAAGGGGGTCATATTGATGTGTGGTTGGAAGTGTTGTCACCAGCAAGCGCTGAAAGCATGCATGCTAAGCAAGCTTTTCTGTGTTCATTCTGTGGTGTTTGTGTAATTTCTGCAGTCTGCATAATTCAGTAGCTCTCACTTCAGCCGTGCTCTCATATCACACCCAGGCTCACTTCATACATTTCTATTTGAAACATGACTATCATTTTGGCGTAAGTACATAACACAATCATAAATTGGAGACATTCATTCTGTATACAGTAATAACATAATGACAATCTCATGCCAGTGGCAATGATATTAGAACTTTTCAGGCGTCTGGGTGGCTTATTGGTTAGAACATTGGACGAGCATGTTGAAGGTTATCGGTTCAAATCGGACCGAAGTGTCTCTGTTTTAACCATCGATGGTTCAGCTTCTCTCACTACCCTCCCTCTGCCCCCCCCCCCCCCGAGTGGGTGGTTGTCTTGAACTAATCTGGTTGGATTTAGGGGAACTGGGCTCAGATGGGGGAGGGGTTAAGTGCTGTGTACATGGCTAAAGAGTGCCACCCTTGTCAAAAAAATGGTTGACCTGTGCTTTCTTGTTGAGTAGTAGCACACGGTACCATTTCTAACCCTAAAAATGACTGTGCTGGGCGCTAGTTCTAAGCCTGTATCCTGGGTACTGTTGAGAAGGACATGCTACTGTTTTGATGGCTAACAGGGCAAGTATCCCATGGCTGGAGAAGTCAGCATGCAGGAGACGACCTCTCGCCTTGCTCTGCTGACTATGCACTTCCCGAAGTTGAGAATTCTGTGGTGTGCAAGTCCCTATGCTACTGCTGAAATCTTTGAAGAGCTGAAGGTAAGAAGTTTCATAGCTATTCCATCAGCAAGCATTACAGCAAGACGTCACTCGAACTAGACCGCCATGGCCGTCTTCTGAAGGATATGCACACTTTGTTGGAAAAGAATCAACGTCTTCATGCACTCACATTTGCAGGTGAACAGAGCCCAGCCTGACTCGACGGCGGCCCTGATGGTGAAGGCAGGAGGAGAGACAGTGGAATGGGGGGGTCAGTACAGTCACATACCACAGGTGAGCACATCTCTGGCCATTTACCAGTCACATCAAAACCACTATCTTTTCACCATCATTTCAGCTGCTTGGTTTGGGTCTGAATTGGGTTTCTTTACTGACTTCAGGACATGGTCCTCCGAATGCCTGGTGTGACGACGAAAAACTACCGCCACCTTTTAAAGAAATTCGACAACATCCTGGCAGTTTCCAAATCATCGCTGGAGGAACTGACTGCAGTTCTGGGAAATTCAGTGCAAGCTCAGCAACTTTTCAACTTCTTCCATGAACGGTGTGATCCTTCAGACCCTGCAGGGAAAAAGGCACCCAAGCTGACAAAGCACCCTGCAAAACGCAGGAAATGACGTCACTGCACTTTAACCTGTTTGAGCCACACATTGGAAAGCACTGTAAACTGAACACAGAGGTGTTACCATTATGTACAATTCTGAGTGCTGTTATGCTGTTAAGCGTCATGTACAAATGTGCAAAAGGAAAACATTTCGTTCCATAATTTTTTTAAACGTTTGACTAAGAAGCTATTGCGGCTTTTATCATTGCAAATAAAACTCCTGACTAATCAAGGGCAAGACATGCGTTTTAGGCTTTTCCTTCTGTGCCATACAAACTACTTTAGATCTAAGACAGCCTTCTCCACCCTAAGCAAACCCAGTGCACAGATTTACCTAAAAGGACTGAGCTGAGCATGCTGTTCTCATCCCTGTCTGCATCACATTCGAATCAAAGGATAGAGTGGACTGCTGGGCTGCTTGTAAGCACTCACAATGGACAGACACTGGGAGAGTACCTGCAAGTTGAGATGGCCTGTGAATTTATACATCCCCTCCAGACCCTGCATAACATGGAGGTCATTTCTTCCATTCCTCTTTTGCCAACTGCCAAAAAGAGAAAGTGACGTGGGCCTGTGCAAATTTCAGTTGGCTAGAGAATTTTAAAAGCTACTACCCATCGGGCTAGTGAAATCTTTGAAAGTTCAGTTTTACCATAATAAGTACTCGCAACACAGTCAAACTCTCGGTTGCTTCCCACCTGTCTGGTGTCTTCAGGCAAGATGATGCCATCGTCTAACAAACGTGATGACGCAAAGACTGCACTCGACTCAAATCCAATCTTTGCTGAACTTTTCTCCAAAATCTCCCTTCTTTTGTCTTCATCCTGTACTGTCAAACTCAGATTCTGGAGGAAAAAAAATCCACCTTGTAACATACTTAAAATTCTACAGTTTTGTCACAAGTCCTTTTCACAGCACCATGTTTGACATAATCCCTTTCCAGGTCTAAAGTGTCAATGAACCACACATTGGTCAAGAAATCACTTACTGTTTTCACTGCTTCCATTATGTGGTACTGAGACTCCATGCAGCGCAGAGCATTGGGCCAGGAGAACAAAAAATTAGGACTCATTGCCTTGGCTCCCTGTAAAAGTATGACATCCAAGAAATGACTGCTTTCTCCATCCTATTTCCATCTTCTGCCAGTAAGAGTAGGATGCAGTGAACCATAGTCATGTATTACACATCCCCCTACACACACAAAAAAAAGGAGGGCAGGGGGTGATTGTGGGGTGGGGAAAAAAAACCACAGGCAACGATTTAAAATTAAGCTTTTATCTTAGATCTGAGAGTTCAGTTTGTAAAACTAAAAGGGGCTTGTTTTTAATAAAAGGCAGGAAATAAATGTCAATCATACCATGAGATAGTGAGCAGGTCCAACACCATTACCAACAAGGACAGTGATCTTGGGAACGCTGCAGCAACTAACAACAGCCATCATCTGTGCCTGGCATTTGAGTTGGTCGGTGCACACATTCACTAGAAGAGTTTGCCACACACACAAAAATCCTGTCGTTATTTGCTTTGGATTCTCATTGAACTGAAAGAATTACGGGGGAAAAAAAACCAGCAGCAGCAGCAAAGTGCTTTATTGTTTGGCGACTAATTTTTGATTCATGCAGTGACTTGTTGCCTAGAGGGAAAAGGTTATAATTTACTTTTCAGGCCCACTGTCACAAAATTACAAAAAGTCATGTACTTGATCAGCACTGACCATGTTTCTGGTATGCAACATAACTTCCTATAATAGTCATAATTTATGAAAAAGTTGCTAAAGCAGAACAAAATGAGAAATTGTTTTTTTTTTTGAAGTTTTGACTGCAGTGACAGAATTGTACCTGCAGGATCTTTTTCTGGCCATGTGTTCTGCAAAAATATTATGGGAATTCCACGTTCGTTGCACAGTGTCACAAAGTGCGCTCCCTTGGAAGCTGCATTTGAGGTTATCTCCCCCTGGTTTCCAACAATACCCACAAGATAACTGCAACAGGTTACAAGGGCTCCTTTTACTGCTTTTTGTTATTATTCTAAATTTTCACAGCCTTCTTTCCTCATTTTTTGTGCTTTTATTTATAGTTAGAGAATTTTAGGAAAATCTCTCACCCATCTAAATGTGCAAATCCAGTCAACAGTGTTGGCCCATACATCTTCTTAAACTCATGAAATAAACTCCTGTCCACCAATCTGCCAATTACCTGATAAAAGAAAAAAAAGTGTTACCATTCTGCTTGCTTACCATCTCCTACTCCCCACCCACATCACCCACCACAATTTACCTCTGCATTACAAATAACCACTCAGTATTAATCCCATGTCTGATTTACTCTGTGGATGGGTGTGGGAAAAGAGAAAATAGTTGAATAAATGCTGCCAGAAGAGTATTTCAAAGTATTTCATTTTTTCTTGCGAAGATGTTTTTATGCAATTCAAACATCGGTTCCTGTTTAATTGACTTACCTGGTACATGTCTAGTTGGTGTTGGTCACTGCTTGGAATGAAGGAGGGCATTTCCATTGGATCATACAGTGGAAGTGCAGAAGGCAATCTTCCCTTAGTTTCATAATGATGAACATTTAGTGTTGCAATAATTTCCCGGCAAATTTCATAGGCAGACTTTTCATCTGGAGCAAAATAATCTGTGCACCCACTTACGCTGCAGTCAAAATGTTTTACACACACACACACACACAGAGATGTTAGGTGCACACTCGTGCCTCTAGAGAAGAAAATTAGGGATGCTAATCCAGTGGGTGGGGGAGGGGGGAACAGAAAATGAAATCACAGATAAGAACAGGAAAAAGTCAAGGGGGAAATACTGGGAAGGGTCTGGGGGCTGCCGTAGGCCCCTAATCAGATCCAGAAGTAGGAGTTTGGGGCGGGGGAGAAGATTCTGGGTGAAGCCCCATGAAGCTGAGAATTTTTTTTAAAGACACGTACAACATGCGCAAAAAGTTGCTGTTTGCCACAAATTAGTGGCCATATAAATATATGCATAATCAGTCACACATGCCTACATCAAAAGTGGTAAAATTGATATTCTGATCCTGAAAAAGTCTGATCCACCAACATCCCTGTCTAATAATGGCAAATTGCTAGCTGCCTAAAAGTGCGCACTAGCACCATTAAACGCAGAGTCTGCACACACCATTACAGCATTAGTGTGCTTCATTGCAAACAAATCTACATGTATAAATGGACACGTCTGCCCAAGCCTACTGCATGTCAAAACGCACATTTGCTTACAAAGATGAATGAAAATAGTGATATCCCCTCTCCTTCGCTGTATACAGACTGTCTGCAATGCTGAGTAGCCCATTTGCTAACAAAGATGAATGAAAATAAGTGATAATCCCTCTCCATGACTGTAAAAAGACTACCTGCAACGCCAAGCATCACCTTTGCTTACAAAGATGAAAGGAAATAAGTGATAATCCCTCTCCATGACTGCACACAGCCTACCTGCAATGCAAAGTAGCACCTCCAAGATCCTCAGCAGAGATCACCTCACCGAGCGCAGCTTTCACTAGGGGTGGGCCTCCAAGGAAAACAGAGCCAGTCTTGTGAACTATAATTGCCTCATCAGCCATCGTGGGAATGTACGCGCCTCCTGCTGTGCAGCTTCCACAGACAACAGCAATCTGAACAGAACCAGAAGGGAGGCTACAAGCTTAAAGACAAAACTCCGACTCATGCCTGTGCTGTTTTTTTTTAAGGATGTGACACTTCCTGTTCACCTTACTTGTTATCAACGTTAGTGGATTTGAGAAGATCTCTGTGGTATCTTAATGAACTAAAATAAGAAAAATCAGTCTTCCTTTTCTCTGCCTTGTTTATATTTTGCTTTCCTCCACCATGCCTAAGTGGCATGCTTCATATGATGTAGCAAAAAGAAAACTCCCTTGAACTATTAAAAGTCAACAAATCAAATACGTCTATCATACTATGATTTAAAATGCTGTTAATACATGTACATGCACTACTCCCTCCATTTTCTACTATTTTGCTTAGTTCATTGGTGGCCTTTTGCTTGTTACATTTCTCTTCTTTCCATACCTGGGGTATCTGTGCTGCAGACATAACCGCTTCATTATAAAATGCCCTTCCTCCATGATTTTTATCAGGAAAGATGTCAGACTGCAAAAGAAATATACCATAATTCTAACACAGTAAGACAGCATAAACACAGATTTTAATTATGCAACTTGCTATTTGTAAGATAAACTGCAAAATATTAATAAAGAGTATCCAGCAGGCAACAGCTTTTCAAATCTTATTTTGTAAAAGAAAATAATTTACAAAATAAATATTCATGTTACTAAATGCATTCAGGATTGTAACACAGATTTGGTTTGTTAAGTAATGTGAGAAGACACAAATGTACATTTTACCTGCAAAGGTAGGAACGCACCCCCTGAGTCCACCACATAGATGCAGGGTAAGCGATTTTGCTGAGCTATTTCCTGGGCCCGGAGTTGCTTCTTGATAGTGATGGGATAAACAGAACCTCCCTTGACAGCTCCATCATTTGCTAGGATCATGCACAGCTTGCCAGACACATAGCCAATGCCTTGAATGAATACAAAAACTGATCAGATTTCTCCGTAGCTTTTCCTCAACAGTCTTCTCCGTGTATCAATCTAAAAAAAATATTTTTATAGGTCATGACAGTGGGCAAACTGGGTGAAATACAGTATCCTATTAAAAGCTTTTGATCTGCTATTTATTCAAAGACGAGGAGAGGATGTGAGTGAGCCATACCTGTGATCATGCTCGCACGAGGGATTGTTCCATACTCCATCTGAAAACCAGCTAAAGGAGAAAGCTCTAAGAATGGGCTGTCTTGGTCCAGCAACGCCTTCACCCTGTCTTCCACGATCATCTTGTTGTGTCGTTTTGTGTGCCGTTCTATGGCCATGGCCCCTCCTCCTGCCTGAGCCACGGCCAACGCCCCTTTGAAGGTCTCAACATGTTCATGAAATGCTTTGCTGTTTTCGGCTGGATTAGCAGGGGCTGCTCTGGCACTCACGTCGAGGTTTAGCACTGAAAAACTTGCATGCGCCAAGCGACTGACGACCCACCTCTGGCATGTGTTATCTTGACGCTGAAGCCATCTGAGTTTATTTAACACTTTTGCAGACATTATTTTTTTAGTATACTGTATATGCCAGCTGCAACACAATCTTGCGAAAATGTTTTGCTTCCATCAGATATACTCACAAAACTGTAATGAACATAGCCTAAAGTACATCCGAATAAGGTAGAATATTATGCACGTCCTGCTGTTTTGCTTCAAAAAAAAACCAACCCCCCAGTATGCTGTTAGTCCTAGCAACGGTACTCTGTAGTGTAACACTCATAAACTGGCATCTCACCCACAACAGCTTCTCAAACTTGATGCTGGGAGAGGAAGACCGGATTTACATGTCTCTAAATTCTAATGAAGGTTCTGTAAGTTATAAAAGCGTAATAAACAAACATGCTATGGTAATCAAACAGCACCTTTACGCGGCATAATGCGAACCCTCGTCAAGAAGACAAGCTTATAATACAGAACTCTCCACCGTTTCCCCTCGGTGGGGGCCAAAGTTCACAACGATCCCTGAAAAGTACTTAACCCCAAACGAATCAGTTGCAATTTGCACAGCGTAGTGCGCGCTTTGTTTTCGCAGTGTAGGATAGTTACAAGGTGTCCGAAGCGTTTATTTGCGGTGAGTGCCATTTACAAATTATTTTACTAGCCTAAAAGGTATCAGTCTCTGCCTTTTTGTTGGTGCTGTTGACTTCGAAAGCTTCCGCAAACCTTGTAGTGCAAATAGACACAATGGGCGCTGTGTAGGGCTAGCATTTATTCCGGTTGTTGTCAAAATGGCGCTCTCTTGAAACGATAGCAGAGCTAACAGTAACACAGCCATAGACATACTGAATTGTCGTGTAATATTAATTTTACAGGTAGCAAAATCACATAACATAATTATTACGTATAAGTACGTAATTGCATAGAGCTTTAGGTACCATTTGAGGTTTACAATTCGGATCATTTACTATTTAGACTAAATGTTTTCTCCACAGTGAAGTCTACATTACAAGACTTAACTCTAATCAATGTAAATTGAGTATAAATTTGTTTCCCATAGAAACGTTTTTACATTTGTTGTCATAATGGTAATATTGTATTTCATATTTGCCTTTCCCATGAGAAGATGTCGAATGGTTTGGTAAATTACAGCATCACGCAAAACGTTTTATTTTGCCAGAAGTTGAAAAACACAAGATGACTTCCTCAGACGTGCGAGACATACTGGAGCTAGACACGGGTACAACCCATGAGTTTGTCACCAAGGAGTCATTGATGAACGATGGCAAAAAGGTGTGGAGTGCAAATAGGCACAGTGGACTATTACCTTAATCTTTTCTTTCCTCTAACTTCAAAAGTGCATCGCTTCAAAAAGAAGATATACGCTGTGAATGTAGTGAAGGTTGAACATTTATTAACCAGCTTGCAGATGTACCGATCAGTGTATGCACATCTTGGCCTTCTCAGAAGCAGATTCATGTAGGTCATCAAAAGAATGTCTTAAGTAGATTATGATCTAAAGAAAAAAGTAACATTAACATAGATATACACAATGTATGCTGATCATTTTGAAGTGGTAGTCCTGTACTTCATGAGATTCTGACTACTTGCTATTCCAGAAGAAAGTTAAGAAGCCGGATCATGTCACATTCAAGCGTCCAGAGGGCATGCATAGGGAACTGTGGGGCCTGCTCTGGACAGATAATAAGTATATTTTGCATAAGGAAGCAAAGTGTTTATGTGAAGGAAGATCATTTTAAGATGAAAGATTAAAGAGGCTTTTGCTTTTAAGCTTCATCATTTTGATGTAGTTGGTAACGCTGGAACATTTCAAGTAAGTAAGGTCATCTAATGATGTAAACATTCAAAGTCATATTTGTTAAATGTGGAGGACAGATTAGTGAAAAGCATTTGGGAATTTGCTGATTAATCTGCTTTGAGCTTTGATGAGATTGTTTTTAAGCAGAGAGTAAAATGCCAGAAATTTTTTGGAGGTTTTTTTCCCCCCCTTTTACATGCCAGAGATCCACCACCAATATTTCCGTCCGACTCCAACCAAGGCTACAAGCAGCTGAAAGCCAAAATAGGCAGCAGTCGAGTCAGACCTTGGAAGTGGATGCCTTTCACAAACCCAGCGCGCAAGGTGAAGCCCATTTAGAACCGGTGTTATAGCCCTGTATCTGTGCAACAGCTGCATTTCTTTATGGGTTACCTGTGTTACAAACTGCATCCTGTATGTGTTAAGTACTATCTGTTCAGCATATGTCAGCAATTATGCACTGAGTAACTGAGGTTTTACTGCATCGACTTTCTGTTTGCCTACCCTAGTTCTTGTCTTTACGTGGTTCTACTGTCGTTTCAGGATGGAGCAGTTTTCTATCACTGGAGAAAAGTGGCCGATGAAGGAAAAGACTATCCATTTGCACGCTTCAACAAGGTAGGAAATTGTTCGTTCTGGTGCTTGTTGGCAACTGGTGCATGTGAGTTTCTTTTTGAGATAATAAAGTCTTGAATCTTGAAGGGAACTGCCTGCATCTATCCTACTATACTAAACAAATGTTAAAGCAAGTAATAAATATTATTATACTCTGGGAACCCCTTTGATCAGCTGGTGTTTTGTGTACAAGAAAATATGTTCACCTTGTATTTTTGTTGTTGTTGTTTTGCACATTTTGAGGTAGTGGTAGGTGAGTTAACCATGAGGATCAGGGTTACATGTTGTGCGTCTGTTGTGTGGAGGTGGTGGACATTCCTGCCTACTCTGACCTAGAGTACCAGCAGCACCTGCACGACGAGGGGTGGACAAGGCAGGAGACGGACCACCTCTTCGACCTGTGCAAACGCTTCGACGTGCGCTTCATCATTGTGCATGATCGTTGGGACCGACAGCGCTTCCGACAACGTAGCGTTGAGGATCTGAAAGAAAGATATTACAATGTCTGCAACACCCTGACTAAGGTACGATGTTATAAAACCCTGACATTTATATGAAATAGCAAAGGAATGTTACTGCATTTTGTTCAAGTTTGTTTCCTTTAACATTTTACTGGCTGGATGATGATGATGATGATGAAACCGTTGTGGTGTTGGTCAAGAACTTTATGTTGTACAGGTGCGAGCTCCTCAGGGAACAGAGCCAAAGATCAAAGCCTTTGATGCTGAACACGAGAGACGGAGAAAAACACAGCTGACAAAGCTCTTTGAGAGGACCCAAGAGCAGGTAGCGTCAACGTAACAGGCTAAAAAATGTTAACAGCAGGGAAATGGCATAAATTTAACTGAAAACTCTAAAAATAGTCTTTGCAGACAATACATGATGGAAATTTTAGATATTTCTAACCTTACAAAGCAGAAGTTTGAAAAGGGCGACTAAAGAGTTATGGGAGACAACGGTGTCTCATAAGGTGTGCCTGGTTCTTTTTGTGGGACTGAAATTCCAGAATGTCTTTAACAATTCCAGATGTGACACTTCTGAGTGTATTCAGATTTATGTGACATGACTTGGTTCTATAAACTCAACAGGATGCTTTGCCAAAATACCCTAACATTTGGAGTTGGCCTAGGAGCATCGCAGTAAGATATTCGTGTCACAAGCAGGTGCATTTATTTTTACCCTCATGATAGGTAGCTATTCCGTCAGTAAGTTGCCTTATTGTCTGCGATGTTTGCGTGTGCCTTTGTCTGGCGTGTGATTGCAGTGTGAAGAGGAGGAGTACCTCATTGGAGAGCTGAAGAAGATTGAGCTTCGTAAGAAAGAACGAGAGAAAAAAACCCAGGACCTGCAGAAGCTCATCACAGCAGCCGACAGCAATGTGGATCCCCGCAAGCCAGAGCGCAAAGCCACCAAGAAGAAATTCCCCCCTCAAATGAAATATCGGGACGGAGGAGTAGGTGTTAACTTTATAAAAGAGAAGAGTGGGCTGAAGGTGGAGTTGTTTGAACACAGAGATAAACTTTGTGATTTTACTTTGTAGGTAAAATGCAGTTGGTGTGATGAACAAAGTCTACCTTCCGGTGATTTTAAGGTTGTTGTTTTTTAAATTCCTAGGCAGGAGAGTGTGCTGAGTGTAGGATTTGTGAAACTTTAAGAAAGATCAGATGAGTATTGGCAATTCAGTACCATGATGTTTCCGATGCCGGGATGGAATCTGCAGACTGGCAGATAGAATGTCATGGTGTAGTTAATATTTCACCAGCAGCAGACTAATGCAGGCAGAAGAAAATAATGCTGAAATGTTTTTGCAGGCAACGCCAGAGCCCGGTGGCATAAAGTTCCCAGATTTTAAGCAGTCTGGTGTGTCTCTTCGGAGCCAGAGGGTGAGGTTTATACACCGGTGGTGTCAGGTCACTCTCTTTTTGCATGCATGGGTGTGGGTTGGCCTGTGGGAGGGGGTTGTCATGTGCATGAGAAGGAAAAAAATCATTTTGAAATTTTATCAACATTTGTGATAAACCTTTCACATGGAATACTTTTGCAAAGGTGTTTATCATAAGCATAAGGATATCGGGAAAATGTTTGTGCCTTTGTGGTCTGTGCATATATATATATATGATATATTTGTGTTTGTTTAATTAGATGAAGCTACCAGCTTCTATTGGACAGAAGAAGATGAAAGCAATAGAGCAAGTCTTGGAAGAACTTGGCATAGGTTAGTATTTATGGTAAACCTGTTGTTCAAGAAAATAGCATTAATATGACTGAAGAGGGAGACTTTTTTTTCTGGAGTTCACTGAAGGTGAATCTTGCAAACCAGTTTATCTCACTGCAGTCATTTTGGCTCTTGGCTTACTTAATCTGTTCTGACGCTGTGCAGAGTTCAACCCCATGCCGACAGAAGAGATAGTGCAGAATTTCAATGAACTCCGTCAGGACATAGTTTTGTTGTACGAACTGAAACTTGCCCTTGCTTCTTGCGAATATGAGCTGCAGATGCTTCGACTTCGCTATGACACTCTGAATCCTGCCAAGGTGAATGTTATTTTCAAATATATCTGCAGCACTGTTACAACTCACTGAAAGATGAATCGGAATGTTAGTTCAGACTTACCTGGGCGTGTGATGTGTTTAAACTTGTGCATCATTCAGTGTCTTTGAGGCCATCATTTTGGTTTAATGTGAAATGGGTGAATTTGTGTGGTTTTAGATGACAACTTACGAGTTTCCATTCTTAACTCCTTTATCTGTTTCTGGTTGCTACATTTCGTAATGCAAACAAGATACCTTGCTTGACCCCCCACTCCTCCCCTGGCTAACCTAACCCTAACCCAACCCAAAAAACCGAAAGCTGAAAAAGTGATGCAGTGGAAAGCTGCTTAATACCAAAAAGAGGGATCTTCTACAAAATTAATGTATTAAGGGATAGGTGGAATCCGAAATGTTTCAGGGCTCAGCAACAGCAGCATCCACACCCCAGTTGACGCCCACCACAGAGCAGCCAGGAATCAGCATTTCCTCCACACCGCAAGTCCCTCCCCTGACCCTGTCGTTGTCCACCCCTGCAACACCTGCCTTCGATGACGAAAGCTTACTGTCTGCACCCGACTCCCCTGGCATCATACCAAACCTTGGCACCATTGGTGATGATATTATTGAGGACAGTTCCTCGGCTAGCCGACGGCGAAATGGTGATGTTGATGTGGTTGGAACACCACAGGTGAGGTTTTGGTGTGGATTTGGGTGTGGAGATGTGCGAGATGCAGATATTAATTTTTGTTACCAGTGATTAAACATTCGAATCACACAGATAAGCATACTTTAATTGGCAGGTTGTGGGCATGATGACTTGGTCTGGAATGGTACAATTTTTTTATCAGTGCTGTATTAAAGTTAACATCTGCCTAAATGCAGAAACACATAATTTTATTTATAAAAGCTGCATGTCCTTCTGGATGTGATCTGCATTTTGTCGACATCTTGAGGTAGCTAGTGGGTTGGAGATATTTGTCAAAAGCATTATCTGGGTGAAAGTTCACTTGCATATGCACAAACATTTGCCCACAACAGGTCATATTATTTTCTCTTTTTCAGAGGAAGAGAAAGGCTGCCATGGAACAGATAAACATATTGAAAAAGATGAAGCAAAAATTTTAAAGAGGGGGTCGCAAAAGGTGTGTGATTGAGAACAGAAACAAAGGGAGGATGTTGGTATGAGAGAGGATCGTATGTGGGAGACATGCCCACGTGTGTGCATACATTGTTGCTGTATGTCAGGATGGAGTAGAAGATGGATGCAGTATTGTGGAGTCTGTTCAAAACAGGTTCTTCTCATGAAACGAATGTTGTCATTAAAGTAAAAACTATTGAAGTGGCTGTGTTTAGCTTTTATTGGGTACATCTGAGTAAGTTACCCAGGCTTTGCTATCAGGTGGCACCAAAAACCTGCCCTCCACTTGCTGTTGTTGGGCACAGGAAACGGTGAATGTTGTTCGTGATCATTTCTGTCTTCATGTAAAGAAAATTGTGAATAAAATGGAAATCCATCGCATCACGTTTAAGCTATTGAAATATTGTACACGCTGTCAAAGTTCAATTTCCATAGGCTCTTACCTGGAAGGGTTTTTTTATTATTATTTTTCAGTATTTACACCCACCGTTTCAGAGAGAATTCTTTCACCATCAAACTACTCTTTCAATCATGATGATGGCATGCACATTTGCTTCACAGAGTGTGGTTACAACATTTATTAGCAAAGTTGGTCAGTCTAATATAGCGGTGGTGGGGTAATAGAGAACACTATGCTCGGAGCTTCACTAATGAAATATTGTTGACTGAGCCACAGCTGAGTGGAATTCGGTTAATGGGGACGAGCCCTTTGGGCCTGTTCAGCAGGTGGCCCAGATAAAGTTTTGCTCAGAGTTTACACCCAACATATTTCATAATATTAGCACAAGAACAGATGGGGATGAAAGGGAGCAGTAGCTGAAAAAAAGAAAAGCTTTAACTTCTTGAATGAAAATAGGGTCTACTTTTGCGTGGGGTCTGATGGAGGGGTGTTGTCCACCTTTTTTGGCCAAGATATGCAAAAGAATGGCTTAATATGGATTTGTGAAAGCAGCCATGGAACTAAACAATATAAGAAAATTGAAAATCTGCAAAAGTGGCAATACAAATTAATATGACTGAAATACAACATCTTAAACACATGGAAAGTCAGGCAATACAAAACATATTGAGGTAAAGGTTAGGAAGGTTGTACAGACATCAGAACAATCCCTTGACAAAAAGTCCAAGTTCTTTCACATGATTTTCCACATTAGTATGATAAATTGCTCTTGGAATAAGTTACAACTATTAACACTATTGCTCTTGGAATAAGTTACAACTATTAACAGTGTCACATGATTTTCCAAGTTAGTATGATAAATTGCTCTTGGAATAAAGTTAAAACTATTAACTGCCATGTGGTCCAAGGATGATGGCAAGTGACTCGGGTAAATGCGAAGCTCGTTTTTTTGTTAAGTGTGAATGGCTTGGCATGTGCCTATCTGGACACCTACCCAAACTCAACAGTTGAAAACAAAAACCTCAGAACCGTGAAATGGATGAGTCTGTTGTCTGGATGATTTATGGAACAATTCATTCAAGAAGAGAAAAAAATTTGCCCAGACCAGTTGATCATAAACTTTGAGCCTGCAAATTAACAAATGGTTTGGGGTTGATTTTTTTGTAGGGGGGATGCATAACCTCTTGGGTACATGAAAGTACATGTATAAAGCAAGCAAGAAGATCTGGGGCTATTGTGTTTTTAAAAAAAAATTTGAGGCAAGAATCATGTTTGTTTTCATTTGGTGTGTTTCTGTGCGCAGCCATACGTGTGTGTGTGCGTGCTCATGCATACATGTGTGGTATGGGAGAGGCTGACAGGGTTTTAATGAGTAGTCATTAATCTTGATTATTAAAGGCTTGTGACCAGTCAATTCATTGCAAAATAAGTTCATACTGTTCTGAGATCATAACTGCTGCAGGGACACAGGAAAACCACAAAAATATGTTGGTCCTTTACTGCTGTTACTCTCTCCTTGACCAGCCTTAGTGACACCGTATTACAGAAGTCCTCGAAAATATGTGAGCCATCCACCAAAATTATTCCTCCACGCACACAGAAATGTTCAGTGTTTCAGTGGTTTTCTCCTGTAAGCCCTTCAATGGGTTCTTCACAAAGTTTGCACTTGCATGTGAATTCACTCCTATCTGTCTCGGACAGAAGAGGATATGAGACTGTCAGATTTTCACCATCCATTGTTGCCAGCACTTTTTCTCTATGCAATAAGTTCCTTACACTGGTTGACAGTGTCCAGTTGCACTCATAGAGGTCAAAAGCATTCTAGGCATCAGATGCTTAAAACTTTTCCAAGTCTACAAGTTTGGGGCATCACCTTAACGTGGCTGGCAAGTGGTGACCAGGTTTTATGCTGATCCTGCCAACCCTTTGCCGCACATTAGCTCATCCCAGGAGCTCTCTTTTGCACCACAAGTTATCACACACTTGTCTCTTCAACAATTAAAATAACTGACAGTATTATTTTAGGAACATGCTGCATGCATCCTGCCCAAAACTCAAAATGTTCAGTTTCTTTGGCACACTCAAGAACAAGCTGTCTCTCCACAGAGGTGCTTTCTGTTCTGGAAAACACAACTCTGTTGGTCTTTCTAGTCTTTTAGTCTTTATGTGCTTGGCAGGTCCAGGAAAAACTCTCTCCACAGCTCTTTCTGTGCTGGAGGACATGGCTGTGCTGCTGTAACTGGGGCCTCACATTCTCCCACACCTGTGGAATGTGCGGTCTCTGTGTCTTTCATGTAAGATAAGAATACATGCACCATCACTCAAGCAAAGACATCACAAGCCACTGAAATGCACCTCGGACTTCAGAGTCTATGTCTCTAGTTTTCTGTTCAAAACTTTCTGGCTTAGCTGAAATGACAGTGGTCGCTGCACCATCCCAGCTGGTCTGAGTTCTATCCGTGTGAGAGATTTACGTCATGTCCCAGGACATTGTCTTTGTACCAGGTTTAACTCCTTCCCCTGCCCCTTCCTGCTGCAAGAACGACTTTTATGTTTTCGAAGCTTGAAGAGCACAAGAAGATCTGTGTCACGTGATCCGCTTGATTTTGGAGCCTGAAGCTTGGGGATGTGCAGGCTTCTGAAGTGAAGGTGGAGTCTTATGTGTTGTTCAGGTTACCCTCCTCGTATAGCTTGTACACCAGCTGTAAAAATCCCATAGGCACGTGTAATAAAGAAAATACTGCATGGAGTAAACCAAAACATTCTTCACTCTTCTCACACTAGCTGCGCTAAAACACAACTGGTTTACAGTACATGCAGGTGATGTTCTTGTATGCTCAGGCTTGTGGACACATCCATACACAAACTATACACACAATATGCACACAAGCCACACACACACACACATGCTGCTGTTTCTCCACTGACCACTACAAATGATGAAACAACATACACTTTTGAACCTGACGGCCAGGCCCTCCATAAAGTGTTCTGGGTTCTTGCCATGGGGGACCAATGTTTCCAGAAAATTTCCAGCTTTCTCTCTTTTGTAGATTTCCTCCATGCCGCGAGGCACATAATCAGTATTAATCTCAACCTGAAATAGTTTGACGTACAAGAATTATGCTATAGCACCTAGTAAATTTTGTTAACAATACTTGTGGGGTTACTAATTTGACAATATGAAATACAAAAAGCAATCAAAATGACATGAATTTTTTAATCCTGAAGATAATAACCTCACTATATCAACCCAAGGTGGTTTAAGTGCTGATAATTTGCATAATGCATGGAACAAGTCTGTAACTCTCCATTTGACAGAGGCAATTAAAAGACACAATACAGACAAAATATCATAGAATAATGTTTTTAAAAAATGAATCTCATGTACCAAACTGACCAGATGAGAGCTAGAAACATTGAATGGCAGCTCATCATCACGCCGAGAGTCACAGAGCCGCACAAAAACAGAGGCTCCTTCAATCAGTTTGAGCTGGTGGAAGAAAACAAAACCATAGGCTTAGTTCTATGCTGTTATAAAAATTACGTCTAAAAAATCACAAACTGCTATGCAACATAAGTAGCAAACAGGAAAGGAGACCAAAGAATAGAAAATAAGAATATCTGCAAAGGTAAACAGTTAAGAAATATGTATCCATGTATAAACCTCAACCATACACACATCAGTTGAAATATCGTAGCATGTCAAAGACATAAATATATAACATCCCGTAGCAGAGGTTAAGCTTGACAAAGATATAATTTTTTTGTGATGGCGATGACATCAACCACAGAAGTAATAGCAGCAGTATCTGTAGAATAATACTACAACAGAAGAAGTCAATTACTGCGCCACTGCGAATGTTTTTTTCCATCCACTCCTTGCATGGTTCCCTCGCCAGTTGTTTGAGCATCTGCTGTGTTGGGGGGCCTTTAAACAGAGGCAGCTGAAAGATGGCAGTGTTGGCGTATTTCTCCTTGAAAACTTGGACAGCTGTCCATGCCTGCCAAAGGACCAAAAGTGAAATACTGATCAAAACCGAGCCTGATGTCATGAAGAAACAGAGGGTTAGACGTGGAAATTGTACATAAATGCTAAGCTTTGTAGTGTTCATAGATTTTAGGGTGAAAGAATTTAGTTGAATATCAGATAATGCTCTCTGCACTATCTGCATCTTCATATGCTAGTACCACCAGATGTATACATGCGCAGTGTGCACCACTCTCAATTCATGAAGGCAGCCTGGCTGCCAGAAAATCTTGGGCCCCTGACAACGGCTGAGCACCTGGGCCCCCTGGCTCCGTAACTACGATAATTTTGGCTCCCCAAGCTGGGACCCCTGAGGCTCAGGGCCCCTGACAACGGCTGAGCACGTGGGCCCCCAGGCTCCATAACTATGATAATTTTGGCTCCCCAAGCTGGGACCTGATGGGCCCCCTGAGGCTCAGGGCCCCTGACAATGGCTGAGCACCTGAGCCCTCTGGCTCAGTAACTACAATAATTTTGGCTCCCAAAGCTGGGACCTGATGGGGCCCCTGACAGGTGTCATGGTTGCCTCCACCTGATGGCAGCTCTGATTTAAGTGATCAATTTACACTGATTTGTTTTTGACGTCTGCTGTGGTAGCATCAGGTGATGATGGTTAAAGATCTGCCTACTGTTCAGCCAGCAGACCGAACATATACATCCATATGTTGTCAAAGGTAAACATTGTAACACAGAGAACCCATAGAAAACATCGGATTCTCATCCCCTGATTTCCCAGAAGAAAAGACAGGAAGAGAAAAAAGACACTTTGAATACAGTCCTAGTGGTGTTGCTCCCACCTGTTCAAGAGACAGGAAGAGAAAAAAGACACTGTAAATACAGTCCTAGTGGTGTTGCTCCCACCTGTTCAAGAAGTCCATACTTGTAGTTGTCTCGAGTGACGTTGACAAAGATTTCTTGCAGATGAACAACAGCAACCAGGAAACGGTGGAAGGAACGCCGTGGGAAGTGCTGTAAAATCAAGTGGAATCACTTGGATTGTTGAAAAGCTGCTTCTCAGTGTGTCGGAATTTTTCTGTGCTGTGCATACGCATGACATCTTGTGGTTCTCTAGTGCAATACCAGTGGTAAATTTGCTAGAAGTAGCAATACCTAGAGTATAAAACGTTTAAGAAAGGTAGTTTGAAGTGAATTTCAATAAAATCGAAAGATTAACCTTGTAGCCATCTTGCCAGGCTGGAGAAGAATGTGTGCTGCGAATGTCCAGCTTCTCTGTAAAAACCAGCTTGTCATAGGTAGCATGTGGTGCACCCTGGAAATAAACACATGGTATGATAACTGGGTTGTTCCAAATATCACTTGACCCCAAACTGAATCTCAGTGTTTGTTCTTGTGATGCCATAGCATGATTTTTTGTACTTTCTTCATGCACTAATTTTTAAAGATATTACTATTTCTAACGAACTTCTTTGAATGAACCACTTGCTGCAGTGGAGATGATAAAATACAACTGGTTTAACATGTTAAAGGAACTGATAAAGCCTATCCATGTATATATATATATATCAACCAAACACACATCAGTTGAAATATCATAACATGTCAGAGACATAAATATAGAACATCCCCCCGTAAAGACAGCAGAGGTTAAGTTTGACAAAAATACAATCAGATTCCACCCTAACCCAGTACTCATCACCGAATGTATCTCACACACCATGTAGAAGGCTCCAGGTGGGTTAAGACAGATGTGAGCATGAGTGAAGTTGGACCAAGACAGGTTTAGTGCACTGTCCAGAGCAATCTGCAGTAGGTTGAGAAAATCATGGTTTATTAATAAAAACAAGCATAAACAGTTTTTAAATCCTGAATATTTTCTCTAACTACAGTCAGAAATGTCAGCAAAACATTCAGAATTCCTCAGATTTTTCCCCAAAAATTATTTTGCAGTAAAACTTATTTTAATAGGGCATGCTTTTGTTCAGGGTAAGCAAACTTTCCTCTTTAAATCAATGGAGGTCACAGGGATTCATAGAGAGAAGGAAGATGGCTACCTTAATGCCATGCCGTGGAGAGTACTGAGCAATGAAGGTGAGATCTTGTTCCAAGGGCTTGGTGTCAATAGACTTGGTCAGCTGATTCTGCAGACAAAGGGAAAGCTTGAACGTCTTAATCAAGGTGACTGGCTAAAACTGAATATTCTGTCATTTAGCCATTCTGGCCTCTAGCCATCATGTCATCTAGCTTTTCTGCATGAGGGTAAATGAGCACATTGTCACATCACAGTACACACAAATCACCCTTTTGTGATATAACAAATAACTGTGTTGGGAAATTATATAAAATAAATTTTACTATTCAAAAATAAATAAATAAATCCCTTACCCTGATGTACTGCTCCATATTTTTATCACTGCGGAGGAAGCTGTCCTTGGCCTTTGCGTTAAGAGCCACAGCCTCGCGTACCGTCACGGGTCGTCTGCGAATCATGGCATGAAACAACTGTGTCTCTCCTCTTGTAGGCGTACACCTGCTGGACAAGTAGACGCGGTCAGAGTATTTAGGCCGAGGATGCCAAAGTCCAAGACGTGCCCAGTCGGTCTGTGGATGCTTTGAGGACTGAAACAGAAGGGTTAGTTTTTCACAGAACTCTTCTCTTCAACACCACTGATCCACACAAGTATGTTTTCTGTAATTATATATTTCCATGTGGAATTCATTTGGATAAATACCCATAAACCCACTTATCGCCTCCTTAAAATTTGTCAAATTGGTTCTGCCACAAACACCACTACCAAGCATGCATATTGCTGATAGGAGGAAGCTTTCAACCCAAGAGTTTTACCCACCATCCTAATGTATTCATAGTTTACATTCTTGCATATTGAGGACGATGGGGAAAGAATCTTTCATTACCTCAAGAGTTTTTCCATTGGGCCCTTTTGGCGCCTTGAACAGTCTGACCAGCAAGGTTGCACAAGGGACATGTCGGATATGAGCATCCCGCAGACAGCTCTCGGTGAAGGGGTCTACACCATTAGGGGCCTGGTTGTACAGCCGAAGCTGGTGGCATCCTTCATTCAGGGACACCTAAAAAAACTTCTGTGGTTTAGTGCCTATTTCCTTAGCCTAAAGAATGGGAGCAACTGAGTGTTCATAAAGAATGAAGCCATGCCACATGCTAAGACTTAGGGCATGCTGAGTGTTCATGAAGAATGAAGCCATAGTGAGTGTTCATGAAGAATGAAGCCATAGTGAGTGTTCATGAAGAATGAAGCCATAGTGAGTGTTCATGAAGAATGAAGCCATAGTGAGTGTTCATGAAGAATGAAGCCATACTGAGTGTTCATGAAGAATGAAGCCATAGTGAGTGTTCATGAAGAATGAAGCCATAGTGAGAGTTCATGAAGAATGAAGCCATACTGAGTGTTCATTCAGTATTTTCTGATGCACAAGGTTCTTCTTCTGCATCCAGCTCACAAGGAGCAACGGATGGACGAGCCCAGAGGATAACGTACAGCATTTACATTGCTGTCAAAATGAACTTTGGTGGTACACGCAGCTACTCAAGTGTTTAAAATTGTAACATCTAGATTTCTTCTATAAGGATGTGTATTTTGTGCAAGTGGTATTTTAATACAATCAAAGGGATGAATAAGTTAAGTTAATAGCAATTTACTAGTATTTTCTACACAGAGATGTCCATTAGAGCCCATCAAGATTTTGATCTGAGCACCATGAACATCAACAAGGGTCCCTTTTTCCTTAAACTGCATGAGCCACCTGTTGCAAAGCCACTCGCCACTTAAGATAATGAAGTGAATGGCTGCGCCCAGTGGAATACTGCACAGCATTCTGCTTCCAATCTAATCCCTCTCACCTGCATCCCTTGCTTGTCAATGCTGGGCTGTTTCATCGTGCCTGTCTCCACAAAGATATTCAGTGTGGCGTATCCCACCACTGTCAGGGTTCGGTAGTATTTATCAATGGTGTAGATCTGTTTTGTAACAAAATATCAGAACAGCTTTAATAGCTAGCATTGCACTGTTTAAAGAATAAATTATTTTTGTTACTCTAAAGGTCAACTAACATCTCCTTTGACTAAGGTCAGTCAAAAGTTTAAAAGAGAGAGAGAAGAAGAAGTCTTAGAGAAATCTTCAGAAAGATTTCATCAGCCGGAAAGGGAGAAATCAGTAATCAACAGGAAAGGGAGAAATCAGTAGCTGTACTGTGATCTTTGGAACAGACCTTAAAAAGCAGAGTTGCAGATGGAGCTATAGTGGGCCCCCGAAACTCCTCCTTGTGTTCATATACAGGGTTATAGATGTCGCTGTCCAGTTTTACACTAGTGGAAATGTCCTTCCCAAAAGTTTCGTAACGTCGATCCAGTATTCGTCCTGTCACCTGAACATATTTGAATCGAGATATAAGACAAGAAATTGCAAGAATAAATTCCTCTGGGGAAAAGCCCTTTGTAAGAACTTCCTGACATAATTCAGAATTTTTTAACTGCTAAAAGCTTACCATAATTATTCTACAGGTTTCCACACTGAGGGTTCCACTAGAACTTCTAATTTTAAAAATGTGACCCCTGTCATATTTACCCTTGAAAAGCTGACAGAGTCGGGTAAAAAGCGGCAACCATCAATATAGATGTCAAATCCATCTCCCGCCATGTAAGGTTCCGACAGTGGATGACGTCTATCCAGAGGAAGCCATGCAAACTGAACATCTTTCTCCATTAATGAGATTATCTTCTACTCCTTCTATGCGTGACATTTCATTAAAGACACATCCATCAAAACATGCAAACTGAAAGCTGATTATATTTAAGCATTAACTTCATTCCTATATTGTGATCCCTTTAGAACTGTAGATACAGATAATGAAGCACAATTTTTTTTCAAGCTACTGCAGATAAGTTTTCATATATTTTTCTTACATCAACTTATGCGAACAAAGAAATCCCATCCATACCTCAGGCAAGACATCCTCATTATCGTCCGAAAGATCGCTAGGGGTTAACGATCCTGGCCGAGGCTGACCCTGGAAGATATGAATGCGCAGTGTGGCGTTGCGATAGCGATGCCACTCACGATTGTAGCTGACGTCTTGCAGAGATATGCGGTTGAGTTCTGGTACAGGTGGCTCAAACAGTTTGAGGACATGGGTACCAGTGTTGATTTTCATGGTGCTTGGGTCAAAATCTCGCCGGGCTCTAACGGACAGCTCTGGGGAAAAAATAATAAGTAAACTGTCAGAAACACCGTGAATGTAAAACAGGCACTGCTGCTAAAGTGAGGTTAGGCATTATTTTAATTATGAGCAATGTTGAGTCAAAATTTCCGCCCTAAGTAATCTTTTTGTTTCACGACTCCCTCATCAAATCTGAGCAGCAAAGCAATGGAGCTGATGTCATGATCTTCTTGTCAAGACAGTGAGAATCAAGAGTCATGGGTTCAGATCTCCAGCACACGCATATGTCTACAAAGCTGGCTGCTTGTCACGAGGTCCCTTAGTTGCTGACTCAGCATAATGCAGCAGACTGACAATCACGAAATCTGGAACATACTAACCAGGGTTAGCACACAGAACCAGAGGAATGACAGCCCAACCCACGAGGCTTTCCTCGGTATACAGTGACTTTTCCTGAGCTTGTGGTTCCATGAACAAGTCGTCCGGCTCTTCGCTGGACTGACGTTTGAGATAGAATCGAGCAATAACCACCATGTCTCCCTGCAGCTGAACATCATGAAACGTAGCTTCCTGCTGGCCGAAAATGTGGTAGCCGTACTTGAAGTTAGATTTGACTGCTGTTGTGCTACATGTCACAGGGCTGGTGGATGACTGTACAACCTGTGCACAGCAGGATGAAGGAGAAACATGACTGGACAAAACGAAACAACTGACAAATCAAATACATGGTCAAACCCTCATGGAGCAGAATAAAGTTGTCAAAAAACAATGCCTAACAAAATAATGGCATCAAACCAACACCAAGTACAATTAAGGTGTAAATCCACAATTGTCCCCCCTCCCATCTCCCCCCCCCCCCAGCGAATCCACAAAAGATGACAAGAAACTTGTGATCATCTTCAATGCCAGCTGTGCAACATTTCAAAGGAAATTGTTGTGGCAGTATATCCTAGATGCGAAACCAACTTTTTACTGCATAAATGCACGGTATTATTAAATGAAAGTAATGTTTGAAAACACAGGAGTCTAATAATACATGTGGTGCATTCTTAAATCTTTTACCTAACTTTTTTCATGTGCACATTTGCTCTTAAATGCACTCACCTTCCCAGTAGATACATAATATGCTGTAAGCCTGACTTTCCCCTCCCCTAATTCACTGTGTTTCACTCGGTCGACTTGGAAGCCTATAATAGGCTCCGCCGAGTTCATCATCCCAATCCTCGGCAGGTTCGACAACCGGCTATCGGGTAAACAAAATAAATGAGGAAATCTTTCAATCTTTCATGCACAGTGTTTACTTCTAACAAAATTTACAAATTCATGCATATATGGCACATTTCCTGATATTTTTTAAGGTTAATAAAGTATAATCCTAAAAGTTAATTTTGTTATGTGAAACAAACCAAATTTCTAAACCAAGAAAAGGCACTATGTAGGTTATCCAAGAAAGAAGTCACCAATGGTATGCAACAGATTATTACCAGCTCTGACTAACCTACTATTAAGCTAATATTTGTACATGAACTGCAAAAATAAATAAATAATTTAAACACATGGATGAATTACTAATTCCCATGCTAGCTTTTCTTAAAGCCAATATAGTTCTATAAGTGAATTAGCAAGAATCAATGGTTAGTAGCTATTCCAGAGGAGAGACTTTTTAAAAAAATGCAGTGTTCCCACAGCCACAGTGTGAATAATGTAAAGGATAAATGAAGATTGCCACTAGTGCTCCAATGTAGCAGCAACAAACAGTTCATATGATGAGAAAACATCAACATATTGCCTTTTTGCCTGTTCAGATGCCTATAAGCAATTAGTATGGTTATAATTATTTTGCTAAAACTTACAGTGCTGTGCTGCAGATTGTAAACTTTTAGACTGGATAATACTGTAAAATATCTGAATTTAAAGGGTGATTTAACTAGAAATTAAGAAATTTGGTTTTACTTCATAGGCTATCTAGGGAAAAATACCTTGCACGTCTTGGTGAATGAAACTCATGAGGTGAATCAGGGGGTGTTGTGGAGGGAGGGGGTGGTATCAGGATAGGGGAGACGAGAGTCTGGGGCAGGGCACCTGCCTGTAAGACAGAAACACACCATCAGGAATGTTTGTTTGTTTATGTATAAACCAGTAAACAGACACGCAAATGCACACACATGCACGTGCACACATTCCCTTTTTCTTTCAGTCTGTCTGTATGCATCTTTCTTTTCTTTCTTTCTTTCTGTCTTTCTTTCTTTAAGATTATTCCTTTGTTTAGTATGTTATTTGTTGAGATAACAGATGCCTCAAGGAACCAGTGCTCAAACTCTATGAGTCCCTTCAGCGGACACAGTTGAAGTATTTTCTGCACATGGACTGCAATGTGCCAGACCACACGACCAAAGAAAGAACCAGCAGCTTATTCCACAACAGAGCACAGAAACCTCTTAAACTCAGATGCCCTGCTCTTTTATTATCCAGTTTAAGGATCTGGAGGGGGGGGGGTGGTCTTATTACTTTGTTTTAGGGCAGAGGGCTGGGGGTTGGAGTGTTTTATGTTATTTTGTTCATCCCATCTACACTATTCTGCCATAAAAAATATGTGCAGAGTTCCTTCACCTACATTTGTGAAGAAATAATGGGTATATGATTAGCAACATGGATTACAATCCTGCCATAACCAGTAAGATTATGGCAGGTATTTCGTGCCATACTGATATGTCATCTTCCATGGCCCATAACTCTTCTCGAGGCAAGCAAGTTAAAAAGCAAGAAATATCCTTCTATTTTGAAATGAAGCACATACAACAAAGTAGCACAAGAAGCCTTTTTAAATTTCACGACAATTAACTATATTCACTAAAAGTGAGACTAAGAAACATCTACAGAAGCTGGTCAGCAATGATAAACATTCAGTCTAATCTAAACTCAGGGAACCACTCACTGTTGGTGCTGCCTGGTACAGGTCATGGTTGGTAGCAGCAATAGTTGCCAACGATTGCACGCTGGCATCTCTGTAGTGCACCACACGATAGTAGAGCTCTGCGTCTCCATACTGAAAATGAAAACCAGGAGTGTGTGGAAATATAACACACCTGTCGTCTGGTTACATGAATGTGTTAACAGTTTGGATGCTTGCATTTTTCCATCCTGTGCAGATGACTACAAGCAGAACTAATTAAACCAAACAGATCTTCCATCTGGCGGTGGTGGTGGTTATTTAAAGGGACAATGCTTCCACCTTGCGGTGATTTCGCACTATGGGGGATGGGGTCCTATTACTAAACTATGCACTGAAAGAACCACCAGACTGATGGCTACAGTAAGATGGTCAGTGCGGACAGGCAGTTTAATGTGCGGGGAGATGGCCGAATGGAGTTTGCACAATGTTTAACTCCAGGAAATAATCCTTGGCCACACCAGGGTTCGAACCAGCAACCTCCATCTGCTAGTCCGCAGCTCTCCCAACTGAGCTAACCTGGCCCCGATCTTCCATCTGTAGCTGGGTGGTGGTTATGTACACCCAGGTGCCCAGCCAGCCAGCCCCTGGAACACTTCTAGCCGGCATACCGGGGTTGCTTGCATCATTCGCCGACTGATCGTTCGTAACTTAAGTGGGGGGAAACATGAAGGATAATGTGTTTCTTTTGTTCCACTGACCCAGAGGTGGGTAGGGAAGAGGACCCCCGTGGTCTCACTGTCCGAAGCTACCTATAAACTCTGGTCTGTAATTCAGGCGCGGCAAGGTCTTCCCAAGGGAAGGATGGCACAGCATAGAGATTTCTGGGTGGCCAGAGTTACTCTGGGGGGTAACCTGAGTGGATGGAGAATTTCAACGGGAGGCGAGGGAGAGAGGTTGATTACATTGTACTAGAGGTATGTTTAAAGAGCAGAAGAAAAGTGGACAGGATCTTCAGTCACTTGTCTATATAGCACCAGCTAGGAAGGTCTGTCCTGTACTCTCAAAGTGACGTGAAATGTACATGTATGAAAGTTTGAGAGTAGAAGCGAAGACGCTTCGTTGTTGTGTTCAGAGTGGAAGGATGACAGAGCCATTGCCATGAGTGCAATTGTGGTTGGTTAAACCGCTACCGCTCGACCCTGTTACACATCACTCATGGTTTAAAAGTTGTGTGGATGTCTATGATTTTGTAAATGTTCTGTTGAAAGATAAATTGTCTCACCATTTGCCATGGCTAACTTTCAATCCAAGAACACAAAAAGACAGCAGATTTACTCACAGCAAGTCCACCGTGTTTTGCCAAGCAAACATCAAAACCCAAACCTGAGGAATGGAGTCCAGTTCCCCGAATGGGATGTAGGGTTTGATGGGACTACATCGGAGTGGAAGCTTGAATCTGCCAGCCATGAGACGACCCTGGCCATCAAACAGGGGTATCTTGGACCAGCCCCGTGTGATCAGGCGTGTCGGGTCGTGCTGAGAGCCTGTAGCCCCAGCTGCCTGCAGCTCCACGACAATCCCTAGGTCTGACTGTGGGGGGCACCTGAGATGCCAACATATTTACAGTTGGTGAGTCACTGGTGCTGATAACCCTCTTCAAGGTCAGGAGGTCGATTGTGGAAGGAATAAAAGTCCACTCTATACATTCAGTGCTTGGACACACACACACACACACACACGATGCACAAACACTTCCATATACACAGAAGCACCCATTTATGCCTAAAAGATATACATATACACATCCACAAACAAACTGTGTTAAAATACTTCAGAAGGACCTTAAGCCTGGAAATAGTCTCTCAAAAATATCTAACTTCATATCAAGTTATATCTGTAAGCATAAATTCAAACCCCAAATCCTGAAACTTTTCTATTTCAAAAACTTGTGTTAATTAAACAGATTCAAACCAAGAAATCAAAGGGGTCATACCTTGGCACTGGCTGTCTGGCACCAATGACTGCGTTGCAGACATTATGGGAGTAGTTCTGTTGAGTGGAAGGCTCTGTGTACACCAGAGGTAGCACCGTGGGTTCACCTAGCTTGGAAGATAAATTATGGAGACCGACGAGCAGACGAATGGCAGTGATGCTTGGGTCAAGGTTCAGGACAAAGTCATAGAACATCACAAACCCTGCGCTGCAACAAGAAGGATTAATAAATCAAATTTTTTTAAATCATTGTCTGTGATAGGAATACATCGGTCAAAACATGATTTCTTTCAATCATCCCATTCTTGCTCTGCTGTAACCTGTAAACATTTTTCAGTTCATTTGTTGCACATATTCAGCAAGAGAAAATCATTAATTTTGGAAGGTTCTTCTGTGTTGTTTTACCTTATGGACTAAAGGGATGTACATGTAAAAAAAAAAAAAGTTCAATTATACTGTATGACCATATTTTCAAATTACAAATATTTGTGAAACAGCATATTTTGACCATATTTTTTAATTTACAAATATTTGTGAAACAGCATGACTGTAGCAGGCTTGTTGATATGATTTTACTAAGCATCATTTAGTGCTAGTAATGTTGGATTTCTGATAATTCTTACTGCTAGAGGGATACGTTATGAATACAAGGTGCTCAGAAACTATAGAATATTTCTAGGTACCCCTCAAAGATTTGGTTTCAGAAAAAGTGTATGTCTCCTTTGGCCTAAAGTTCACTTCTACTCAACCCCATCTCTATCCCATACCCTCCTCTCCAGTCTTCATGCATGTTTCTGATTAATGGCAGCAATATTAAATTAACTCTCAGGTCATATGCCTCCCTTCTTCTTGAAAAATTACAAAAGTTACATGTCTGCAATTTCCCACTTTGAATCAATTTTTTAAATTAAAAAAAAATTATATTAACACCAAATGTGAGATTGCAGAAATTTCACAAGTGAAGCAAACAATAATCTACAAGTTGAAAACTGCATATAATTTACTTTATTAAGTCGCACTCAATCACCAATAACACTTTTGCACAAAAAATACAACCCACTCTTTTGAGTTTCAAATCTTTACTACCACAATGTCTGAAATAACTGAATAAGTGAAATACAATATAAGACATGCAGGAAGTAAAGGAGTATATTTGCACAACTTAAAAAAAGAGACATAATTGTTATAAAAACTGTTATAAAATATATGCTCTGAATCTGAGTACCATAAATAAAAATAAAACATTTCAATGAAACTGTTTTAATTAAAATTTGCATGTAAACCATGCTATTATGCAAATAAGAGCCATAATAAATTACCCATTTTATATATTTACTGAAATCTGAATGGACCAAACTATGAATTTCACTTGCAATTACCCGAGTACTGACAACAAAGTTAGCATATATGACAGGTATTTTTTGATTACCTATTTTTATAGTTTCTTGCCCTCTATATTTGTTGTTTATTCCTCTGTGGATACTGACTTACTGACCACATTTCAAACAAAACAACTTATCGTATAGTGCTGCTGAAATTTGGTCATCATGTGATATATTTAGCTGATCACTAATTTCACTCTTAATGTTCAAAAGGCAGAAAATAAGTACCCTGGTTTAAAGAAATGAAAAGGCAAGTGCAGAGAACAGAATACATCATACTGTCCAGTAACCTTTGAAGATAGATGAGTGCAAACAAAGAAGTTTAGAAAAGAAAGAAAGAAAATTATGGCACATGGGATCATCGTAAGAAAATTTAGGATCCTTCATTTGCTCTTCTCACGGCCACAATATCTACCAGACCGTCGTGGCATGTGGGGTTGGGGTGTGGCCCACAGAATAGCAGCAACACATGCCTGCTACCGACGCAGAGCCGTTTGGTTTCGGATACACGGCGTGTACTTTCTCTGCACACAAGGCCTTTTGACAGGACTGGTTGTCGGCCGTTTGGGGTTTCCTCCTGCTGGCTCTTCCCCTCATACCCTTCACCACCCTCCCCCCTTCCTGTCCTAAGATGGCCTTCATTGCCAACTAGATGCACGCAATAAACAAATTTCGTTATGTGGTACAAATGGCCAGATGGGGATGGGGGAGGGGTTAAACAGACATGACTATAAATAGATTAAATCAGATCTATGTGCTAAGGTATGTGGAAGAAAAATGTATATGTATAAATATATAATCATCTAAAAACTGCAGCTGTAATGGGCTTTCTTTGCACTGCTCAACAGTTATTACAAGAAGATGGATGTTCAAATATTAATATAAATTTAGGATAATTCCAAACACAATTACAAATGTTTTGTCACTTTGATTACAATCTCTCTATTATCAGTGAAAATGGGATTTTTTTTTGTTGTTGAAAAAGCTCATGCTGACACAGTGTTGAAATATTCATATTATTCACAACTGCTGCAGAACATTTTGCAAACAACACTCTTCTTTTAAAGCCTCTGAAGTGCAGAAAATTGTATACTTTGTATAAAGTCATCTATGTCTATACAATCTTTTATGCAAATACAAGGAATTCAAGAACAATATTGTTAATTGCTAGCAACAAGCCCAACTTCTGACCTGTGCACAATCATAGAAAAAGTAGCTGTTGCAAAGAAAGCATATTTTTGAAAGAGTTCTTTCTTGGCTGTTAAGACAAAAACGTATAACAAAATAAATGTGTTCCGCATAAAATAAGACCAGCATAAGGAATTGGTCTAGTCTTGACTTCGATTCCCTAAAGAGACGTAATGTGACCAGGTAACGGTTTTCTTCCTTCTCCCTGTTTTGAATTCTGAAAAGAAGGGGGAAAATTCTAATTACAATTCTATTTCATGAACTATTCATCAACTACTTGCATTCATGTTTCATCAATAATTCTGAGATCATGCTTAAACGCTTAATGAAATACAGCTCACATATCAAAGAATTTAAGAAGACATGCAACGAAACCCTACTAAAAGGCTCTCAAAAGAAAGATAATTACTTTCACAAATCGAGGTCAAAAAAGGGGTCTCCCTCTACATCCTGGCGATGCTGTGTGTGCACCCACGTATGTCCGTAAGCATTCACACGTTGCGGACTGGAACTACAAAGAGGCCTGCTTTGCAAATGTTCTAGCGGCTGTTGCGGTTTTAAGCTAGAAACACCTATGTTGGAATAACTAAATATACTTTGTCTATTATATAAATATATATTTTTTACAATATATATATATATGATATAAGAGAGGTTTAAATGGCAAAACATTATATTATGTAGTATTATGTATTTTACTGTATATTCACAGGGCAGAAAACTGTGAACAGCAAACCAACAATAAAGAAACATGTTCTGCAGGTGTATAGACATACACATCCAAGTGCACCTGTACTGCCACTAGGAGATTACTCAAACAGGTACAGTTGTCGTGATTCTCTAGTTCCATTTGATATTTTGAAGAACTGAATACTCTTTTCGCAGGAGTAATCTCTTATTTCAATATATTTGTAGAAACTGTGCCTATACTGCTGCATGCTTCACCTCTTTACAAAGATATTCTCGTTCATATTATATCTAAAACATATGGTGCAATGATTTGCAAGGATTTGAATAACAACTGATAAGCAAATGAACAAACAATGCCAACTTACTATTGGTCGTATGGCACCGTGGGCTCGAGGTCCACATAAGCTCTCTGCACAGAAACACAACCAAATGAAAGCCTGCCTCCACACATGTAGCAAAGATGTAAGAAAGAAAATATTCTGTAAGGGCACCACAAACATTTAGGCTGCTTTTACAAGCATCAAAGAACACCATGTATCCTTATTAGTTATGAACTAACTCCCCTGTATGCGACCACCCAGGACAATGATTAAGTTACACCACCATGGTTCAAGAATGGCAATGTGTCATAGTATGCACACGATACGTAAACATCAACTACGTGTAGCAAATACTTCGGTGGTCAGAAATAAAGTAAGGCATTATTAGGGTAAACTTCCATACTACTGTGGTCTCAAATGTCAAAAATCAGCAGCAAAAGTATCTTATTAGTATGGTAACAAGTTGAAAATCCCACCTACTGTTAATATATACACACAAATCATTACAGTGTTTTCTCTAATCTTTTTAAACTCCAGATTAAAAAAAAGTATAAAAAAAATAATTTGCAAGATCTTTAGAGAAAAAGAATCAGATACATAAGTAATAAGCTAAACATCCTAAATGCTAGTGTCATAGGGTCGAAAAACCCACCATACCACCGAGATACAACCCCTAACCCCAAACTACATGACTCATCAATGGGGGGGGGGG
>SMGT01004407.1:545463-630103 GCA_004794575.1 Lanistes nyassanus | reverse complement strand
CCCCCCCCCCCGAACCTCTGGAAATTTCAGCAGGCTAGCTAATTTAAACAATTACTGAGTTAGGCTAGCAAAAGTTTTGGAACCTCCCCATTCCTAAGAACATTTTGAAATTTCCCCATCCCTGATGCAAAGATTGAAACAGAAAACAACTGGTGTACGAGCAAGCAGACAACGACAAAAATAGATGAAACATGAGTCAATCCCAAGCAAAAGAACTCGAAAAAATCACAGAAAGAAAAAAAATCATCTACCCCAAAATGGCATGCACCTTGGTTCATTTGATTTCTGATAACAAAATAACCTTTAACTGATTTATTGTTCAAATATATCACAATAATTAAAATAATAAGACAAAGAACAGTGAATTATAGCATATTTCCTTACCACTCTAAACAAAGACACTTCTCTTACAAAATCCTGCAAAGGGAAGTACATCGACATTACCACTCACACCATTTTTAAAGTTATAGCTACATTATGCCTTTACATGTATATCACTACCAGGGCTGGAATTAACAATTCTGAGACAGTTGCCAGCCAGGCTACCACCTGTCAAGTTTGAGGTCACCTGTGAGGTTCTCAGGCTGCCGAATATAATTTTTCTATTATCTATTTTCTCCCCACACAACTTGCGACAAGCAAGTTAAGCATTTTGTTAAAAAAGTTTTTTTTTGAGTCCAAACCCTAAGTCCAGAAGATCTGTCAAACAATGGTGACTGATTCACACATGCATGACATCAAACTGTCATGACAGCAGGAAGCGGAAGGCTGGAATGTCACATCAAAGTCCTTCCTAACCCTACCAACCCCAGGTCTCATTACTGGCAACTGCAGTAAGATGACCACGAAAATGGAGAGTGAAAGGGAAGAGGAGAATGTGGTCTTGCATTTGACAGAAAAGACATGTGTCTGGGTTGCGGGTCAGAGAAAATAACAGAACAAAAGCACCAAATCTGACTCAAGGGTGAGAGAAAGGGGATATGGGAAGGAGAGCGCAAGGGAGCAAAGCGAATGACTGCGGCTGTACCCGTACAGCCGACACCTGCGACACGCTGTGCTAGGCGGACAATGGATACTCTCCCCTTTGCTGCGAGGTTGGTTGCTTGCTTATTTTAGAAGGACAGTGCTTCTGCCACTTGCGGATTTTGCACTATGGAGGGGATGGGGTCCTATTACTGAGTTATGCACTGAAAGAACCACCAGACTGATAGCAACAGTAATATGGCCAGTGTGGAGAGGCAGTTTAATGTGTAGGGAGATTGCCGAATGAAACTGTATAACTCCATGAAATAATCCTTGGCCACACCTTATAAACTGCACCATGATGAGTACATATTGGTGCACCTTTTTTGGCCAGGAAGAGGTATTCACAATGGATGTTGCTTGCAGAATACCAGAGTCAATGTTGTCTAATCTGTTGTACAGGCTGGTCAGAATGTAGGCCAGGGAACCATGCACCTGCCCCACTGAGGGGCCTGAATAGCTTAATCGGTAGAGCTGTGGGCTAGCGTGTGGAAGGTTGCTGGTTCGAATCCTGGTGTGACCAAGGATTATTTCCTGGAGTTATTCATTGTGCAAGCTCCATTCAATCATCCCCCGCACACTAAACTGCCTGTCTGCACTGGCCATCTTACTGCAGCTATCAGCCTGGTGGTTCTTACAGTAAATAGTTTGAGGTCTCCAACTACGCAAGATTAGATGAAAGGTGAGGTCACCCAATACAATTCTGGGCACCATTGGCAACTTCATGGCAACCACCTAATTCCAGCCCTGTTTCGTATGTATGCAGAATTATTATGGTTAACTATGTCAAGAATAAATTTTTGTAACTATTCTCAACACGAGTAATGTTGTGGCAATGGATCTGCACATAGGCACGGACAGAGGAGGCAGACAAAGATGCAGAAACTATGAAAACAAGAGGATATTTTCCCCTTCATGGTCTTTTGATAGTCAATACCCCAAAGCACACCCAAATCATTTCGCTGTGTGTCACTGCTATTTGCACCAACAGACATACAGCTCCAAAATACTACTTCTGTCAGAAACAACACCACAGTCATTTCAGATAAATGATTTTATTTTGCAATTTTACTCCAGGCAATTTCATAAACTATCAATTGTCTTTGAAGTTGTATACTGCTTTATAATATATTTGTCAACTGTAGTAGTTCACTATAGTGCCATTGGTGAAGATTTCACCAAAACATCTTATCCCCTCTTCCAGTTTCTACCAGCAAATACACGATCACCACACAGACACACACCATCTCTCAACAACAGTACTCACATCGTCAGGAAGGGGGTGTGGGTCGGGTAGCTCGTCGCTTCTCAGTCCTCGTTGCAAAAGCAAAAGTTCTGGGTCTCCCAGCTGACCACCAACACAGAATCGTGCTTTGTGCTTCTGAAGCAAGGTGGGATTTCCAAATGTCATGTTGCAGTCATAACACTTCCATGACAGCTGGCCTGCATCAGCTGCCATTCTGATCTTACCAGCACAATGGTTCTGATGCTTGCTAGTGGGAATGTCGCAAACTTGACTTTCGCTTTCTAGGTGGTCGGAATGGACCTAATCTGTTTTACCAACAACAACAAAAAAGTATCTGTTATGTCTTGTTGGGTGGGGTGGGGTGGGAGTACGTGCATGAAGTGTACATGCGTGTATATATAATGTGCTCATACTTTACGATGACTGCCCAGCTAGTCCATGCATGGCTGGTTAGTAATTTTGCTTCCAGCTCGAGATGACTTCACTATGTGCTGGAAAATAAAACCACCACAAATCCACGGCCAGTGTGAAAAATGTAATGTTTGAGGGATATGACCACAGTGATCTGCACTATCTTTAACTCCAAGATATAACGTTGGCGACTCCTGGATTCAAACCAGCAACCCTTCACACGCAAGTGGTGGGGTGGTGGCGGTGATTTAGAGGGACAGTGCTTCCACCTCATGATGATTTCGCACTATGGGGGAATGGGGTCCTATTACTAAACTATGCACTGAAAGAACCACCAGAACTCCGAATGGAGTTCGCACAATCTTTAACTCCAGGAAATAATCCTTGGCCATACCAGGATTTGAACCAGAAACCTTGTGCCACCTGCTAGTCCACAGCTCTCCCAGCTGAGCTATCCAGTCCCCGCTTCCACACGTAAGTCCGAAGCCGGTTGATTATTTAAAGGGACAATGCTTCCACCTGGCGGTGATTTCGTACTATGGGGGGATGGCGTCCTATTAGCTATGCACTGAAAGAGCCACCAAACTGATAGCAGCAGTAAGATGGCCTGTGCGGACAAGCAATTTAATGTGCGGGGAAATGGCCGAATGGAGTTTGGACAATGTGCAACTCCAAAGAAATAATCCTTTGCCACACCTGGATTCGAACCGGCAACCTTCCATCTACTGTTCCGCAGCTCTACCATCTGAGCTAACCAGGCCCCGTAGTCCGAAGCTCTACGACAGATCGAGCTTTAATGCAGGGCCCCTTAGTTAAACCGATGAATGGTCTTTGGTTAAACTTTTTGGCTAATGCTCATGATAATACAAATAAATGCGTTCACTCAACACTGTACAGTGTACAGTCGTTTAATATGTTCACCTCCATGATGGAAGTATATCAAAAATTGCTCGATAAATGAAAATAGGATTTCATCTAAAATACTTACTTTTTCTATGACACGCAGACTACTGTACAAACGTAGAAAAAGGGCGAAACGCCCGATATTTCTCTGTCTCGTTCACATTTTCGTGATTGGTAGCCGCCATCTTGCAATCAACAAAGCGCAGACATGCTCTCGGTAAAGTTGATTGGGTGTTGTTATGACAACGTTGTCAGTGGTCGCATACCAGTGCTCAGCTCGAGGCGCTACAAGGGATACTAAACATTAGCAAACTCTACTCCCCTTTCCCGATTTAATCAAGAAATCTGGTCAGTTATTAAATTAGAATCGTTTGGGGTCTAGCATTTGAGTTAGGGTTAGCGTTTTGGTTATGCCCCTCTCTCTCCCTCCGTGCACATGCGCAATCTGTTTCTCGTGATCTTGGTGGGAACGCGCAGCTCAGGGATTCGTGGTAGGATATGTGATGTGCATTATGGAGCCGAATCGAGCGAGCGCGCGCATACTATGCGATTTTTTTTCTTCTGACACCCCTTCCCCCTGCATTTTTGCGAATAACTTCCATGCTGGGATTATGCTCAGAAAGCTTTGTCTCTAGGCAGAGCAGATCAAAACAGTACGTAAGACCATTGCATGCTTCTTCCTAGCGGTGATTTAGCTCAGCTACAGTGTCGACACTCGATAAATATCACGAACATTTCTGAACAAGTTTATTTTATCCACAGTGTGTTGTCATGCTTTCAGCCTTTTGCAAATATAATGCACCTCGGTCTAACTGTGCGATAGAGTATGTATAATTACAGTTGCATTACATTTGTTCCCGTGTGTGTGTTTAGTACTAGTAGTTTTTAATAGATTAATTTCAGGAATCTTGTTAAGAAGAAGGGGGGATTCGATATTATCAAATGAAACCTCAGTTTATATATATATATATTAAAACGTATCGTTTTAACTTGACTTTTGTGCTATATTGTCGAATTAACCCGCAAACGATAACTATAACCCGTCTGTAGTTGTTTTATGTTTAACATCAAGTCAGCCGCAATGAGAGTACCCGAAGATACAGAAGATAAAAATAAGAAACGAAACGTTTTTCTGCTAACAGTAACAGTCTATACCTGACGTCAGTACCTGGCGGGAAGGTGGGGAAGGGGAAGCATTTTTCTGCTAACCATCTGACGTCGAAGTACCTGGCGGTAAGGTGGGGAAGGGGGACTTGCCCCCGAAAATGAAGCCTTGCGTCCGGTCGATTATAAGTGGCACATAATGATATATTCAATTACTTTTTCCTTCTGCTCAAGTGAGTCCTTTTTTTAATCGTAGTTAGGAAATTGCCTGTATATAAGGCCACGAAAAAAGGCAAAATAAGAAGCACACTTTCATTAAGAAAAATATTAGTTCCACCTCTGCGCCTACGCACAATGTCAAGAAGGGATCCATTCTCGATTGTGGATTCAGCGAAGTTGCACCTGAGTACACCTGCGATAGCGATGCTACCAGCAGAAAATTAGTTTGTACAGCTATTATATATGTGTATAAGTTTTCTATCAATCGACTATACATTACCTGCGATTACCGCATTGATCGGCTACACGTGCTCGTCCGACCGCCACCAAAGCTGGATTTTCTAGATCTACGAATGAGAAAACCCTAAGCACCTTGTGTGAATGACAGCGATCCGTTGTGATTTATGTGCTGGGAAATAAAAGAACGAATTGTGTTCACTGCTTTCATTACACCCGATAGATATAAAGTTTAGCCTATCGTGCATGGCTTACAGCATACTGAATGTGTCATGCATAAATCAGATAGGCAATCAGATACACTGGAGTGTTGGGGGCATAATTTACCTCTGGAATAGATCTACTGTTGCAATATATTTTGTGCAAAGCGAACGGGATCGATAGTGATAAAAAAGTTGAGTTACTCGATTGTACCCACGCAGTTCATTTACTTTATTGTGAGATGTAAACCTCGCAGAGACACAAATTAATTAATTTTTTTAAATATAGCATTTAAAAAGTTTAGTCTTTCTTTGAAAGTCATATTTATATTAATTTATGCTGCATGCTACGTCTGTTTAATGTATGTCACGTACAATATCCACACTGCTGGCAAGAATGATCGAGAGTACGAAACTGTTATACAGCAACTTTCATCTTTGAGAGAATTGCGTGTGTTGTCAAGCTCTCTTCGCTGACTTTCCTAAAGGGGGATTTTCCTTGGTTTTGTTTGTTTTGGGGTGGGTTTTTTCTCTCTCTTTGTAACGATGCTGAGCGGTAAGCGGGCGTAACATGCATATTAAAGGGTGGCGGTCGACATCATAGCTAGATCGGTCATCCTTCTACTCAGACAGAGCTAGATCAATCAAATCATGTGTATTTGAAGTCCTCCGTGAACGAGAAAAATTGTGTCTCAGTCTTTAATTTCTATAAACAGACTTCTATCAAACCGATGGAAACAGCTCCGAACTGGAGTAAATTGAGGCCGAAAACCACTTTAGGTGGAACACTTTTTTACGTGGCCGAGTCGGAGCATGGTCTCAGGTGAGGAGCATCCGCTATGCCGTAGTCGTTTTCTTGCACCTCTCCTAGCGGTCGAGTAGGGTTAGAGGTCAGCTGGTCTTCCCAGACTTGTTCCTACAATATTCATGTTCGATCCAGCACGGGAGCCGTATTCATGGCATCGCGACCACGTGACAAACAATCCGTTAACGATCTTTCTTACCGCGTAGGGCTAGACTGCAGTAGGTATTCGTCAGGCACCCACTCACCCACTGTTTTCACCGGTTCAATAGACGACTGTAGATAGGCGACAGTGCTTCCACTTGCGGGTATTTCGCACTATGCCTGGGATGGGGGTTAGCTATTAATATTAGTATTACCCTAACACTGGAAGAGTAAACATTGTGTTTTACTGCGGCGTAAAATGAGAACGTTTCGCCACAACCAAAAATTTCCTGTGCGTTTACGTGTATTTCAGCAATAGGGATGAAGATAACAATTTAACCGTTACAGAGAAAAAGAGAGGAAAAAACGCAGGGGACACCCGGGATCGAACCGGGGACCTCTCGATCTGCAGTCGAATGCTCTACCACTGAGCTATATCCCCAGTTGTTGGAAGGGAGTCGCTAGGTAAATTTATAGATCAAATACATGTACTCTTTGTGTTAAAGTAGCTACATGTGTAAGATGAAATTTATATGCAACAATTTAAGTTCCTAGAAGCTAAATCTATATCTTATGTTAAAATAAACGTTCAATTTTTTTAATGGAAATAGTGTACGTTATTATAGCAACGGGAACGTTTGTATCAGATACCAATATGGCGGCCACAACTGTGTTGGTTACATTTTAGGTTTCTTTACGCAGTCCAAGTCAAGCCGGACAGGTAGCATACTGATTGTGTAAATCAAGTGCTTAATAAATACATTGTAAGCACCAAAACCAATTATTTTAATCTATATGACAGAGAGTAGGTTGGAAACCCCAAGTTGGGATATTTTTCAGAGTCGAACATGATCGGATGTTGGATGATCCTATTGACTATAATATACTAGTGATTTTGTGATCTGCTTAGTGCATTTGGTGGTTGGCCTTGATTAGAATTTAATTAGAAGCTATAGGTGATACATACTTAAAGGCGGTTTAAATATTTATAGAAGTATATTGGTGTGCATGGACGCCTCACAGCCTTCGTTATCTTCAATATTATGAAGGACACATTTCTTAAATCAAATGTGTAGAAATTAAATGCATGGTTTAAAAAACAGTTTTTAACAAAAATCTGTAAAATTGTGAAGTTTAAAAAATGGCGGATAAGAGTGATTCGGAAAAGAAAAAGGAAAAATCCCAGCAGGAAGAAAAGGAACAGGTTAGTTTTCTTCCTTTACTCTTTGATCAGTTATTATATCCCATATTCACGTTTTGCATCTTAAAGCAGTAATTAAAGTCTGTTAAGAAATTCAAAGTACTATATGTTGCATTACAGCTAATCATGGAGCTGATATAGGTGACGTTTATTGTGTTTGGGTTCGAAGATATATATGTACATGTTTTAGAGTAATTTATGATTGTACAAGTCATCTCATACAGGACACAGCTGCCGAAGGTGGTCCAAGAAAGGCTTCAGGATCAAAGAGGAAGAGTGCTTCCTCGATAAAAGAAAATAAGCCTCAAAGCCCTAAAAGTGCTAACAAAAAAGACAAGGGAGCAAAAGGCAAGGCAGGAAAAGGTCTGTAGTTTGCTTCTGCTTTGTGATTTATTCCAAGATGTAACCTGTCCTTCGCAAGTTTTGTATTCTAACAAAAAAGAAAATCAACAGTCCATTTATTAAATTTATTTGGACTGAACGACATAGAACAATAGTTTTGTCACATTTACAAATTTTACAAAATATGGCTTGTGTATTGTCTTAAAAATCTCAGGTAGTCATGAAAAAGGAAAAAAAATATAGTGTGCCCAGGTGTGGGTACACTATCTTCATTATGACGCACTATTAAGGTGTCAGGACAGGTTACATAAGGTAGTGCATTATGGATGAGTGTTGTGCACTATAAGGGGCTGGACAGTTTATTATAGCCATGTAATGAAATTCAGAATGCAAAACTGAGTAAATTTCTGTCATCCAATTCTAGACAAAGTTATCCTGCAAGTGTAAAATAACTTTAGAATGTTTTATAATACTCATTTTACTTATTTTAAATATTATAATTTTTAGTGGTTGTAAAAAGGTTACCCTGACTAAGAAATGTAAATCCATGAAATTCATTAAACTTGAAACATATTACACAAGCTCTGTTTCTTTAAACTCTGTTTCAGTAGCGTCAAATTGTTCTTGCACTTGAAATATTGTTATGTCTCATACAAGCAAATGAAGTATATATTTCTTTGACAAACAGCTATTATAGTTGCACAGGTATAACTTCTTTTTAAATTTATATGTGCTATTTGGTACTTTTTACTTTTGTATATTTAGACTAGGTACGGATAAACCAAGTGACATTGTTTACAGAGTTTTGGGAACTATGCGGTCTGGAAATTCTGTTTATGCAGATGCCATCTAAAGTTTTTTTCAGTTTTTTTTCATGTGTTTTTGAAGACAGTGTTGCATCAGGAATCCCATATTTGACAAATTCGCGGCTAAATGTGAACGAAACATTAAAAAGCTATAGCGGTGTGGGGACTGCATATATATATATATATAGTATAAGTTCCTTCCCCAGAACTTCCACGTGTGAGTGATGCAGTTTAAGTTCCTTCAGGCTCTTTCGGTATGGAGAAATTTACCTCAGAGAGAATATTGTATATGTTCTTCCCAGGACCTCTAGCTTTCAGTTGCCAAGTTTTCTTTCCTTGTACATACCGCATGAAAGTGTGCCAGACTATGCAGTGTACATGTATTTTCTGCGTGAAAAGAACATTTGCATTAAGTACATGCAGGTGGTCTCAATTGCTTGTGTTTTAAAAGTGGCAAATCTCTGGTCAATTATATTTGTCTATGGTATTATGATATATCGTCTGTGTGGGGTGAAACGTGCTTTGCGTGAAAAGTCACTTTTAGTTCCCAAACCTTAACATATTGTCAGTTTAAAAAAACTGAAACTGGCTGCTTGCTGCACGCAGAAGTATTCCTAAACATTTCATGTTATATGATATTATAATACTTGCAGTTATAATTAAAATTAAAAAAATACGAGGATTTTAAAAAATTCTTTTGTAGTTGTTTTACTACTTTGCCTTTGTTTTAATCGGTTGTGCTAGAAGTATGCATAGTTTTGTATGTGTGTTGAATAGTAAAGAATCTGTAGTGCTGGAGAAATATATTTAAAAGTTATTCTGTAATCTGGAGATAATTTTAATTTTTATAAATCTGTTCAAGTGTTCTTTGTGTGCTTTTTCTTTGTGAGAAAGCTAGTCAGCAGGACAGACGGTGCTTTTTATTCCCCTATAGCCCCAGCATTAACTATCATGTTCCTAGCTTTTAGGTATGCAGATATTCCTGTGTCACCCTGTGGCATGTATACATTTGACCCAGAAAGTGTCGACCATACACCTTGTTTTGACAGTTTGCATTTGGTATCCATTTATATGTTTTGTGTAGTTTTGTGCAGTACACATATTTAATGTAACTATAAGATAAAAATATAATATTCTCCTATGAGGGAAATTTGTTTCCATTTGATTCCATTAATGAATCCTTACCAATGGGAAAATCAGACTGAATTTCATAAAACTATCTGACACGTGACACTTAATTTTCTCAAGATCCTTCCAAAATCCTTCTGGGACAAACAGCCGCATAATTGCTGTCTTTCTTCTTCATCTCTGTCACGCACTCGCACATATACAATGTCTGTCTGACTTGCAACCACACATGCATTTATGCACACCTGGTCTGTACATGTCTTCTTTATTTTGATGCACATAGTAGTCTGGATTACAGCATCTGCACTTTACCAGGGGAGATAATAAAGTGGCTGAGGATGGGGGAAAATAGTTTAATTTTCCCAATCCAGTAAACCTTCATCAGTAATTATCTTTATGTTCAAAATAATCCTTATATCAGTTGTTACATGGTGTTGCATTTTCAACATTTGTCATGTTAGGGTTTTTTTTCCCTGTCTGTGTGGGATGAGTATTAGCAGTGTTGATTGAGCTGCACCGTTGGTGCATTAAATCAGAAATAGAGAAATGTTTCCTGGCAATGTGCAGCAAAGGATGCATCATTTTTTAAAATTTTAGTGTGGGTTGTAAAGCATTTGCTTGTTCCATCCCGTTGATTGTGAAGGTCCATTGTTTTTCAGTCCATGTGACCCTGGCCCCATTGACCATTTCTCCAAAAGCTTAAAAAAAACTGCTACAGATGTGATATTCTGATATGAGTGATTGCTTTTTACTTGTCCTTATGGGTGGTTGGTTTCTCACCTGCTGTTTTGATTAACCAGCCCATGAAGAACCGAAGGACCGTGAGCCGTTGGGAGATGAAGGAGACAAAATGGAGGGTAGGTCTTTTTGGTAGTCATCCATTACAGACAAAATACAGCTTTTTCATGCTGATAGTAACAATAGCTTCTGCTGGGGAGCCAGATGGCTGAGTGGTTAGAGCACAAATCTCTAAACTCAAAGGCACTGGTTTAGTGCCTGTGCTTTAGAGCACACTTCCCCTAGGTCACCCAGCTATGAATGGGTTCCTGAGCCAGAGGTCAAGGAAGGTAGGACAGCAAGGGAGATGGGTACTGCCCTCGTGATCCTGGCCCACAGAAAAGTGGGGGGGGGGGGGAGGTCTCAAACTGTGATATTAAAGTCATGGGAAATCCTTTACCTTTACTGGGTGGGACTGGGCTTCTTCCAGAATTTTGCATTCTGCCATCAATTGCACAAATTTCTAGACTGTTTTAGGGCCTTTGCGTTTGCTCAGTATATCCTTTACATAAGTTTTATATACATGTATCTCTTTGAGAATATGCTTATCCAGAGAGCTAGGCATTTCAAAAATTTTTGGTAACAAGGATTTGAGATGACAATTCTTTCACCAGATGGAATTCCTGAAGGATGCCAGCCTCTGTTTATGACCTCCAAGACCCAAGAGATCTTCCACTGTGTGTGTGATCAAGATGTGACTGGTGACAATCCTATCAAGATTATCACCAAACAAGAGATACTTGACGATATGCGAAACCGAGCAGCCATCAGTGACTTTCACCCATTCAAGCAGCACATCATTGTAAGATGGAATTGTGTTTCATCAGGTTTCAGCTGTTTTGGGTTGCATTAATGTAAAAGCATTTTTTTTTTGCAAGTGTGTGTGTAGATTGAATGTTTAGAGAACAAAATATTTTAAAGATATTTTATGTTGATAAAGTTTTGAATATCAAGTCATCAGTTTGTAATAATCAAAGCTGTTCAGTGGAATTGATGGGATGGCATTGATCTATGTTTAAAGCAGTTTGCACACAGGTAAATGAAACGAAATGGTTACTTCCCAGATGTGCCTGTAGTAAAAAGGAGCCACCAGCACTATTTATTCTGTCTTCTTCAGGATTACCCATCAGATGAAATCTTGGTGGTTTATGACTTTGAATTTAAATATGGACAAAACTTCTTCATAGCTCTGACTGAGGAGGCCAAAGAACTGATTCTCAATGTAAGTATCACATATTTTTTTGTACACCCAGAAACAGCAGTCCTTAGATATTCCAACAGCACCCTCATTCCTGACACTCATTCCTGACAGGTATAAAACAACCATTTTTTAAAAACTTTCACCAATTATTTGCTGTTTTCCAGTTTTAAAAATTGGAGAGATAAACTTTAAAATATATATATTATCAAGCACTAGTATTAACATCAGTAGGCAAAATCTAATCATTTGGAGATGGGGATATTATTAATACAGTATTATAGAAGAAATCAATACTATTGTATTTTGGGACCCACAATAAAAGTCGTGCAGTCTTTGAAATTGCTGATGAAACGATCCCAGATTTTTGGATTTTGGAATCATGGGTCATCGTCTTCATGAGATCAATGCAATTGATCATCTAAATCCAGACATTTTAAAGTCTAAAGCCAGATGTGTTGATGAAAAATGTATTCATGATGATAATGTTCATTCAGTGTTTTCAGGCCATCAGGCTGATTTGCAAATATAATGAGAGAGACAAAGTTGTCATGTGATTTTTCTTTTAGCATACGGAGATTTTCCGGAATCCAGTCCATTATACGTAATTTTTTTTTAATACATGAATATGTTGACCAGATTTTTGATGAAGAAGCTGTGAGTTACCTACCTTCTTTTTCGATAGAAAAGAACTTGAGTGTGTTGTGGAAATGCACATTTGCACCATTTCACCTGATGGTGATTCATAATTGTCCTGTTTAAAAGAATCTGACAAACTATTTCTGTGCAGCAAATTTGCATGCATGCATTTGGACAACACATGCCTGTGTGTGCACATGAAAATGTGTAAAGCCTACCAACATTTTACTTTTTTTTTCTGCAGTCAGTTGTTACGCCCCTACAGACATGTTTGTGCTGCCTAGGAATTTTTGTTTTGCATATTCACTATTCTTTTAATGCAAACGAGGTCACATATTATATAGGCCTTTCGTAATGGGATGAATGTGTATCCTATTTTGCCAAAACTGACCAAGCTCAAGATGACTTTGTGAAAGTAAAACGCATATTTATTCAGCTAAGATCCAATCATTTATCTGAAGATTTCCACTGTTGGTAACCACTGAATGTGAAACATTCTGTCCTGTCTCACTTATCACTGAGCACATCCTACCTGGCTGAACCACTTATTTCCTAGAGTTGGGCCCCTTGTCATAGATCTGTTCACTTGCTTGCCACCTTCTGTCGTTGTCCACATTTTTGTTTTGTACTGTGAGGAAAATGATCTGGGTTTAACCACTCATTAAATTTAAAGTTTAAGTCAGATGTACAAAAGTTTGCATCGCCAAACTTAGATTTCCTTTGATTCTTTTCCAATCTAATCACTAAAGTGAACTTATTGTCAGGTACCCATATTACTGATTCCGAAGTCATTCATAAAATTACGAATCATTTTATTGAAGAAATTTCTCAATTTTTTTGTAAATGTCATGGTGCAGGAGCATAGTTTCCAATTTACTGGATAATTCGTCTCATCCGTCATGACTGAAATGTTACGTACATGTAAATGCTGACTGTATGTGCACAGCCTCCAACAGAGGCAAAGGAGGGCGAGGAGGAAGAAGAGAAGGAGGAAGAGATAGAATACAAGTACATCCCCCCAGAGCCTAAGGATTGGATCTCCCAGGGCAGCGAGAGGGAACTGGATGAGGAGAACGTGAAAGACACGAGAGAAAGGGTGAGTGTGAATGGGGTGAAACTATATTTCACCACTGATATTATTAGCGTGTAATGGCTTTGACAGAATAGGAATGTATTTGTGGTTGTTACATGAGAACAATAATCAGAATTTAAAAAGTATGCAAACGTTCAGCAGGATTCCTTTCTATCTTTCATAACACATTAGCGGAATATGACAAACATTTTTTTCTTGTTAAACTTTTATGGTATATAATTTGAGAAAATATTCAACTGAGTTGGAAGCAGTTCATATTATTTGTGGTTTTACAGAAATACATTTACCCCCACTTTAGATGATAGCATACAAGTGCTTGTAGCAAGAATCCATAGTATGCTGTAAAATTTAGGAAAATTAAATTTGGAGGGAAAGTGTTGGTACAGCTGTCCATGTATCCACTGCTTTATGATTTAATTGTTTTTTTTAACAGATGAAGGTGTCTGTAAAGAGGCTACGGAAGTTCTTTGGTGCGCCAGTTTATTTTAAGGACAAGAATGCAGGAGATGCAAAGCAAGGCACTGCTGAATGTCTTCCATATGAAGATAAAGGGTTTGATCTCAGGAAGATGGAGCTGACCAAAGCGGTTCAGGTATGATGCACAACAAGATGTAGGTGACCCACAAGAATAGGTGAACTTTTCAAAGTACGAACATACCAATTAAGACATAAAGGAAAACAAAAACCCAAAGGAAATCACAACCCGTTCCATTTAATGTGTCCAAAGCAATAAGAATATGAAGTCTGTGTGGGCTACCATCAGATGTTTTGGTTTATTTTTTAGAAATCCACACTGAGTGGACGATCTTATGATCTTGTTTCTGTTTAAAAATCATAGGCTGTACCACTGCAGCTGAACCAAGCCATTCAGACGGCTTGGAGATATCCCCGAAATAACAACACCCAGTATTATTCACGCGAGTTCTCCAAACAGGAGCTGGAACAGATTCAGGAGTCTGATGATCTGCTGCAGTTTCTTAAAGTTGTGGAACCAAGGTAGTCCTGCTAGTTTGCAGTGATCTTCGGTGTGTTCCATGTGCCAAAGAGTTCATTACAGTGCAGTCTAACTCGCGTAAAACTTGGTTACAAGACCCAATGATAAACATGTTGTCCTGATATTCCTGCCTGGCATGCTTCTCTTTGATCTAGTTTTGCTGAGACGAGAATCAGGTAATCCAAGCAATTTTTTCTTGTCCCCTGAAACTTGCCAAAGCAGCCTGCACTGTGTGCACTCAGACACTTTGCTTTGTCGGAAGCATAGGAACTCGCTGGTTAGGATGAGCTAGGTTGTCACGGAGACTGCTGTGGTTAAGGTATCAGTTAGTCACAGGGTTAAATGCTTTTTGCGAGAGTTGTTAGTAATTCATCAAGGTAGACCCACCCCCCTCCAGAATTGACTCCAAACCGTTAATCACTAGACAAAATGGCCCAAGCACTGCATGTCAGCTGTTGGACCACAGAAGTGTTGAGACTAGATCATTTTAGTCTAATGTCTTCAGCATGCCAAACCATGACTGCATGTATAAAGACTGCATGTATATGCACTGGCTAAGTAGCCTGGATGTTCACAAATATGCAGCATTATCAGATTTACAGAATGTTGCTATTTTGTTTGTTCAATTCAGTACTTTCATAATGTGGTATGCATAAAAAATGGTCTGTATTCATGTAAACTTACTTGTGATAAATTTTTTCTCAGGTTTAATCTGGCACTACAGCAAAACGCCATCATGAATGTTTTCTTTGATGATTGGATAAATCTGGGTGATTCAGAGGATGCTTTTGGCAGCAAGGCAGACAATCATCTCAAGGTAAGGATGCCTCTGGCAGACAATGTAATTAAAATTGTAAGTCTCATGAGACTGCAACCGGAAGTCTCGTGAGACCGTGACTGGGAATACTTCTGATCGCGCGGGAAGCATGTGTTCTCAGTCCTTTTTCATCGATGCCGCCCAAAGCAGTAACATCGACTGTGCGTGTAGCTTCACTCGCCAGTCTTGTGGTCTTGCTTGTGCAGGCAAGTACATTTTACTTGGCTTTTAGTTGTTACAATGCCAATGATAGTTGTGACCGGTTTTGATGCATTGCCTTGTTTGTGCTGAGCTTGACAGCAAGTGTGGTTTTCTTAAATGTTGCAAACATGCAGAGCAGTACTGCGGTGATTGGAGAAAAGTTATCAGCGATTTTTTGGTTTAAGAATACTTCGGTTTGGTTTGTGATTTAGCATTCAGCTTTGTGTACAAGTAATTTGCAAGGTTGAGAATTAGTAAATTCTGAGGCCATATAGTCACGAAAGTTATGTGGAATCTTGCGTTCCAAATCCATTTCTCATGTTCTTCTTCCAAATCCTTTTCTCACGTTCCTCTTCCAAATCTGTTTCTCACATTCCTCTTCCAAATCCTTTTCTCACGTTCCTCTTCCAAATCCGTTTCTCACGTTCCTCTTCCAAATCCATTTCTCACGTTCCTCTTCCAAATCCTTTTCTTACGTTCCTCTTCCAAATCCTTTTCTCACGTTCCTCTTCCAAATCCTTTTCTTACGTTCTTCTTCCAAATCCTTTTCTCGCATTCCTCTTCCAATCCTTCTCCTTTTTCTCTACACGATTTCGAGTTTCTTTCTTTCTAGTTCTCTTTCTGGAGTAAGTTGGGGCCACACTAGGATAGCAGTGCATCGGTTGTATGTTTTTTTGGTGGCTTTAGTTAGGATGTAAAAGAAAAACAAGTGACTACTGACTGCCGCTTGGAGGATAAGCCCAAATTAAATATAAAACAAGGGAACTGTACCAAGCTAGAAAGGGACAAAGACGAAGACAATCTACATGTTTCAGGGCACTACCCCTTCATCAGGACGACACAAAAACGACGACAAAACAAAAAGGAAAAAACTTATCTGCAGTAGATTTGTTTTGTCGTCGTTTTTGTGTCGTCCTGATGAAGGGGTAGTGCCCTGAAACATGTAGATTGTCTTCGTCTTTGTCCCTTTCTAGCTTGGTACAGTTCCCTTGTTTTACATTTAGTTAGGATGATTTATTCAGACTCCTGAATTGTACACCATTTGGCGTATTTACGCCAAACCAAACCCTGGCGTATGCCAAAGTTGTGAGGCTGGTACGCCAAAATCAACTTTGTGCTTATCAGTGAACGGAACGGAATGTATGCTTATTTGGCTTGAATCCCAGAAACGGACGCCATTTTGTATGTGCGGCTCTCCAGGTCGCTAGACGTCATTGCCTCATGTTCTTGCAGCGTGAAAACATTTTCCTTTGCAGGAGAGGCTAGAATTTGCCAGTTAAATATTAAAATATTCGTTTTCGGAAGAAGGCTTCCGCCCCCCTCTACCTCCCCCCTCCCCCGTCCACCCAGCCTCTTGGCCCCCGACCCCGGCCAATAAGCCAAAGTCACCTGCTGCAATTCAGGAGTCTGTTTATTGTTGTTGCTATCTGTAAGAATCCTTGTTCATTTATTTTTTATTTTTTATGTCCATGTCTGTTTGGGAGGGGGCTTCTTAATGTTAATAAATGTCATGTTTTATTGTTACCACGCGTCTGTAGTTTAGTAGGTTTCGATTTGGACGCCTGTGTGAGTGAGTGCTTACACCGGGATTGAGCCCACGTAAATAAATTCTTTTGTAACTTCCAACGGCGCACACTGGTAAATTTGGTCTTTGCCATTTGTGCCACATGTGTGCCGGTTACAGCAGCAAGACAATCTTTTCAAGGAAATTTTTGCCATTCAGCTATATTTTCTCCACCAGTCACTAAATTCATCCATTTGGTATTTGTGTTACAATAGAAATCTGACCTGGCCAAAAAAAATGTGAACATCAACTTTGCTGAAACCAGTTTTAATTATTTCATGGAGGGATGGGGAATATTTCTTGACATTTCACATGATATTTCAAAGGGTATGATACTGTGGTTTCTCTTCCTTGGCTGCATAAGACTGCCACCACCACCCCCAGAAAAAAGCACAAAAATCCCAAATTTTTTCAATTTGAAGTGATGCTTCAGGAATGTTTCTTTCTTCTGTGTGTGTGTGTGTGACATAAAGAGAAGATCTAGTGGTTCTTTGTTTGTATTTCAGGAGTACCAGTCCTTCACAGACCTTCAGTTTAGCAAAAACAAAACTATCACCTGCATCCAGTGGCATCCTAACATCAAAGGTTAATTCTGGTTTCTTTGTTCTCTCTGGGATAGGAAAGGGGGAGGGGGAGAGAGAAGCTGAAGAGATAGAGGAAGAAAGAGATAGTGTTCATGATACAGAGAGTAGGGGGCCAGGATAGCTCTGCAGGCAGAGCTGTGGACTATAGTGTGGATGTTGCTGTTTTGAATCCAGGAGTGGTAAACGAGGTTTTTTTCCTGAAGTTAAACATTGTGCAGACTCTATTAGGCCTTTTTCACTGAACATTAAGCTGTGGCTTTTTGGACTGCAGATATCAGCCTGCTTGTACTTTTCAGTGCATAGACTAGTTCAGTGATATTTTAGTTCTGATATTAATTATAGTTTTAGTTTTTATTTTATTTTATAACATTAATTTTTATTTTTGGTTCATACTAGTTTTCAAGGAAGTCAACAATTCTTATTTTTATTAAGTTCTGTGTTTAAAATTATAGTTTTTATTTTATTTAGTTCTGGCCTTTTTACATAATATCAGTTCAATTTTAGTTTTTAAATTTTTTTTAAAAGATCACAAACACCGTCTTTTGCATATTTCAATAGAAATTATGTTTCAGTCGACAAAATACGCTAAGTTAATAATGCTGTTAGACACAACTTGACTATCAGTGGTCTAACAGATAAGTGGCATGATTATCATATTCAGCAAGATCAAATCTGGGCCGGCCTGAGGGATTTCGGGGCCCTGCTAAGGATAGGTATTGGTGACATTTGACTTTTCCGTTTTGTTTTCTCTGACTGCTGGGTGAAGATAAATGCAGTCGCAGAAGCTGCAGCGGTCAGAATAAATTGTTCATGATCATCCATACTGTTGCTATTATCAGGTCCTAGAGCGAACACGTGATGATCATGTGACGATCTGGCAAGTAAAATGTTGCAGGTTTCTTGCACCCGTGTACGGAGAGTGCTCGGAAAATGTTTTTGCTCAACGTTTAGAGCATCGCTAGTGTAAATAGCCCTTTACGTACACCCAGACGCCCACCCAGCCAGCCCCTGAACTCTCCTAGCTGACATACCGTGGTTAGTTGCAGCATGTGCCTGACTGGTCATTCGTTACTCAAGTGTGGGAAACATAAAGGGCATCGTGTTTCTTTTGATCCCCTGACCCAACGGTGGGTAGGGAAGGACCAACAAGGTCTCTCTGTCCGAGGCTACCTATAACCCTTAGCTGTAATTTAGGTGCGGCCAGGCTCTACCCCAGGGAAGGATGGCACCGCTTAGAGATTTAGGGGCAGCTCAGTAAATAGCCTAACATAACTGAAAGCTCGGGGCGACCTACAGAAAAGTGAGACAAACCCTCTGCACGAATGAAAAGGACTGAACGAAAATGCAATTGCTTTTTATTTTTCGTTTTACTTGATTTTCGTTCTTGTTTTAGTTCGTTCACAGATCACAAATTTTTATTTTTATTTTGTTTTAGTTTCCCTGTTTGTATTAATTTCAGTTCTCGTTCTTGTAAAACAAAAACAATATTTGTAGTTCTAGTTTTAGTTTTCGTTATGGAACTGTCACTGCTAGTAATAGGACCCCCATCCTACCATTGTGCAAAATCCCTGGGAAATGGAAGCACTGTCCCTCTAAAATTAACTACCCGTCTACCAAACGGAGACTGTCTCTTTATATGTTCATAACACTTTAAATGGAAGTGTGTGCCCATTGCAGGTATAGTAGCTGTGTCTATTGCTGAAAGATTGTCCTTTGATGAGCGTATAGACCAGGCTGCAAAGGTGATAATGACCCCCTCTCTCATCTTAATCTGGAGTTTTGCAGACCCTATACATCCCCAGGTAAGAGTAAGGCACCAGATCTGTCACCACAATACAGCTGCACTCCTGTTGATTTATATGTTGTATGATTTGCATAAACGTGCCCAAATGCCATATCACTTCTATATTCTCTGACCTAGTGAAGGTGATGAATTCATTTCCTGTCCACGTACATGTTTTTGATTACTCCTTTACCACACAAACACATCCGAAGTCAAACCTAATTTTTTACATCTTTGCTTACCAGGCACTGTGCAGAGAGCATGGTTTTGTTGATGAAGTTTTCATTTTGGTTTGTGTTGTGGTACATGTTCATGGGACCATTGGGGGGGTGGGGGCAGCAGCGGAGACACTCAAATACACATCATTTGTTTTCCACATATAAGATAGCTGGCTGTGATTCACCTCTCTTTTGTCTGTTTTATCTTTCAGCTGATTCTAGAGGCACCAGAGGATATTTTTAGCTTTTCATTCTGCCCCACAGACAACAATGTCATTGCAGGTGGCTGTTACAATGGTCAGATTGTACTGTGGGATATTCAAGCTCATATTGATAGGCTGAAAAAGCCTCGAGGTGTAAACCGCAATAAACGCAACAATGTTTTGGTAAGATAATAGGCTTAAGTCTTAGGATGTGTGGACTACCAAAAGTTAAACCTGTGCTATGAAGTAATGGCTGTTCTTTGCATACAGCAGTCAATATTTTATTAGCCATAGTCATTACTGAAACTGTGCATGAAATACACCCATACCAAATATTTGATTTTAATTCATATTTGATAAAATAATGACAGAATTTAAATATACATATTTGAAAAAGTTGAGAGGCTAAAATTGCAATATTTAAATGTATTTTTGCCTGGATTGGAGGATACTAGCAACAAATCAATTACATGTCTTCCGTCACAGAAGTTTGAGTGTGCTATCGGAACATTTAAGAAAATAGTTCCAACCAGATGTTGAAATGTTTGCAGTCAATAATACCATTTATTATAATAGCTAGAAGTTTATAAAAATTGTGTTAAATATATTGTAGTGTTAGCTAGTACTCCTGTTTTAATGAATGTCCCATGAATATTCCTATTCAGCCTTCCTAACTGTAAAATGTTAATATTTGGCCAAGTATTGAAAACCTGGTATTTGGTAAATAAAATAAACCAGTGGAATATGCAGTCACAAAGACGTCATGAGAGCATGATACAGTGTATAGTACTGTCTTTCGCACAGCCAGGTTTTGAAGATCCGAATGCACTGAAGACTCCTATTGTACGGTACTGCGCAGTTTCAAGCATAGAACATGGACACAGGGCTCCCATTACAGACATCCTGTGGATGCCAGATCACATGACAGTGAGTACAGTTTCATGAGAGGACGGTTCAGCCACACCCTTTTTTTTTTTTAAGCGTAAGATAAACGTTTGGATGAAAATGATTTGCTTATCTTTATCCAGTTTGACTTTAAGATCAGCATCTATTATAGATAGTCACATTTATTGCTACCTGACTACAGATATATGTATGTGTGTATATTTGCAACTTGACATGCTGTGCATCATAAAGCTGGCTGTTTATAATGGCCTGTTGCATAATTAAAAAGCTTAACTCTTCCCTCCTTAAGGGATAATAATAACTGTCTTCAAAAGAAAAAGGGGGAGGGGTGCATTTGGTTTCATAAAAGTAAAGAGAAGGGAAACGGGTGACTGCGGCTTGGGGTAATGAAGATACAGCAAAGAGGACTTGGTCAACCAAGACTGAGACAAACAGCAAGTCGACCTTTCTGGGCATGGCCCCTTCTTCAGGGTTGGGACAAACAACAAAAATCACACAGCAGTCGACATTGGATTGGGGGTAGAGAGGAGGGGATGCATCTGCTGTGTTTGGAATGGTCTGGGAAGGGATGGTGGTGCACCCTGTGCCTAGCCAAGTACTTTTTGACAGGCTAACTTTGGTATTTCAGCGTCATTGTGACAATTGTTAAGAAACAAAACCTCTTATGATTTCCTCATCAGTTCATCTGAACCAGGCTGCCAAGATTCCGCTTGCGTCTCATGATACAATCTCCCAGTTGTGAATTTCTTGTGATTTTAATTTTTATGTCTTTGATAAATCCTTGTTCATGTCTCATGTCAGTCTGGAAACTCCTGTATGGTTCCATGAATTTGCTTTTTTTTTCAGGTCAGTCGGATGGGTGTACCTTTAGAAAACAAAGCCTTGCAGTGTGTGCAGCTCATTACATGTGCTACAGACCAGTGAGTTTCTGTCAACCACCAAAACAGGACGCATGTACTTTCTAGAAGACACTCATGATTAAGTCACTTCATTCCAGCTGCACAGTGTTATGAAATTAGCATCTTATTCTTACTGCAGTGGATATCATAAGTATACCAGAGGCGCCCTTCTGGAAAATAAGGCTTATGGTAGTTCTTAGCTATGATCAGGTTGATATCCCAAATGTCATGTACAGTGGACAACACTGGAGAGCATCAGGAAAGAATTTGTGGTATGAAAAGTAGAAATCAAACTCTAAGAAATTTTTTATCAACGGAACTGAAAGAGATGAAAACAGCACAGATACGATTTTCATGTGAAGATTGGGAAGAAATGTGTCAAATACGCTGCCGTATTTGTGGTAATAAAGAATGCCTGCCAGCCAGGTCACAGTGTCTTATCATTAATGAGTACTTGCAGATCCCTGCCATTCTCTGAGTTTCTGTTCTGGCATGGATGTTTAAAACAGGTCTAATGCAGAAAAATTTATGAACAAATTATAACGTTGGTTTGGGGGTACTCATGCAGAAAGGTGTGTGTCTCACAGCTGCGTGTTGTTCTGGGACACTCGGCCAAGTAAAGCACAACACAAAGATGAAGAAAAAGGACCAAAAACACCAATGGGCATTCCTAGCACTTTCAAATACTTGGATCTCACCTGGAAACCTATGCTAAAGGTCTGTCTGACATCTGATGTTAGCTGGTAATGGGAATTCAAGATTTAAAATTTACAACTCTCGGTGATGCCTCATGCACATGCATGGCTGTGTAAACTCTCATGCATGCTTGCATGTACATACAAACGTACACGTACACACATATCTTTAGATTATAACTGTGGTACCTCTTCAATTTGTAACTTTTATAAATCAAAGAATATACTACCATGAGATATGATTCTCACTTGTCCTTTTTGTCATTCATCAGATGCATCTGTCAAAGTCTGAGCCTGGTGGAGACCATGCACCAACTAAATTCTCTTTGCAAGAACACCAAGGGGATCGATCAGCAAGTGAGTTTGGGCACTTGATTACTACAGCTGAAAAACATTCTAAGCATATATACAGGGGTTTGACTTCCTTTAGGTGTTTACTATGATCATGAAGTGTGTACTAGCCAACACTGCACAATACACCTACTGGCTGCGCAGTAGCTGACTGTTGTAAAACAAGTAATGGCACCTGACGCTTTAAACTTCATTTCTAATGATTTTAAGAAGGGAACTGACATCCTTTGCAGAACAGTATAAATGCATTTGACTGGTACATTATATCACATTTGTTGGTAGCCAACATGGCTTCTGATGACATCAACATAAGCCCCTCCATACCTATGTCAGAAGAGGAAAATCTCTTATTTTGACGGTTGTCAGACTCTAGAACATTGTGCTTATAATATCTTTTCAAGATTCCTCGCTAGCCTGCTAGTCTGTATTTTAGAACATAGTAAAGAGTATTTACCAACCAGTTTGCGGAAGGTTATTTTTAGGAAGAGATGTTTTATGCACGAAGCCTTGCTACACGAATGGTCAAAAAGGGTCTTTTTGGCCAGAAATCTAGATGGGGAATAGTTCTTCTAACATTACAGCACACAGGAGCACTCAGTGACCTCCAGTACCTTTTGACATGCGAAGACAGCTATAAAAATAAATCTCAGGGACTCCCTGAATCAGTAAAACTACAAATAGAAGAACTGAATAAGTTTATCATGTTTGTTCAGTGGAAAAAGCATTGGATTACTTTGAAAAAGATCCTACAACACCAGCGGGAGGAGGCTTTCCAATGGGCAAGCCAAGCTCAGGCAAGGAGCGGACTCTGAATACCGTTCACACCTACCTATTTATTGGTACCGAGGTACTGATCTACATATGCATACCTTTTAAAATTATAAATATTTGTCAGATGACCATCCAGGGGATAGACCAACCATTACAAGTTTATGGAGATTTTTGTGATTTAATCCTTTCACAAGTTGGAAGAAGCACTCCATGTCATTTAGCTATGAATGGTTCATGTGTTTTTTTTCCCAATAAACAGGAAATATGTTGAGATTTGTATAATGATAGGAAGCAGTGTTCTTTGCTGTAATATGTTAAGGAAGGCGAGCTACATTCTACAGCATGTGAAGAATTCCTGGTACGGGCAGTTTTGATGCAGAGCCAGAGATTTCGAAGACTGTTGGGTTCTGGTATTTTACTCTTTAGTAAATGCCATATGACCCACTGAAATCTCTCTTAATCAGTTCATTGACCAACTATTATTTGCTAAAGGATGTTAAATCTCAAAAATGTGACTTATATTTTGATTGTGGAGCTGGTCAAATGTCTGAGAGTCAAAAACCCTGAGGCAGATTTGGTAGGGTTCATAAATGAATGAAAGGAAGGTCACACGAGAGAGCTGAGTCATAGATCTAGGGGCCTGCAGGATGTTGTGATGATGCACAGATCAAGTTCAGTGTTAGTTTTATTGTTTATTGTAGGATGGAGAAGTGGTGTATGGAGACTGGATGCCACAAAAGGATCAGGATTCTGGAAAGCTTATGAGTAAGTCGAGATATTTTCAGCTTTTCTGGGGTTTCGTTTAACAACTTGTCAACTGCTTACAGATTGGTCACGACTACGAAGCATAGTCTGCCATTGCCTAAGTTAAGCCCTGCCATAGTAATGCTTTCAGAAATGCTGCTTTGCCAATCCTATTATATTAAGAGAAAAGCCTATTATTTTACTGCTTCTGTGCCAGAGATATATTATCTGACCTGCTACAAGATGCTTTATAGATTTTTATGTTTAAAACTGATCTTAGTAACAGGAAGATGGCGAGACTGGAGAGAGGAAAGAATCCCTAAAGCACCAGGAGATTTTATCTGGATGAAAGCTGACTTAGTCCTGTTCTGTTGACCAAATAAATGCTAATATATTTCAAGAATGATTACTGGGATGCTGTAAACTAGCCAGTACACGGAAAGGAAAGAAACCCAAAGGCTTTGGTCCAGTGTGATCAGAACTATGAACAGCACCTTGCTCGAGAAGCCTATTTCACAATAAATTTAAAACAAGGGAACTGTACCAAGCTAGAACAGGACAAAGACGAAGACAATCTATATGTTTCGGGGCACAACCCCTTCATCAGGATGACACAAAAACGACGAAAAAACGAAAAAGAAAAAGACTTAGCTGCAGTAGATGTGGCAAGTGGGCTGGATAGCAGGAAAATCCATTGTTTTAAATTTAATTTGGATTTTCCTGTAAGCGGTAGTCACTTGTTTTTCTTTTATATTTCACATTACTTTTTTATTTCAGCACCAAAGCCAAGCTTCTATCATGCACAGCACGATGGTCCGGTGATGTCCCTGGAGCGGTCTCCATTCATGAAGGAAGTTCTCCTCAGCGTAGGGGGATGGACTTTTGCTCTCTGGAAGGAGGGCGTCAGCGTAAGTTTTGCAGAACAGTGTTAACCTGCAACTTTATGTTTTTCTTTGAGAAAAGAAACAGGTGACTGCGGCTTGGGGTAATAAAGGTACAGCAAAAGAACTTAGCCAAGCGAGAAATAGACAGACGACAAGTCAACGTTTCAGGCCATGGCCCCTTCTTCAGGATGGCACAAACAGACTTAAATAAAATATAACTGACAAGGACCCTGATCATGCACGGTCAATATACAGGAAGAGAATGTGGGAAAGAGACAGACCATAGGAGGCAGAGAGTGCCAGTCAGTGGCGAGGAGTGCTAAAGCCAGTAGAAAGGTGTGTGCTATCAGGACTGGTGAAAGCGGCGCAGGGGGGGGGGGGGAGGTGTGGGAGTGGTTACAAAGGGAGACAGGAGAGGGTGGAAGGGATAGGTAGGATAAAGGGAAGAGAGGGTAAAGTTTTAATTTAAGTCCTGTTGGGGGGCATGGTGCCGAAGAGGGAGATAAAATAGCTTCATGTTCTTGCAGTCTATGGAGTGTTCAGAATTTTGCCAAAAAACACAGATTTTCAAGTTGTCTAGAGTGTGTGGTGGAATGTTTCTTGCAACTGGGGTGTTTCTGTTGTGTCTTGTGTCAGCGAGATGTTCCTTTCAACCCCTCTTCCCTTTTTCCTATCCCTTTCCCCACCACCCCTGTCTCCCTTTGTAACACACCTCTTTTCCCTTGCCCTCTCCCCCTTTACTAGTCCCGATAGCACAAACCTTTCTTTTGCTTTAGCATTCCTTCCTACTGACTGCCACGCTTTGCCTCCTATGGTCTGTCTCTTTCCCACATTCTCTTCCTGTACATCGACTGTGCATGATCAGCATCCTTTTCAGTTATTTTCAATTTTTATTAAATATCTCTTTGTGCCATCCTCAAGATGAGCCCACACCCTTAAACATTGACTTGTCTGTCTATTTCTCACTTGGCTAAGTTCTTTTGTTGTACCGTTTTTCTTTGAAATAAACAGCTAAATAATACAGGCATCAAGGGAATTGATCAAATTATTGTTTAATGTCCGGTCAACAATAACGGCCATCTCACAACTGGGGTAGGAGAGGAGAGTTTGAGCGAGTGGGAAATGGGGGGTGGGGGGAGGAAACCAGAGGACCCAGCCAGGTAAGCATGTATGGAGGCAAAACCTGGATGTGGAAACGCTGTGTGCATCATATAGAACTCGCGTATCACAAAGCGTTTGAACTGCAAATTCTAAGTGGACAGAAAAAAGATAACGTCCATTGAAAGTTCAGCATCATACTGATTCCTGTCCTTCTAACCATAGTGTGCAATTTATGTGTTGGTGTGCTTCTGATTTCCCATTGAGAACCACCATTATTTTGGTCAAGAGTGGATCGAGAAGAAGCATTAAAATTAAATCCAAGTACATCTAGGCCTGCTAGAAGTTGACTGTAATGATGTGACAACATGCTCAGTACCACTGTCAGGATGACAGTGTTGGTCATACCATAGGTCATTTTCTTTCTTGTGGTTCAGCTAATCATGTTTTAACAAAAGTGTAAGGGGATGAATGTTGAGTTAAAGAGGCACCACTCGTATTTTACTTTCGGGTTCTCTGTGTTCAGTCCATGAAGATGTAGTTATTTTATATTACATATATTCAGGGGACACTACTTTGGTCATTTGCACACAGACATTTTTAACAGCTGTGCAGCATGTTGCACACTGATGTGAAATGTGCAGCTACTGACTGCTGTGATTGTCTGAGGTTGGTACTTTGTAGTAGCAAGTAGCATGTAATCTTTGCTCCTACTACTACAGCTACCCCGTACTATTAAAAATATTGTCTTTGTCCACAGAGTGGCCCCATTTTGCAGTCGGCATCAGCACCTGTGCGTTTGACCAATGGCCGATGGTCGCCGACACGTCCTGGAGTGTTTTACATCTCTAAAGCAGATGGCACGGTCGATGTGTGGGACCTGCTGGACAAGACGCATGAACCTTGTCTAACCCAGAGTGTGTCACCAGCACCTGTCACCAGCGTTTACCCATGCCAAGTTACACGTGGGTTGCAGTCTATTGCTGTCTATATACGTTGTCATTGAGTCATGCAGTTCAGTGTTGTGTGGTCCTACTGTAGTTGTGCTTTCCCTTTCTCCCCCCAACCCCATCCTCCACCACTTACACACTCAGCGAACATTGTTTGAATGTACACCATTCACGTAACTATACACACCAGATCAGGATGGTTGTGACATTTGTAACTATTAGAACAGAGGGCATGTTCTCATCTAATTTGTTTTCTATGTGCACCCACACTTGGCATCTCCAGGTGAATTTGTTGTCAGTTTATATACTTTTTTTAAAAAATGTTATCCATATAATGTGACTATAGCATCACAGATTTATAAAAGGTTATAGCACAACCTGACATTGGCTTCAGTTGTGGTTCTATGCCGTTGTGTTTTTTCTAAATTTCAGAGAAACAGCAGCTCCTGGCAGTGGGTGACAACTCCGGTACTCTGCACATTTTGGAGGTCCCCTGGAGTCTCCGTCAAGCCACGCCTGGCGAGGTAAAATCAGATGATGCAGTGGAGCACTGCAGTGAGTGACTAGTGACAAGGGGTCAATAGGTATGTAGGTCATGCACAATTTGTAAATTTTTGGGCATAAGAGGAGTTTTCACAAAGGGCAGAGATTCATGGATGCCTTTACATTCCTGTTGAATGTGAACATTAGGCGATGAGCAATGCCATGACGGAAATGCAGTAGCAGTACTGCAGGCAAATCACAACTATTTTGGGTGTCCGGACAGCCATTACCATCAGCCCACATGCTGAAGGTGATGGTAGCAACAGCTGCAGCAAATGATGACAACAGTGTCAAGTCACAAGAGTCTGTGAATGAATTTGTTGCTGTTTGAAAACCCCAAAAAAGCCATTGAGGACAGCTGCAATATTTTATAAACTTTTTTTACCATTGCCTGAAACCATTTTTTTTCAAATATCAATTTTTTTTAGCAATTTACTTTCTTAAATACCAGATGAACGGTGTGGCAAATTACATTGAACGTGAGGTGAAGAGACGAGCATTTGTGGTTGAGCGGTGGAACTTCCGGGAACAAGAAAAGCAAGAAATGGCTCAAGAGGCTAAACGTAAGGCTGGGGTAAGTACATGTACAGCTCACTGGAGTGGTTCTGTAATTACGTGGAATCTGTCAAATCTGCAAATTCAGGGGCAGGCAAGCGCCGTGAAATGACAGACTAATACAGAAATGTTCCAAATCTTTACCAAATTATTGATAATTCCCTGTAGAAACTGAAATCTCCCTTGGAAATACAGCTCTTAAATTCCCCCAGAACTTAAGTGCACCTGAATCTTGTAGCACTTCTTTGTATCTGAAGATTTTTAAAAAATAAAAATTTCCCTTGGGACTTTTGATTCGTGTGTTAGAAGACCTGTGTACAAAATTGTTGACTTCCCTTTAATTTTTAAGTGTCAAGTAATTTACAGCTTCTGGTGCTAAAGGTATGGCTGTTAATCTTCTTTCTCATGAGTATTTTGTTTTAAATGGTTTATTGACCCTTTTCTTTATGATTGCTTAGATTGCACCTAATGTGACCCTCACGGAGGAAGAAGTTGAAATGAAGCTGAAGCTGGAGTACCAAGCATACCTCAACGAGGAGCACAGTTTCCTACGTAATCTTGGCATCGCCAAGGAGGAAGAGGAACCTCTTCCCAGCGTTTAGGGATGGATCAAAGATGTTTTCTCATTTTATAAGGACAGATGGATCAGAGATGATCTGATTACATTACTAGAAGGGACCAATCAGACATGCTCTGTTACTTTTTTAAGAATAGATGCATCAGAGATACTCTGTCACACTACTAGAATGGACCGCCCAAAGATTCTCTATTGTATTTTTAGTATGGATCGATGGGAGATAATCTGTCATGTTACTACATGGAAAATATTTTGTTGGGCAGAAGCAGAAGGCTGCTTGTGCAAGAATGACAGAAACTCAACATCAGAAATATTCAAAATGTGAACGTACATGTAGATGTGTATGTGTCTGTGGGTGTGCATGTGGATGTGCATGAACAATTTTTTAAAATCAGAAACCTTATGGAGCCTGTACACAGTGTGCCGATTAAAAAAAAAACAACTATAATTTAGATTGAAAAGTAATACTTTTTTACTGCTGGCAGCTGTTTAATGTACGTATTTCTGCTGTACAGTATTGATGTTTGAAAGTTTTACATTGAGGCACTGAGGTTTGCTTATACAATGTACTTTTTTAAGATGACTAATGGATTTATAGCAAGAGGTGGACACAAAAAGAATTGACAGAGTTGGAATGGCATCCAAACAGGTGTGAAAATAAGCACTGTAATTAAGTTTGTATACTGTGTTTGCAAAAGGTAAATTTGAAGAATATTAAATGTTTGGTTGTATGTATGGTACCGTTACTCTGTTAAAACTAAAATGTTTGCTGCTTTTGTTTATTGTTCTCAGGTCTGGTGTGACAGTGCGTGCCAGTGTTGCTAAAATACTTCTAGATCCATTTCAAGTATGTTTTGATAGCCCCTGCCTCCCAGAAAGTGAAAATGAATGCATGTGCATTCACATATAAGAATGCATGCACATGTCCACACACATGTGCACAAACATGGATGTATTTGTCCTGTGCCCACATATGCTTACATGTATACAACAAAGTCCACAAACTCAATGTTTCATATATATATATATACTATATGGGAATGGTTCCTGTTTTACACACGAGTTGACCTGCTGGAACCGCCCACTTGGACACTAATACACCTGGTCCGAGTTGCTCATAACTAGCAGGGTGAACCAGCCATTAGTGCACTTCAATGTATAAAGCAGAGATATTAATCCTTATGCAACATATCATGTCTGCACATGCATTATCTCCCTTAGAATCTTCATAAAATGTTACATTTCTCTTTCGTCAAGGATTGTCAAGTACCGTATATTGCCCCTCTCTGCTGCATCAAAGCCATTATAAAAACGCTATCATAACCAAACCAGAATTTTTGTTTAAAAAAAGGCTGGCAAAGCCCTTGTTGGGTGGGGGGGGGGGGTACGTGGTACTGGCAGGCCAGCATGCAGATGCTGACAAACCTTTGATCTACGCTACACAGCGAAGGTCTAGATCTAGCAGTCATATAATTTAGAAAAAGTGACATTTCTAGAGAATTTCTGACATGTTCGCTGCTCTAAATGTATAGTTTGTAGGCATTAATGCATATTTTGTTACCCACTTATCGTGTACACTGTAATATTTCGACAATAGAGTCCTAAGGTCACGCTAAATCACGCAGGGAAATATTTCGGTCCAAATCTCACGCGCGATAATCTAGTTAATATACTGTAATAGTATGTTGTGAAGTGATCGACATGTCCAGCGGGCGCATAAAATTGCTATAGTATAGATACCATGCAGCGCCTTCCCACCTGGTGTGCACGCGGCCTGGCACATAGGACTGCCTCTCTGGGCAGTTATTACCGAGCGGTGAGGGTGGTGTTTGTTCTTGACTTACGTTTGCTGGCCCTGTCGCGAGATGCCATGTCTCCGTTGTATATGATATTAACTATACTATATGAGATACAACAATGTCCTGTAACTGACAGCTCCTGTCTACATCGAGTCAAGCGCCAGCATGATCTGAACGCGCAACCACGTACATGTGTATATGTTCTTTGACGGCTGGGTGAGCATTAATAATAATGATATAATTAAATTTAATTGGCACGTATAATTTTTTGATCGACTTCGAGATGTCAGGCCATGACATCCCCCAGCACCTGTCTCTATTTCTTGGCAGCCAAGCTGGACAGGTCAGTCGCACGCACCAAATGCACTGTCTTACAGGAGCAGCCCACCGAATTAACTGATTGGGCAACTTAGGCGTTAACCTGTTACATCAACAACGACTTTAAACGCTGGCTTCCCCACTAGAGTTTCTAAGCAACCGCTGGATTTTAAATGATGGCGGATTGAGTAAAATCAGCAATGCATTTTTTTTTACTTTGAGGACAATATTAAAAAAGAGTAATGTGAATAACCTGTTCCAACTCATCATATTTTTTGAAAACCCCAATATCAGACCCATGATTGGTTTATTAATCTTTATGTCGATTATATAGAACATATGGAATACAATTCCCGTGGGCATACGTAACGGTATATACAATAGGCTTTCAGTGCCCTATACGTGCTTTTCCTGCCAGACGCTCGAACCCAATTCGTTAATTTCAAAGTTCTCGAAAATTGGACACCAAGATAACTGCTTTTCCTGAATTTTTGATAAAACCTATTAGAATCTTCATAAAATCTAGATGTATAATCCTAGATAAAATGTTACTGATAGCTACATTTCTCTTTTCAAGGAGTATAAAGTACCATATTACTGCCCCTCTCTGCTGCATCAGAGTTATTATAAAAACTTTGTCAAAACCGAAACCATGCAGTATTAACAACAACAACAAAAAAAACTCAACAAAACGCTGGCAAAGCCCTTGGGTTTGAGGGTGGTACTGGCAGCCAGATGCTACACATGCTACTCCTACTGCTGTTACACCACTGCGCACAGGAACTGTTATCGTTATTATTGATGACGACTTTTTGATTTCTTAGGCCTGATTTAAGCATTCAGGCTATAAACTACATGTTTTTTGTTTGGTTTTTTTTTGGAGAGGGCTGAACTTTTATGCCTCTTTGTCTTATCTTTGTGGCCACTTAACAAAGAGAACAAGCACTCGGGTAAAATCGCGTACTATCGCATGGTAGACAACTCCGACATCCCGACTCTGATGTACGCCTCTCATTCAGAGTGAAATTCGAACCGAGAACAAAATCGAAGCGTTTCAGAAACTGCACCTAACGCGTGTTGCCTAAGGCGAGGTTTCGCGAAACCTCGCGAGGAGAACTCCAGTTAAGTGTTGCCCAGCACCTCTCGCAGGAAAAACCTTGCAAGGACTCGCGAGGAGCCTTTGGGGCATCTTCGCCGGCAAGAGAAAGATGGCTGACAAAACCTATGTAGACCTAAAACCATGAGTTTTCGTGGCTGTTTGTGGCTGTTCGGTATTTCGTATACACGGCAGACGAACAGACAATAACAGTAGTTTTCAGTACTGACACAAAACCTTCTATTTAGACCTAAAACCATGACTTTTCGTGGGTATTCGACATATATATTCGTGGCTGTTCGGTATTTCGTGTACATCGCAGACGAGCAGACGATAACAATACTGACATAAAATGTACGTACTCAAGTGTCGATTTATGGCATTTTATGCATCAAATAATTCAGAAAGTGCATTCTGATGCTTGATATACCTTTAAAACCTTTTATCTAGACCTAAAACCATGGATTTCGGTGGCTGTTCGGTATTTCGTATACCCGGTAGACGAGCAGACGATAACAGTACTGACACAAATTTGAAATGTACGTACTCGGGTGTCAATTGTTGCCATTTTATGCAACAAATAATTCAGAAAGTGCATTCTGATGTTAAATATACCGTTGAAACCTGTTATTTAGACCTAAAACAATGATGTTTCGTGGCTGCTCGGGGTTTCGTATGACCGCATGTTGGCTCGAAAAACTTCCGCCTCGTGCGCGAGACTCTTGGATGTTGCCTACAGACGCTCGCTCGCTAGAGATCTCGCAGGCGAAATCTTGCAAGGTCTCGCCCTTAGGCAACGCGCGTCTGTTGCGTGCTGGCATGATCATGTTTCGAAGCATTCTAAACAGGCTTCGCGTGACACTGGAAAATTTGGTTCCGGTTTTCCACACAGGGGCGCGGCGCTTCGTCGTGCTCACACAACCAGTTCAATTTCTGTTTCGTCCCGTACGCGATTTGGTGTGGATTCCAGTTGGTTCGGCAACGAGAAGAGATAAGCCTTTTGTCAGAGGTTATGTACAGTCATCTCCGATGGATATCCAGGGAAGGATTTTAGTGTACTCTATCCTCGGATGCCCGCATTGTATGCGCGCGAAGAGCACTCTGCAGGAACTCGATTTACCGTACACGGATGTTCGGCTAGACATCTACCCAAAGTCAGTTCGGGAAGATGTGCAACGGAGAACAGGCAGATCGACTGTTCCCCAAATTTTCTTTAATGCCACCCACATAGGCGGCAATGATGATTTACAAACAGTGGTAAGAATTATGCCATTTTATTTGCAGGAGCGCACGTGGAGGAGATGAACGCGTGCATTATTATATGTATATTTATAACAGATTTCTGCATACTCTTTCGAAATAGTCTTTACATCAAATATTTGGACACACCTCAAGTTAATTATTTAGTAAATTTTGTATTTCAGCGGCAAAAACTATTTGATTTCCTGTAGGAAATGTGAATCATTACAAATAATTATTATGCTGACTTACAAAATTACCGAGAACAATAATTTATGATACGGTTATATTGGTTTATTCATAATATATCCTGCAGGTCCAGGACAAAGTAAAATTGGAAGCTTTGATAGAAGAGCTGAGGAATACCCCTCCACCACCAAATGCACCCCAACCCCCAGACCCCAGCACAGCAATTGAGTCTGCAGGTGAAGTTTTATGGTGTGATATCTTGGTAACGTCATTAATTTTTTAAAATATGTATCAACCTTTCAAGCAATGTAAGCTACCCCCCTCCCAAAAAAAATGATGTAAACAAAAGAAGTGTCTGATCAGTGCATTACCATGGTGTTGGTATGGGCTCGGGGAGTCCACGCTGTTATAGAGCATGATACAGGACAGTGAGATCCTTCCTGTAGCAAATAAGGAGCTGCTGGTATTGCTCGTGATCTAGTAAAGGTAAAGGTTGTCCCATGACCTGTGATAAGTTGTAGCGAAGTGCGGTGTCTGAGAGTGAGACTCCCACTTTTCTGTGGGCTGGCGTCGTAAGGACGATGCCCATCTCCTGTCTCATGCTGTCTTACCTTCCCTGATCCATGGGTCAGGTACCCATTCCTAGTTCCGATGAACTGGGGAAAGTGTGCTGCACGTGGGTTTCGAACCAGATAAATGCATAGGATCAACAGGAACATTTGTTGTGTCCATACTGTTTGTTGAGAACGTCTGTTTCGTTTTCAGATCCAGGGAATTTTACCTGCGAGCTGGATGAATATGCCAAGCTTGTTGAAGAGGTGAAGGCAAGTGGGATTATAAAGGACCATAGACAATGGCTTAAAGTTCACAAAAATACATTTTGTGGCAAGGAGTTTGTTGACTGGGTTTTCAAGACCAAAGGGCTGGGTCAGTCACTTTTAAACAAAAATAATCCTATTGTCAAATGCTGCTTTTTGTACTACATGTATTTATTTTTCTTAATCTGTTACTGCATGTGAGTAATTTTTTCTTTTGTTTCAATCTATGTGAAAATAAATACAAGATGAGAATGATCATTTAATTGCCAAGTGACTGTGTAAAACATTGCTCAAGGAAAGAAATGTGATGCTAGCAAGCATTCATAAAACTCTTTATTCATTTGGTCACATATATGTAACATTGTATATTGTAATGCCATGTTTCATTTATTTAGAAAATAGAAGAGTGGGGAAAAATTTAAATATGCGATAACCCTGGGTGCATATGGCATGTTTTTGTGGATTATTTTCCAGACAGAGAGCGGGCAGTGGAGATGGGACAGCAGCTCATAGATCGCCATTTTGGCTATAATGTGAAAGCCGATGAGATATTTCGTGATGATCAGACTTTCTATCGTCTGATGGAAGATGATGAAACTTCAGCTCTTAACAGTGGTTCAGTCTCGGAATGTGAATGCCAGCCAGGTAAAGCAATGCAGCTGTTGTGCTACACCATTTTATGAGCGATTAAGGAGATGTTGTTATGATATTTGATTATTTCATCACACTGCTTGTCCTTGAATATATTTTCGTGTGATATTTGATAAAGTACTTCATTCCCATGGTTGTCTCTGACTATATGCACATACATTTTTTTCTGTTTCAGTCAGCAGGGTTGGAGAGGAACTGCGCAAGATGATTCTAAAGCTGTACAATGCCTTTCTATCCAAGGATGGAAAAGTAAGTGTAATGTAGTACACTGTATTATGTTACATGTGTCTTCTTTGCCAACATTAAGCATCATTTCTGTTCTTTTACATTTATCAATCTTTCAGAGTTGATGTAGCCCTTCACAGTACTCTTCAGTGAATGTGATTAATTTTGTAACCACATTTGTAGTTACCCTGGTTTCTTGATAAGCATTTTAATGATTGAGGTCTGCATTGTAAGACTTGCTTATGCAGAATTGTCTGTGTCTGTTGGTTCCTATAATCTATAATCTGATAATGAGGACAATCTGTTTGTTAAAAGAAAGTGGATTACAAGGGAATTAGTGGAAGCACAGAATTCCAGACATACATCAAATTAACTAAGGAACTCCAGAGAGTGAAAATTGCAGAGGCAAGCAGAGAAGAGAAACTGGCATTTTTCATCAATGTCTACAATGCGCTTGTCATCCATGCAAACATTGTGCTGGGCCCTCCAGTGAACCTGTGGCAGCGCTACAAGGTAACAAGGACTTCCATTCTGATGGTTTCGCTACCTTACAAAGTCAGACTCCTGAACTGTACAAAAGTGTTTGTTCTTGACTCAGTCATGAATCTGTTAATGTTGTATCAAAGGATTATAACAAATGTTCAAAACACAGTAAAATATATGTTTGAAATATATTTAAATTTTTTTCTAGTTTTTCAACACTGTGAAGTACATCATTGGTGGCAATGAATATTCACTTCAAGACATTGAGAACGGTGTGCTGAGAGCCAACAGGAAGGGAGTTGGCATGTTTATCCGACCTTTCGGAAAATCCGACCCACGCCTTAAAGTGGCACTGGAAGAACATGAACCACTCATTCATTTTGGACTGGTGTGCGGTGCCAAGAGTTGTCCACCAGTCAAGACCTACACGTCTACGGTATCATTTTTAAAAAATATATGAAACATGAAACAGTTCTCTGAAGTTTTCCTTAATCCCTAGCCTAACACACCGTGATTTCATCCTTCTATATGGCAAGCAATTTCAAGAGATTTTGTAGTAAAGGAATTCAATACTCAGAATTTTGGTCGTGCATGCACTGGATCAGATTCTTGCTCCAAGCACAGTATGCATGCTTGGTCCTGATATGAAGGGTAGTGGGTTTGGATCTCTTATCCACCTGGACCCTGCATGTGACACACATTGATAGAGTTGGTTGCTGGGGGGTTTCTTTGGGCACCCCCACTGTCCCCCTCCCACTGCCATATTCCCCCTTCCACCATCATCCCTGAGATAGCCCTCGCTGGTGATTAGAGGGTAACCGTAAACAATCTATCAGCAGCTGGCACATTAGCTTCTGTACTCATTCTACTTGAAACAGCTATGGTTCTTCTGTAAAATGCAAGACTTGTGTTAAAAAAAATACACAGCATTGTTGGCGTCCTGGAATGTATGATTGATTATAACATTCAAATATTGTACTCCATTCAGTCTGATCTTTCTGATCTTGGTTTGTAAACTTCTGAAATCATCCTAAAATTATTTTTAATATGAAGCAGACTAATTTTAATTTTGAATTTTGCAGGAGGTATATGAACAGCTTAGGCTTGCAGCAGAAGCATTTCTTGATGCCTCTGATGGCTGCCAGCTGGATATGGCCAAAAAGACAGTGTATCTATCCATGATTCTGAAGTGGTACCAGGAAGATTTTGGCAAGAGCAGCGAGGAGGTAACACAACAGAACTGAAAGACATTTTCTTTATGATGACTTAAATAATCAGGTGGGCACTTTTATATGCCCATCTGTGTTTTTATTCAATACCTTGAATGGATGGCTAGGTGGAGAAAGATGAAAGGAGGTACCAGGGAGGGGCTGATCATGTACTGCACTATAATTTTCTTATCTCTGTGCTTGAAACAATATATCCTAGTACACATTCTCTTCTGTGGTTGGGACATCATTCTGTTCTGTTTTAATGTCAGGATATCCAGCCTTGCAACTTGTTATTCAAAGAAAAAAATTCCTTACCTCTCCCTGAAAACAAATCCAGAAACAACAACAAAGAATATATTGTGTTAACTGTTAAACATAACTGACAGTTGTTGATTCGTTTAGTTTTTACTTTATAGACCTACACATGAGCATGAAATATTGTGTACATTGTATAAGTATGTAGGACTGCTATACATTGTAAATGAATGCACACTTTGCATAGCTGCATCCCCATGCTCATGCACATGCAGACACACACACACAGATAAAGCTGAGTTGTAAGTGTGGCTAGTATAACAAGGGTTTGCTTTGTTTCTACTTGTGACAGGTTGTCCAGTGGGTCTGTGAACATATGCAAGAAGGAGAAAAGAAAAATCAGCTTGGAGAACTGCTACAAGGGAAAAAATTCAAAATGTCTTATATGAAATATGACTGGTCCATTAACTCAAAGTGAAAAATGTTTGGGAGGAGAAATAACCTTTGTAAATACACCAAACCATAAATTATCATTTATAAGGTATAACACTTCACTATAAAATGTATCTATAAATGAAAGAATGGTTTGTACCATATTTGACTATAGTAGGCTGCCTTTTTAATCCTAACTGAAGATGTACTGTGTGCAAGTCTGAGTGGACATGTCTGTGTGCTGCATATTTTGTACAGCCTGAGGGAACTATCTCATAGTAAGATATATATATATATAGTGATTTATATTTATCATAACATAACCACTCCATTATTCATGACATCATTATTACTTTTAGAAATGTACATTACATGCTTTTACCTTTCTGGTGGAGGCATACACAGCTTGACTTGGTTAGCATCAAGACACCAAGGGTGGCAACTGCCATCTCCAAGCGCAGCGCCCCCAGCTGTGCTCCTCATGTGATCTGTACTCACTACAGAAATCCTTCTTAGCTCTTGGTGGAGACAGGCGTTCCTGCTTGCTCCTGTCTGCTCTTGTGTTACTTTAAAGGTTAAACTTTGCGACTTTATCAATAGCTATTGGAATCGCACCACACATGCATGCTTCATGCTGCCTGTCTTCTTTCGTGCCGTGTGTCCCATCACTCGATGCATGATATGTGCAAAAGTCACCATTACCGCCAATATTACAGATACAGTTCACCAGGGACGTGCTGGCAGAAGTCCCACACAGAAGGGGCAGAGGCTGGGCACCAAGGATAGAATGGTTGCCCTGGTTAGACCAGACTACCACAATGCTCATGAGCAAACACGGAAGAGCTGTGCTCGAGGCTGTCCGTTAATTCCTTCAGGGCAATGGGAATGGACGAGGAGGCGATGGTGGAAGCTGCCTTCCAACACATGGCTGGCATCTGGGTCAGCCCCAACCAACCAAAGGAGAGGAGAAAGTGTCAGGAAAGAGGGATAAATCTGGCCACGAACGCTGCAAAAGAGGTGGTCAAAGGACCACAAGGCAGTTTTATAGGAGACTGGCAAAGCCTCCACAAAGTTCAAAATCTCTCCTTGAAACGCTTGAGGAAGAATATAGGGGGAAGTCATTGGTTCCTAGCCCTAATGTGGATATCAGCTGTATGCTGCTCTCGTGGCTGTGGTGAGCAAGTAGCAAGAGTGAGCAATGACCTAACCCATCTCTGCTGGTGGTCAGGCAGGCTGTAAGTACTATGAGCAGTTGCAAGACCCAATAAGGTCATGGTTACGGACCTAAAGTCAGGATGACGGGGTCTTCCTCTCCACCCTGTTCAACCTATGGCAAGGTCCCGCAGCAGATCAAGGAGGCAAGGACCATGATGGTGCCGAAGGGGACAACTGGCCTAGATGACGAAGGCCTAGGAAACTGGAGGCCCATCACCATAGCCAGCATGCTTGTCTGCTTGTATGGAAAAGCGGTTGTCAGCCAACATCAACCTCCATCTTTCCCGGATGGGGTTCATCACTGCACCAGGATGTGAGCAGAACACCTTGCTCCTGGACCAGATCAATGAGGCAAGCTTGTGACCTCTGGAAAGATGTTGGTGTGGCATACTTGGACTTAGCAAAGGCCTTTGACACTGTCTCGCACTGGCATATCGAGGCTGGCATGCAAAGAATGGAGATTCCTGAAGCGATGAAGGTGATACGGGACATTTACAATGGAGCTTCAATGACCCTGGAAACCAAAGCAGGCTGAACTGTGGCCATCAGCATTATCAGGGGAGTCAAAACAAGGATGCTCTTTTAGTCCTGTTACCTTCAACGTTGCCACAGACCCCCGCTTCTGCAAGCCCACCTCATCTGGTATGCCATACGATGCAGGCATAATATTCATGTCAAAATGTTCTGTATGTGGACCAGCATGTTACCGAATGAAAGCTTCTTCCAGCAAGGTATGGGCTGCATGTTTGTTCTAAACACTGTGAGGCCCTACCTGGTGAATAACGCATCCCCTGAATGAATCCAGACAAAGTCACACGCTGCCTCAGTAGCAAATTCAGTGCGTGGAAAGGCATTGGCCTCGCCACTGGACCAGGCAAAAGAGTGGGTGGCAAGAAAACCAGCTGGTGTGGTTGAGCTGCAGGAAGCAGACGGAGGTATGGGGTGGGCCGAAGAAAGCCTAAGCCTCCCAGAGTGCACTATGGATCACCTGTTTCAGACACCGGTGAGTATGGGTTGCATGGGAATTTCATGCATGGAGAGGGTGGTGCCTTTCCAGCAGATCCAAGCTGCCCATAGACTGTTACGCTCTTCACACAACTACATCTGCGATCTTGCCGAGGACCTCGGGGTAGTGGTAGAGTTGGGCAGATTGTTGTCCACTTTCGGCCACGTGAGCAAAGGAATCAGAAATTGGGGATCAATCTGGTCATGGAGTCAGCAAAAGTTCCAGGGGTCGGAATGATGACGTGGGCCTGCTTGGGGGAAACAATCACTGCGTTGAAGCTTCATTCTGGGGCATACCTCATGAGGAAGGAGACTGGTAGGGGCCAAGCTGATGCGACGTCGAATGTGCAGTTATGAGTTGGAGATGCCAGCAACGGTGCCCTGCTGTGAAGGGGTCCTGGCTGAGGCGCCACAACCAAATTTGTGCGACCCTACCAGACAAGGTAGTGTCAAAAAGGTGGCAACCGATGTAGTAGTCGAGGTTCAACGTTGCGGGGTTGTGTGTTGATGCCAGATCTGGTGCTGGTGCACGGATCCAAGGCTTCGGTCTTGCAACCTACCATCATTTGGTAGCACATCCCTGACACCCTCTCTTTGCACAAGGCAAAGGTCGCCAACTATCACCGCCTCGAAAATATGGTCAAGGCAAAGTATCTGCAGGGTGAGAACCCAAGCATCGTTACCAGCTTCCCAGTGGGTGCAGGGGTAGGCTGGTACTGAGGCAACAAGAAAATCCTTTTGATGCTTGGCCTGAAGAAGTCGGCATTGAAAAGTGGTCATCCTGTCAAGCCTCGGTTGGACAGTTTGGCTGTTCTGCCACTTCATGGACTGAAGGAGAATTTGGACATTCAATTTGATGTGTGACTCTCAGTACCAGCACAAGCTAGTGGAAGGTATGACGTACGTTCACAAGATGAGAGGCGGCGATCGTGTGCAGCACAGCATGGGGCTAGCACATATTGGTTACCAGTCTGAAGGATCAAGAGCAGCGCAATCGATCAGATGGGACTAAAGGTCAAGTTGTGAGCAGGTGGCCTTGGTGAAACCCTGCAAAGAACTGCGCAGGGGGCAAACGTTCCCCGAACCCCAGGACTTGCATCGCACAAGTAGGTCAGCTCCATACTTTTGCAAGAAGAAAGACACCTCTCAGGTGCATGGCCCTTGAGGGTGGAGAGGTCCAACATTCCTACCATTCTGCTTAGCCTCCAAGGTCAGCAAGCAAAGAGCAGGGTCTGGTTTGACTGGAGCGGAGTGTAAAACAATCGAGGGCCAGCCTCATGGTCGACTGCAGATGGAAAACACAGACATGACCAAAGCCTATTTGGTTTGCAATAGCCAAATGCTTTGTCATCTAATCAGTGACATGCATGAATGGATTAATGAGAATCCCACTGTCCCTATTTTAGAAAGCACTGCCCACGCTAATTTTTAGGTCACAGCCTTCGTAGATTACAACCGGTTGGTCTGCTGCATAGGTGTATCATGCATGCTTTCATGTGCCCATTGTGTGCATAATTGCTCTGCAACTGGTTTGGATCACAGCATATGACTGTAATGTCTGTAACTGTCATCCTGCGTCTTTACCTTCCACTGCTTTGTTGCACTGTCCCCCATTCAAACGCTGTGCACAGCGATTGTTCAGTCTTCGACTACCCAGCTTCTGGCTGGTACGCTCAGTGCACCGCTGATGCCCTGCGTCATGACACTACTTAACCCCTCATTGCTGTTTGCACTGTTCCATTTCACACCGCACACAGTCACAGGAGTTTTCTTGAGATTTAGGTGTTACCATTGAGCACCTGGTTTTCCGCCTGGCCTTGCCTTGCACCCTTTTGTATGCCCATTGTAATATGTGTACATTAGCATGCAGCTGGCGGACATCTGCGTATCATTGATGGTAGATTTGTGCACTGCTGTCACCTCGCGTCTTTATGTCACAATGTTATGTTACATCTTCTGGCTACTTGCCCTGTTACACTTCACACTGTGTGCTGTGCATTCCAGCTTTGGTTGAAGTTGTAGACTCTGATCGTTTGGCCTTTCACCTCCATGTGACTTTTGTGTCTGCACATATGGCTTGCCACTGGGGTTATCCTGAGTGTTTGCCCTCACTCTTGCTCCTTCCTTATCTTCGCTAGCTTTTGCCCCGGTCCTTCTGCACCTCCAGCATTATGCTCTTTCGCAGGGCTTTGGTTCGGTCCATGGTTTGGTTCAGAAAAAGAAACAACCTAAAAGAGATTGGAGGCCAGAGGCTGTTTTGTTTCTTCATTTTGAGGGATCACTTCGGTCCTCCACTTAGCACATCCCAGACACACTCTCTTCTCCCTATCTCACACACCAAAGCAAAAAAAAAAAAAAAGCAAAAATCAATGGGCATCAGGGTGTTGATGGCTCCCTTAGCTCCATGCCAGTCTGGTACTTGCACGTTTCCTTTCCTGTTCAAATCCCCTTTTTTTGGCTTTAACTAAACTGACCAATGGGCAACCGACGTCACTTCTGTGGTGAGTACAGATCACAGGAAGAGCACAGTGGTGGCGCTGCTCTTGGAGGTGGCAGTTGCCGCCCTTCTCTTGGTACTAACCAAGGCTGGATGGTCAAGCAGTGTGTCTCCACCAGGAAAGGTAAAGGAATATAGTGCACAATTCTAAAACTAATTTTACTTCAGGAAAAATTACCTTTTTGACTTTTTTATTTTGGAGAGGTGGGGGGGGTCTCCTTGGTAATCAATTGTGATAAACGGCAGTAGAAGCTAAGGTGATTTTCCAGCTTGATGTACTTTACTACTGTGATACCTGAAACTGGTGGACTTCTTGAAATAAAGATCAAAATAAATTTTTTGTTCAGTGTTTGCTATTATTGCACTTTATTGCGTGTTGGGTGTATGTCACTATGTGTATTGTTTCCATGTAATTGGTGTAATGACAAATGGTGTGCTCAAGCTGATTAATCGGTAATTTAAAAAAAAAATTATCAGGTGGCTGCACGTACACTTGTAACAGAAAAAGTGTGAGGTGCTTTATCTAGTGTTATTGTCTCTGAAGACCTCTTACACCAGGTACATGATAAAAAGCCTACAAGTGATATTGAAAAACAGTCATCAACTTTTCTCAGTTGTGGAGAAAATACACAGGGGTGGAGGGGGGAGTAACACTGATCATATTGCTGTAGCACGAAAAAATACGCCTATACTGTCCTGTGCCAGTTATCTTCTGAATTTGATTGGTTTTCACACCCTCTCTCTCTTTCTCTTCGCAAACCACAGTTCTCAAAAAGGCATGCTCGGATTGCACGCGTCCTAAAACGGACAGGTCCATCATCTTCAAATACTTGTAACTTCATTTGGCATGTTGAGGCTCAGTCTGGGAGGGAGACTCCTTTATTCCCCTGCGTCGTCGTTATCTAGCTTCTGGAAAATTCGTTCCTTACAAAAGAAAAGTTTAATCGTTAAGAATTAATCTTTGGACACAGATACGCGTTAAATTTAAGTGATGCATAAATTAGTTTTGTTGCCGTATTTTATAAGGCAGATGGTGTGCATCTAGTGCAGACCCTCTTCACCTTGAACCTTACCTTGGCTTTCACTTTGTTCGTCGCCACATGGTTTTCGGCCGGGAGCCGAATCGACAAACTCATCTTTTAGAAAGTTTCTTGATATCATGTTGCTCTCGGTAGCAGTACTCCTGCAGCAGCTACACTGGCTGGCACCGGCAGCTTTGATGTTGGGTTCTGCACCATGTTTTCTGATGTTGTGGTGGCCTGCACGGGTGTGCACGGCGCTTTTGCCCAAACGTATCTACCGACGCGCAGACGATCTTATGTTCTCCACCTACATTCGTTTTCTTCTGTTTTTCTTTGAAAACTGCTCGGATACGCAGGTATTGTGATAGTGTAATAAGGCTACAATTTATTTAAATAAAGGGGGGGGGGTTGTAGCATGTTAATGATCTTTCCCTCTAGGGTTTTGACTGGATTGTGGATGTATGTTATGTGTGGTACAGTGAAAACTGACTTTTTCGTATTTGCTTGTTGTAGTGCGGGTTCGGCGCCTGATCATCATGGATATGAATTTATAAGCATAGAGAAACTTTGACTAAATGGGATTTTTGTAAAACCTGTTGACTGAGTAATGGTAGTTGCCGTTACTGTATCAGTGTATGGGGATAAGTACAGCCTCGAGCTACACCTACACGTACCTGTTGCCCCACTGGCCACAGTACTCTCCCCCCCCCCCCCAGCATTTTTGAGGGTTCTGCAGCGGTTTACCGGTCAGACCCTCTTGGTGATTGTTTTTAAGGGAAAGTGTATCTCTCCAGCTACTCAATAAAAAGTACCTCCCTTCTTTCCCACACTTTCAACACCCTTTTCTTCCTTTTTATCACAAACCCTGCCAACCTTGGTCTTGCCAATGAGCAAACAACCAAACTCTTCTTTTCCCTTCTCCAACATTGAGTGTACCTGTGAGCATCATGTAGTTTAGCATCATTTGTAACTGTTTGTAAGGATCTTAGCCTCTAAGTACATTGGCTTCAAACAAATATGGTGGAAGGAAAATTGTCTTATGTTGAAAATCTTTGCCTTGTGTATTACATATTAGAGGGATGTTATGTTTTGTTTGTATTTGTGTCATTGCCAGCTGGTTAGACAAGACTGTGTCACTTGATACACACTTTTGGAATAGTCTAATCTGCATTTGAAGCCTCTTAGATCCTTTTACTGCTTAAGTACAGTGTACTTTTGAGACCCCATGATGCACACACATTGGATGTGCACCTGCAACAGTATAATTATACAGTATGCCACATTTTATATAGTAGTGAGAGACTGGGGGACTCAAAGATAGTAAAAGCATTTCTCTCCATGGGCAAAATTTAAAGAAATGTCACTGTATATGTTAGGGGTTTTGCTTGAAGTAGTGGATTACTATTTTAATAAAAAATATTTAAAATGTATTAAGGTACACTTATACTGTTACAAAAGTGCAACCAATGCAGACAGTTTATAAGTGGGGCAAGGGGGGTGTTCACAGGCAATAAAAGTGTGCCTCTCCATATTGTTTTGTATGTGAATTAGAATATCCCAAAATTGTGTGTGTCACTGTGTTGGGTGGTTTTGCAGAGGTAGTGTAAGGCTTGCAGTAGGAATAATATTCCTTAAATTGTTTTGGTGAGTCATTGGAGATGCAGTCTGAAGCTTCTTTATGCACAAGAATGTGTTGTCAGGGCAATAGAAATAATATAATACTGGTGAAGCTTTACTTAAAAAATTGAAAAAGGCAGGATGCAGTTTATTTTATACATATGTTGTATTTTGCAGATAATTTTTTATGGTGATGTAGAGGATTTGATAAAGAGAGAAAAGGTTGAAAATGCAATCTACATTTCAAACCACCAGAGTACAAGTAAGTTAAAGATTTTGTCTGAAACTTATTGTTTCATGGAAAACACAAGGAGCTAAATCTTAATCTTTAAGAGGGTGGAGGATTCTACTCTAGATATTTTGGGTTTAAAAGTTGTTTTTGATGCAAGCCTTGCTTGGTAATATGGAACTGCAATTATTGTAATAGTTTGGTAATGAAGTTTAATCAAGATTTCAGTTTAATAAAGTCCTGTTTCATGCTATCATTGTTAATTGTTTAAAGACATTTTTTTCCATAATAGTGGACTGGATTCTTGGCTGTTCTCTGGCTTTGAGATGTGGTGCCCTGAATCGCTGCCGTTTTGTTGTGAAAGATGGGTTGAAATATTTTCCGTTGTATGGCTTCTACCTTACCCAGGTAAGAACGTGCTTGGCAGTTTTAGTTTGTAAGGTTTGTCATCTTCTCAGAGAATTCCTTCTACCCTCAATGCGTCATCTCACTTGCTTACTCTCACACAACCAGTCTTAACAGGATGACAATCTGTAGGTGCAATAAAAACACTGTGTTATTATCAAAGTATATATACTACTTACTAGCATGGATGGCTTCCTTAACAGACGTCATTTGGAGGAAATAACTATGCAATTTGTGCCCATCTTCCCCTTTGTAATGCAGGATCATTCTTCCTGCACAGAAGTTGCTTTTCTTATACAAATTATTCTGCATGTATAACAAAGGCAACTTATGTGCAGTAGGAGTTATCCAGCATGACGAAGGGGTTATGTGCCCCACAGGCCATGCAGTTATTTCTCCTATCAATCAGACTATTTTAACAGACTATGAAGAGAGCCGTTCATCTTAGTAGTAGTATATAATCTTTGTTACTATTACTTATATTGGAGATATTAGTATATGAGATAGGGAATACCCTCAGCTTTCTGTAAATGTCAGTAGGAAATGAGAGAAAACACGAAAAATATTCTATTTAAATGCAGATTGAAGGATCATGCATGTCAAGTGTTGAAGATTTTGCATAATTGCTTTGCTTTTTCACAATGAATTCACTGCTAATGCGTAGCACTGATCTGCTATGGGAAATGTAAAGCAAATATGGTTTGCATGGTGTGTTATGTCTTTTTGTTGTTGTCAGTTGGCAAATGGCACAATTATGAGACTGAAGTAATGACTTTGTGGGGTCCGCTTTGGATGCAGGAATTTTTTTTTTCAACTTTGGGTTTGTTGGTTGATGACTGCCACAGTGAGGTCCGAGCAAACTATTTTGGGAAATGTTACTTAGTTTTGCTGTACAGTTGATAGATTTCGCAATCAAATAATTTAGTTAGTAAACCTGTAGGCTAGTAAAAATTTGGAACTTCTCAATCTCTGGTCATGTCACTTTTGCTGTTACTTTTTCATGCTTTGTGTGACGATTTTAGAGGGAATTTGCTATGGTGGCCCTAGAAAACTGCTAGGAGTCACTCTCAAGTCAGCATGTATGAGTGATTGCTTATGGTGACCCCAGCCTGGTTGCTTGGGGTATGCAAATCTATATCAGGAAAATATTACAAATCTTAGTTTTCTAAGAGTCAAGAGACATTGGAACATCTTTTTTAAAATCACATTAGAAAGCAAACTGAGACTGTTGATTGTATTTCTTTTGTCTTTATCATCATTTTTGTGGATGATGACTTAGTGTTTTCACATGAAAGTCTTCAGTTTCTGATACATTTGGACCACTAAAATGCCCACTGTTACTATTATTTTAATATTAGTGTTAAATTTGCCCGATGCCAAATACTAATAATAATAAGAAAAATGAGGATTTATCACGCTTAACCTCATAATAGTTCTAGGCGCTTAGAAATGAATAATAATGATAGATTTACCTCCAGCGATGTTTTTTAAAAATCTTTTAAAAACTTAAAGAAGTCTGCTGTAGTAAACACAAGGGTGCAGAAGAGTGCAGGCTGCAAAGAGTTAATGCAGTAGTTATGATGTTCCTATGATTTCAAGTCATAGCTTTGATATTTCTTTCATTTTGCAGCATGGTGCTTTGTACATAAAGCGTGCAGGAAAGTTTCAGGAAAATAAAGCCCAACAACAGCTTCAGAACATGGTCAAAGATAAAATGCCTGTAAGTTTTGCTGTTTCTGTCTTATTTATATATTGATTTATTTTTGTTGAGGATGTGTAACTTTTGGTATCCAATGCTTTAGCAGTATTTTAAAAGGTCTGTTGGAAGGAACTAACTGGGGTGTGGGCTTTGGGGGACATGCACAAGTACATTTTGTTGAAAATCTATGCACACTGAAGGAAAAGATTTTTCTTTCTTTTTTATCATAAGTTTTATAGATGCATGTGATGGAAATACACTTTAGGATGTTTTTTTTTTTTTGCAATACATGTATTACTATTAACTTGTCTGGCATAAATTACAACTTTGTTTTATGTCAACACCAAAGGAATTTTATATAGTGCCATAACTTAATGTTAAGGGGTGTTGTGTTTTTTTTTAAAGTTCCAGTTACACTGTACAGAGATGTCTGCTTGCAGATGTGGATGGTGATCTTCCCTGAAGGCACGCGATACAACCCAGAGCTGAAAGATGTTATCAAGAGTAGCCAAGAGTTTGCTCATCAGCAAGGTCGGTTACCTAGCAAGCAAGATATGGAAATGAAATAAAAAAAAGAAAATGTTCTGTGAATTTTGTTCACAACCCTGTGTGATTATTTTTTCACATAACCACCTCCATTGTCACTTACCTTGTGCCAGATCTAACAAATGTCTGTATCCTGTTCTTTAAAAAAAAAAAAGTCACTGGCTTTCCAGCTTTTGATTTGTCGCTCATACCTCCTTCTCCCAATCAAGTATAATGAATGATTATCTCCTTTTTGTTAAATACTAGTCATTGAGATTAAATATGTACTTCTTGAACTAAGAAAAAATAAAGTATGTTTTTCAAAGTGTCTAGAGAAGGTTTTCATCCCTTAACGTGCAACTTGATACTCAGTGATTCTGTGGCATGCAATTAAGAAACCATCATCTTTGCATATGTGTGGTTCAGGGACAAAAGAACTTCAGCAAGTATTATATCCACGTGCCAAGGCCACCCTGGTTTGTCTTCAAGAGCTGCGTGACCATGCGGCTTACTTTTATGACATCACCATTGCATACAACAAGACACGGGATCTCAGCACAGGGAGTCGATTAACTTCTCCTGGAATGACAGGTTTGTAATTACAAGATATCTTTTTCGTGTTTGTTTTTAAAAACATGGAAATGACTGGTTCACGAAGGCAATAAAATGCTGACAAAGTACATTTTCCAGGTGTGAAAGCATAATTTGAAGGAAGTAGATGGAGTTAAATGAAGGGTAATTTACAAGAAGGATAACTTGTAGATAATGATGTTTGTGCAACTGTAGATATTAGTACTGAATTGATGTAGTTATTTTTCATTCACTTTTGTTTTTCATTTTGCTTTCAGATTTCTTATCAGGCCACACAAATAAAGTGCATATACACATTAGCAAACTCTTAATTAAAGATATTCCATCAGACGAACAAGGTATAAAAATGTGGCTTTATCATCGTTTTCAAATGAAAGATGAGTGAGTATTTGTGATTATTAACTTTTAACACCCTTGCTTTGTTTTACTTTTTTTTTTAGTAAACTGCAACTTTCGTAAACAGTCTAAATAGTCAAATACCTTTGTCAAAAAGAAATAATCTGAGTTTTTAAGAACATAACAAAATTTTTTTAAAAATAAATATTAAGAGGATACATCTGGTTATCTGGGTGTTAATCGTATAGTCTTCTAGACAGCATGAAAATGGACATTTATGCTTTAGTGTAAACTTTACCTTTGTCTTTATTGGTGGGGCTTGTCCCTAGCCTTTTCAGCAAACTCTTACTTACTCTGTGTACATGCTGAGCCTGTGACGTGAGATTTCTGTTAAAGTGATTTGCATATCTTCTGCTTGCAGCCTCCTGAACTTCTTCTACTCCTTCGAGGATCAGGACAAAGCAGCTTTCCCTGGTCAAGGCCTTCGCCTGTCTCTTGGCCTCTTATCTACACTTCCTTCATTTTTGCTCTTTGGAGGCAGCTTTGCAGCGTGCATGGCCTTCAGGGAAGCACGCAGTGTTTACTGTAAAGTAGCAGTGGTCAGCTTGGTGACTGGTCTCTTGTGGGTGTCTGTGCGGTCCTGATGTCTGACCTTCCGTGACCTCTTGCTGCTTTGTCACTGGTGTAAAGGACAGCAATGCATGTGCCTCCAAGTCAGCGCAAACACTTGCATGCCACTTTGTTAACCCTAGCAACACAATTGGCCACAGTCATTACTTTCCCTGTCGAGTGCAGTGCATCTCGTGGGAGCCGTGCATCCTTTAATTTGTGTGATTTTTGCTATGGTGTTTCATTATATCCCACACTGTAAGCGTTCTACATACACGTAGATTAAAACATTTGTGGGGGAATTTGGTCATGATAATGTGAATAAGGTGGAAGGGAGTGATAATGATTCTTTAAAGAAGTGATTATAGCATCATATTTTAACTCGTTTTGCATGTGACTGAAGGAGCAAACAGAAATGGGGGAAAAAATGTGTATCTTCTCTTTTAAGCTGGGAATGGTGTGGGTTTTGGGGTCTTCCAAATGAGGTATGGATATAATAAGTAACAGTCATTGTCTTCCACAGTCTTCTTGAACAATCTTGCATATATTTGTGACCGATCTGTAATTGTACTGGAGTGTGATTACTACATGTAGGGGTGTCCCGGGCTTGGAGTGTGTGTGTGTGCATGGACAAGTGTGTGTTGGAATTTTTTTCCAATAAATTAAGAAACACATTTCTGTTATGAGACGTCTGAATTATTTGCCCAGTGACTGAGTAATGTGATTTACAATGGAATATGTATTTGCTCCGTGTTCTGTGTGCTTCTTTTGATAAAGTTTTGCCATTTTTACACACTCATCTTGATCAATTGATGTCTATGTGAAGGTGAAGTGCATGTTGTTTAATAAGTAGAGCTGGATGGCTTCCGACCACAGATGATCAGAACAATAATTCTGCTAGATCTGGGTGTCTGTAAACATGCCTGTATTGAAAAGATCAGCCATTGAGAGGGTCCCAGGTACTTTGATATGCAACTAAATCTAAGCTTATAGCTAAAAACAATTCTGAGATCTATCTGTTGTTTTGGCAGTGCCTTTATCAAAGTGCAGAGGATAATAGCAGTTAATTGTCCACTCTCACTTTATGGTGGTTTGGTGTTGCGTTATTGCAGCCATCTCACAAAGTAGTACAAATGTATCCAAAGTTTGCATTAAAAAAAATTGAAATTGAGATGTTGCTAAGGGTCTGTTAATGGCTGTTACATGCATACAACAGTACAAAAGTTCTGTTATGCCTTCCATTTTATCCTCGCCATTAAAAGACACAATACCTTTATATGTATATACCAAAGAAACCACAGTGCCTTCTCTCCTCACACACACAAAGAGATGGCCTTATGCAATTATTCTGTGATGTGGAGCTGATATTTTCTGCCATGCACTTTCTAGAATTTTGCTTTATAGAAGTCTTCATTTTGAAAGCCAGATCAGTTTGGACTAATAAAATGAATGAAGTCTTTCTCACCAAGGCACAGGAAGTAAAAATAGTCTCATGGTTTGTACAGGTCCTGGAAATTTTAGTTGTTCCAGGCCCTTGAAACTCCTGAAAATTTAGAAAGCGTCTGTTTGATCCTAGAAAACGCCTTAAAATTTGAAAGAGAAAATAATCTCCAAGCTCAGTCCATAAAATTTGAACTTTCAAGAAAAAAAATCATGTTTGTTAAATTCGCCATCATGTATATTTTCACTTCTCACCTCTAACCGGAGTTATGTGCCTTCACCTTTTCCAGCTGCATTAGAAACACGCAAAAGATCGAGCCTTCATAGCCAATATTTTCAGTGCAGAAATGCCAGACAGAAAGTGTGTAATGTCAACCCCTGCCTTGGACTTGAAAAACCAGACTGACAGCTTTGCTAGGTGTTTTTTGTCTGGATTTTTTTAATTAAAAAAATGTGCATTGTTTCTGGTCACAGGAGATTTTGTCTTGCAAGGAACTGTCATCGGATCTTGTGTTTTTGGTGTGATTAGCGATATGTCAGTGGCATTATACTTGCATCCCTTCTGGATAACTTTTTTAAAAGAGCACTTTAAGCTTTTTTATTAAACACATATGCTGCAAATAGCATTATATATATATTAAAACACTAAACAAATGTCAGCGCGTCTTCCTTCCAAGTTCCAAATAAATCATTACCAAAGCGAAGGTGTGTGTGAGACTGTGAGAGGCATTTTTTTTTAATTATTATCGCTCAACATCCAGTAGTGAAGGTGTTTATCAGAACAGTATTGCTCAAGACAAAGTCTGCTACACTGGGATTGCTGTCACAATACAGGGTTCAGTCCTAACCAGTCACATCGTAAAGTTTTGGACATTTTTCAGATCCAAATCCATGACCCTTACTACTGGTGACAAGCATTATGTCACCATCATGCTACAAAGTTCATTTTTGGTTGATATCTTCTGGGACATTAATGTGGTTTGATGAATTGGGTAGGGCTTTTTTAAAAAAAAAGACAATAGTTCTTGATGTTAAGGTTAATATCAGTTATCACCAAAAAAGTTACCCCTTTCCTCAACAAAAAAAAAAAAACCAAAAAAGAAAAACCTTCAACTGGTATGAGATAAAATGAAAAGTAAACATGCAATAGTACATAATCTAAAAAAATACTACTCAAGTGATTCTTGATTTTTTTCCCACTTACGATGGTGCATTTAGGGCAATTTTTTATTTTCATGCAAGCGGTGTCTTGACTGATATCAATAATAACTAAGCATTGGTGGTGGGGGTAGGAAAATCTAGCTAGCCAAGCACATACCCAGCAAAAAATTCTCAATGTACAAAATCAAAAACACAGCATAAACCCATAAGTATTTGAGGTTTAATATTGCTAGCAATCGCAGCACAGCAGTTACTGCATCATGCTGTAGCTAAGTAAAATTTGAAAGCTTGCAACTGAATAGACCAATTATAAGTAACAGCAAATAAATATAAATAGAAATATATGTTTATTTGTGATGAAAATATGGAGAGAAAAAAATGTACGAGTAAATAAACCCACACCTCCTCTCCCACTTGTTCCAAAAAAGGTGTGATGTGCGTAGTGGAGGTGGGGGGAAAAAACCGCAAACAACAGAATCCTAAATCGTATACAGATTGTAACGTGTCTATAAAACTTTCATATCAACTTTGTGCTGTTATGTGACTACACTATCTGGCAATGTTTTATATATATTAAGACCTTGTACAGGCTTGTTATTAGACCAGAAACAACCACAGCAAAAGAATTTTTTGAGGAAGCAAGTTCGAAAATGGATAGTATGCAAAATGTGTGGAGCACTTCAGTTTATAAGGGACCTCTGTCTAATTTTCCATGTTCCACAGCAAGAATGGAAATGCCAATGATGAAACTCTGTATGTAAATGTTTAAAAAAAAACATGGAACTGACTGGTTTGCAAGGGGAAAAGAGTATTAAAGAGAAAAAGCATTCATTACATTTAACTCTACACTCTAACCATTCACAGCAGTGGACTAAACAATCCTGTAAGGCAAGATACATGTTAATACCAAGTAGTTTCTAGAGCAAGATCAATAAAACCTTAAGTGTTGGAAGCAAATTTCATTTTGATCTGCAGCCAGAGTTACGAAATCACAATTACTAAAGAACTGTCATGAAACTGGAATCTCATTCTTTCTTCACATTCATCAATGTGCACCTATCCTCTTAATACGATTATAGATTAAAATGACAATGACTGAATGAGATCAGAAAAAGACAAGCATGACATTTTGCATACTGGCATACTTGTAAATACATTTTGTTAAAGATAAATAATACATTCTTGTAATCTTTCCAAGTTATCCAGCTGAAAAATAGCTCACTTTCAAACCAGTGTAATGTAATCTATCTAGCATGTACCATGAAAAACAATCTTCTAACCATACTGTGGCTGTTCAGCAGAAGTTAATATGGATGAAGCAACACATGGTTTACCCTGCCTTGAAAGAAACTAAAGAAGTCCCCCACCCCTACCCCTTCAACATCTTTCTGTCATAACCTTATTCTCCTGGTTTTTTTTAAATACATCTTTTTGATAAGCAAACCTCATCTTACTTGCTCATGTCAATAACATGCTAGATTAGTCATTAGTACATAACACTGACTGAAATTGTGAAAAGGCAGAATACTATTCCTGCTAGAGTCATGGTATTTTCACATTATAGACTGCTGTGGAGAGAACAAGTGTAGGTTTAGTTGGCTTGAATAAGTCGGTTGAAACAAGTCTGAAGACACTAGACCCTTCGATTCCTAGAATTTAAAAAAAAATGGATAGAAAATTTATTATAGATGCAAGTTTGCACTAAATCTTGGGGAATAGAAGTTTTTTGGAGAGCAATTCTTTATCAAATTGAGACGAGCTGCTTGAACCATGCTGTTCGGTTAACTCTTAAAAAATTCTTTCATCTGACTTAGCCAAGCCATGTAAACCCCACACAGTTTGTACAACTGCGCCAGTTTGATCACAACGCAAAACAGCAAATGCCAGGATATAGACGAAACATTACAAATCCTGTCATCTTAGGATAAGCTATCATCACAGATTAGAGCGCTAGTTTATAATTTTGCAAACTATGTCCTTCCTTGTTTTTAAGCCACTACACGTACAATAATCCTTTTTAAAAAACTTTTTTTCATGTTGTGCAATAAGCATTCAGCAAAATACAGGGTTGTAGCTCCGTTCCCAAACATTGGCCTCTTCAAATGCAACAGCACCTTACGCTTAGTCTGCATCAAACATAAACAGGAGAGGTTTCTCTCGGCGTCTCTTCAAGCTCATCCATCTGGTTATAAATCGCAGACTCCAGTTCCTGTAAATAGCCATCACTGTCTCTGTCGTTTGATACATCATCGACGATCTCTGAACTCACAGCGCCAGAAGCCTCTGCATCATCCCCACTGGAACCCTCAACAGAACTTTCAGACAATGGACGACTATCTGCACGAAGGCGCAGCCTCTCGAGGTGTATAGAGAGGTCCCTTTCTGTCGTAGCTCCTGTGGGAGGGCTTTCAGATGGGGTCTGAGGGGTTTGCGGGGTGTTATAAGGAGTTGGAGGTGACAGAGATTGATCCCCAGATCTGTCAACTTGGCTGATAGGAATAGGAATTTGAGTAACAGCTGAAGAGGATGGGGAGCTCGTCTCATGTCCATCGGCACTTGGTCGATCATATTCCACAGCATTCTGACTGGCATCACTGCTCGTAACCCCTATTTTCAAGCCTGCGATGCCTTTTCTTCCAGGCATATTAACTAGATCTCTCTTGATCCTACGCTTTTTGGTGCGGTCACTGTGACGAATCTGAACCATGTTCACAAAATCTATGACGTACAAAAATCCAGCTATAAGTAGTTCACAGCCACTGTCTCCCTTCTTGTGGTGAGATTCTAGATCAAGGCTTGTGCGTGCGTCATACTGCCACCAACCGTTAACTCCCTCATAATACCACTGGTAGCCTTCATCGAAAACCACAGCATGGCTTGGATCATCAGTCTGCAGAAGGTTAGGACGCAGAAAGAAATCTGGAGGAATTTCCTGCCTGCACAAAGCACACCTGCGATTGCGGCTTGCAACACCTTTCACACATAAGAAACAGAAAATATGACGACAAGGTAGCTGGACCGGATGCAAACTGGGTTGCAAGCAGACTGCACATTCTGGAGAAGGCTGAGACTGTGCTGCTGAAACAAAATTTGAAATTATTCATACTTATTGATAATACATTTGCCAGTGTACACTGAGAACAATTTAGCCTAAATTATTTACAATTGTCATCTGAAACAACAGAATGTTGCAAGCTGGATAAAATATTTACTAGGGAACTATACCTGGACAAGTGGTTGAGCTCTGAAATATGTGTCCAACTAACAATTACTCCTGCTTAACCCTGATGATAATCTACCTGTTTAACGGGCATAAAAGTACCTCCTGCAGCTAAGTATATTTCTATTTTATAGTTCCTTAATAGTTTACCTTAGTTTATGTTAATAAGATGTTACAGAGATAATTAAGTAATCACTCTTTAAGTTAGTGCCTTATCGGTATCATTATCAGTACTGAATCTGTTTGTACTGATCACTCGATTCACTACTATTTTACTTATCACCAGTACAGTAGTAACACTCATACTCATACTAGGTAAACATCCATATAGGCTAACAACATTCACAGTTTTAAGTTTAATCAGCGCAAAAGTTTACAGTTGCGGTGCATGCACCAAGCAGCACTGTATTAAGTTTAACTAATGTTACCGCTAAAATGAAAATTAAATTCACTAAACTAGTAAATAATTTACTTGTAACATCTATTAAAACTGAGTAGCAGTACCAAGTCTGTACTCACTACGAGTCACTAGTAGTAGTAAAAGTAGTATTAATGATGAATAGTGCAACTTAGTAACTACAGCGCTCACCTTGAGCTGTTTCTTCCTTGTCATCACAACGTTCGCTGACATTCAGTGTTACAGTTGAATGCATATTCTGTTTTCTTATGTCTTTTTCCCTGTCCTTCTCCATTCCAAAGGTAGTGTTTTACATACAGCGAAAATGTTATAATTACAGCGTCAAGCTTCCCATTATCGATTACTGAACGAAATGTCCCAGTCAGCTTAATAAAGCTAGCAATTTTGTCATTCGTACAGAAGTTGTAAAGTAAGTTAATCTAAAAGAATATTAAAGAATCCATTATAATAATTTTAGTTACTTATATATTATTATTAGTAGATAATTTTTGAAAGAAAATATGCTCCCTTGTTCGAAAGCAACAGTTTTAGCCATATGATGTCATTTCCGCTGTAGCCTGCAACATGTCGGAGTTCGATCTTACGCCGAAGTTGTGCCAGTATTTGGACCGTCATCTTGTATTCCCTCTGCTAGAGTTCTTGTCTGTGAAAGAGGTATAAAGATAAAATGTATTTTAACATTCTGTGCTGTTAAGGTATCTAAATTTATAAGTAGTGAATGGTGTAAGTAAAATCATGTTAACCATGTTGCACGTATGTCAGTCATGTTACTGTTGGACTTGACTCTCGACTTTATATAGTATAACAGTAGGTACGTGAAAATTCAATTTTGTTTCAAAAGTAATGTAGATCATTTTAAAGAGCTTAAAAATACAAGCAAAATGACGTAAAATGTATTAAATAAGCCACAAATTAAGGTAGTTGTGAATTTTTCTTTGATTTAATTTTGTCTCTTTTTTTACATGGGGATCTCTAAGGAAAATTGTGTCCAGCAAACTGAGTTTTTGAGCGTACGTTCATAACTTCTACAGATCTTCACCAATATTTAAAAATAAGATCAGTGGAAAGCTTAAGCTCTCAGCAATACAATGGAACTAATATTAATTGATTTTACTGATTTATCATTTTAATACCTTAAGTTACACACTTAAGTGTGTATGAAAAATAAGATAACTTGTATACAGAGTACTAGAAGACTAAATATTTAAGCACATTACATGGCGTTGAAATTTGAACAACGGAAATAAGTTGCAGTTCATTTATGTTATTATTTGTAAATGAAATACAAATACTAATTCTGTTAACCACAACAATACTTTTTCTTTAAGAATAGGCCTCCTTGAGAGAGTATGTCAACACTTCTAAAGGCCTAATGAGCAATGGTTGTCATGAACAAATAAAGTTTAAACCAATAGTCCACAGTCTTTTTGGTCACGTGACGCCATCGGTATACCTACCCCATTTCTCAGTTCACAGCGAAATACTTGGACAGAAGATTTTCAAAAGCATGTGTCAAACGGAACCTAACACGATTCTTCTAACGAAGGAAAAAAGAATAACGACGGTGGCACCATCAGATTTTTGATTAGGTAAACTTTAATTAGACATGCTGGGATTTGCGAAACACTATTTGGCAACCATTTTGCTAAGTGCAGACTGGACTTATAATAAATCATTTTAAAATACTCCCTCTTAGAAACTGCAATCAAAAATGCTTAGTTGAGGTATATTAACAGTTTGTGGGCTGGTTACTTAGCTTCTGTATCGCAAGGTTGTTTTTGGGAACATATTTTTTGACCTGCTCAAAATGGGCTTACAAACAAGCGCCACTGGAAAGAGATAAGTATTATCATCATTTGGGAGATCTTTCTCTTTTTTATTAAGTAAATATTTCACATGTTATTAAAATCTTCAGCACCCCAACGCACTTATGAAAAAACTTGGCTTAAAATTCTTACGAGAGTTTCGCACGATGCGCCCACCCGCTCTCTGACCTAGATTGTCACGTACATAGGTTATCATCGTTTGGAGGAATTTTTTTAATAATATAAATATTTCACATATAATTAAATCTATGCTACCATAAAGGACTTGTGAAAAACCTTGGCTTCAAGTTCTCACGAGAGTTTGCACGCTGCATCCCCCCCTCTCTGACCTAGATTGTCAGAGATTGGTAGCATCTTCGTCAGCAGAACTGTCATTTGTTTTCAGTGGCACAGCTTAGCGTATGACTGTGCAAGATTCAATTCACTTGGGCGTTTTATATCTTGGTTATATTATTTAGTATATCTAGTTTTTATGTAGTATGTAGTCACAGAGGAAGAGTGACTGATCTATTTTTTGCAATTTTTAGCATGGATACAGATTACATTTACAGTTTATGTTTATCCTTTAGGTGGATACATGAACCGAGGTAGGCCTATCCTATGTGATGTAAATACATCCAATACAAGTATTTTTCTACTTTTTTTGTTTTTGGTTGTGAAAGTAATGAAAATTTGTTTTAAATGTGGGGGGGGGGGGTTTGGATATATAGCAAAGATTATGTTACAGGTTACGTTATTTGTTTTTTTTTTCCTATATATTATTACAGCTGTATGATGAGAAAGATATGCTGCTGGGGAAATTGGAGCTGCTTAGCAACACAAACATGGTGGACTTTGCAATGGATGTGCATAAGAACCTCTACCCTGACCAGCGTGATCCAGTGTGTAAGTGATTTATTATCCAGCTGACTGTGATATTGCTATGATGGCTCATTGTTAATGAGCTTGAGTGCTTACCCAAACAAGACATTGTGTGGGTTGGTTGGTTTATTGTTCGGTTTGAAGGCAGGAATGAAAGCCATCTAATGACAGAAGTAGAAAGAGCTGAGAGGGTGTTGAAAGGAGCTGGGAAACGAAGAACAGATTTCAGCGCGTTTGAAATAAATACTGCTTAAAAACTACCACTAGTGTACTAATCTGCTTTACATATGTCTAAAGATCAGGTTTTGACGTGCTTTTTGCCTGGCAGTTCATATGCCCTTTCTACTTATTTATGCGGGACCATGACTTAGTGTTTTCGTCGCTCTCCTGTTTTTGTGCTAGGTGTTTTGTTTTTCACTTAGCTGCATAGTGTGGATTCCTCCCGGCTTCCGGCTTGGACAGGATTACCTGGGATCTCTCCCACCAGCATCGGTGTGGTGGTCATCTCCATTTCTTGTTGCCTCAGTCACGTCTGGCGATGCTGCTGCTTCACCACTGCACACCATGCCTTACGCCGCTGTTGTCTCGATGCCGTTTCTGCTTCTTGACGACAGCGTTTTGGCATCCGTTTCACCGACTTCCGGGCACCCCATGCTCCTGCTGGCTACTGGTGTGACCACCTGCCATGGTAGTAAGAGTAGTGCGGTGGCTACTCGAGCGGGACCATCCATTTATCCCACTTTTGCTGCTGTTGAAGTGGAAGGGGGAGGGGGAGTGGCTGTAAGCCTTTCCCTGGAAGGACTGTCGGTTGTGACGGAGGAAGCGTGGGTACACGTTTATTCTACACTTCCTAGTGAAGTGGGAGGCCACCTGTGTTCCTGTCAGATCAGGTGGGTCCCAGGTGAACTCTTCACCTTCTGGCCGCCCACCGGAGGTTGCCTCTTCCAGGTCTGCGTCACTCTGACACCACCCTTCTGGTTTCGTACATGTTCATGAGCCTGGCTCCTCTGACACTGTGGTTTCCGGTCAGGGGAGCGATTGCCTTTTCTCTAACGACAGAGAACGTCAAATGGCATCGCATTTCGCTCGTCCGGTTTCACCCCTGGAGTAGTTCCTGTCGAGTGGGGGGTAGGCTACCACCAGCAGTCATCTCACTGCACGGTGCAGCCACCCCTCCCCGTTTCCATTTTCCGGTTGGGGTGACGATCACCCACCTCTTCTGTTGCCGGGGGTGTGCAGTTGCCGAGATCGCACAATGCGCACTTGCACCGGGGGCACTTTTGCACGCTTGGGGTTTTCAGAAAATTTTACCGAAGATTTAATTTTTTTTTGGCGATAGGTTCAAACCTTACTTGTAAATGCAAAATCTGCTTATTAATAAATTTAGCTAGTAACAGATCAGAACTCCCTGATAGAAAAGTAAATGGTTTACACCATAAGTGTTAATAAAATATTTGAATTTTGAATTTGTGTGCTTTCATGAGTGAAAGTTTCATATCCAGAAGCTACACTTTTTCTTCCTGACCCTAGACATTTTTGTCACCTTGGAACAACCAAAAAAGGAACATAAGGGACATATAATTTGACACTGAGCATACCTAACTTACCCTTTCTTTTGATGAAACAAATATCTACTGACCTGCTAGTCTTAATTGCTTTTGCTATGTAACCTTAACCACAACATTTGGCCTTATTTAATTTGCATCTTTAGTCTCGCTGCTGGTGTTAGTTACGGTCATTTTCTATGTTTTGTCTTGATTAAAATACATAGGGTTCTGTGCCTTCTGAGAAATTTATTTGCTGAATAATCCTAGGAGAATTTATTTTGTTGCACTTCTTGCTGAAGGTATTACTAAGGCAAAATTATGGTTCTGTAGCTCTCCGTGAAAAACGTCAGGAGGTGGTGACCAAACTGAAAAGCTTACAAGCAGAAACTGATGATATAATTAAAATCTTTGAGGAACCTGAAGTCCAGAGACAGATACAGAGTTCCAGGTGAGTGGGTTTGACTGTTAGGATAGTAGTAAAAGAATTTTATTCTTAAGAAAGTTTCATTTATGTTTCTTCCGTACAGTCTTTATTTTTTTATTTTGTGGATCGAAAAACATCATTCATTTTTATATCCTTATTTTTAAGCTACAGAGTTAACAAGTGAACTAAACTTTTAGGTTTACTTACCAGTTTGAGTTGTTTAAAGCTTCTCATCTAAAGTTTTACTTCATACAGCATATGGGGGGGGGGGGAACAGAAAGCGGCTGTTGCTTATTATAGTGTCTTCAGTCTTGTCATGTACATTTTTATTACCATGGTGCTTGCGGCAGAAAAGTGGTTTACATAATTTTTTTTCCAACAGGGATGGCAGACAACTATATGATTTCCTGTACAAAGAATATCAGGTCAGCAGACGTTTTTGTTTTAATATTTTAGTACTTTCAGAGAGTGCATTATATGGAGTAATGAAAATCCCCATAAGTAGTTTTACTTTTTAAGTTTTTATTAGGGTAAAAATCGGTAGATTAACATGATGGAATCTGAAAGAATCACTTATCTCTTAGTTTTATTTTAGGGATTAAGCATCTGTAGAATGTCTCATTGTCCGAACTTCAATTGTTTTCTTTTTAAAATTTAAATCAAAATAAGTTTTATGTCATTAGTGGCAGATTTGCTCGGATGCCAGTAAAAAAAAAAAAACCCAAATGTTAGTGGGATACCTGCTTGGTCACTGTGCAGAGTTACGATGAGATCCAAAATATTAACTAATTTAAGGTCCAGATTCAACATGATGATGGCATGTGTTGGATTATCATGATGGATGTTCTTGAACTCAGCTTGTTTCTTTTGGCCATGTGCAGTTCAAGCAAGAGATGGTGGATACCCTGTACAATTATGCCAAGTTTCAATATGAATGTGGAAACTACTCTGGAACTGCTGAATATCTCTACTTTGTGCGTGTCTTGGTAAGTCGTCATTTAATACTTATCCAGGATTTCCTGTAATACATAGCATTGCAAATAGCCATTATCTGCATCAAGATTCCTCCCATTCCCCCACCACCCTCCCCCCACACCTCCCAAAAAAGGAAAAGGAAAATGTAAACAGGGCCTCACAAAGTTTGTAAGGAAGGCTAAGTTTGACCGATTGTGGGAATACCTTCTGTATTAACATTATATGGAATGCTTCATCGATAGTAAATATTTAAATCTGTTTTAACTGCCCGTCATTTATCTTTTCTCTGTTTTGCATAAAGTTCAGTTTTTGTCATTAGTGGAGAAACTAACATGAAGAAGAAGCAAGATAATTGCAGAGAAAAAAAGCTAGTGCTTGGTGTTGTCATATTGTAGTTGACTGAGATGTTACATGCCTTCTGGGTCTCTTGGTAATGGTTTTTGTTTATATTTCAGTTGCCACCCAGTGATAAAAATTTCATGAATGCCTGCTGGGGCAAACTTGCGTCTGAGATTCTGATGCAAAGCTGGGAGGTGGCACTTGAGGACCTCAACAGAGTGAAAGATCTCATAGACAACAGTGGAGTGAGTTGAACTCACTGTACCTAGTAGAGTACAATGCACAGTTCCTAGGAGACTGCTCTTTTATATATATATGTGTGTGTCTAATTAAGCAAAATGTGTGTGTGTGTGATCCACACTTAATTTGGCACACAGGTTCCTTTTCACCCAAAGATGTTCATAGGCCATATTTCGACCATGTACCTAGGCCTAAACACACATGAAAATATGATGAAGCCATTAAGTCGTCTACACACCAATCAGTGTGCAAGGGAGATCACCTCACAGTCTTCTCCCTTTCGTATAAAGAGTTATTTCCCTTGCCTCGCTTGACAAGGGGGAGACAGCAGGCAAGGGTAGGGGTTAGCGAAGGGTTAGGGGTGAGGGGTTAATAAAGGGGTAGATGTTGGGGTTACAGAAGGGGTAGAAGTGGGCGGTGTAAGAAAAACCAGGCATCGCCAGGTCCCCTGGCTTGTATATATATCCTTATAAAAATACATCCCTGATGCCAGAGGCCCTTTCTTGGAACTATTTCTCATTTTTTCTCTTAGGGTCATGGCATAAATTGTCTCACAATATGATTGCAGGTTGCAGTTCTTTACTCATAGTTGTTTGATGTTAGGTGATCTAGAAAACAACAACAACAAAAAACTATGAAACTTCAATCAATGTCCATTCACACTTCAACTAAACCTATTATTTTAGAAAGATATTACATCAACTGATTAAATGTCAGAGATGCTTTAAACTATAGAGCTGTAACTGCAAAGGATTGGTTATTGGTTGCTTAACGTCATGATAATCATAGTGACTCAAAGGGTTGAAGAGAAAAAGCGGTAGAAAGTTAAGCGAACTTTCGACGTGTGCCAGCGAAAATGGCATCGTTCTTGTCATTAAAGTTTGTTGTGTATTATCTAATGTCTCCATGTCTAGATGTGTGGGTCAGAGGCTTCTGTATGTTGTCAGGTGTGTCACTGTCTAGAAGTTGAGTATCATCAGAATAGAAGTTGTGTTTAGCATGATAATATTAATAGCTGATTATGGTAGACAAAGGGAGAGGTGTACAGAATGAAAAGAACCGGTCCCAGGATGTAGCCTTAAGGAACTGTGCGGGACAAGTGGACGAAGTCAGTGAGGGGTACAAATTATGAAGAGAAGTGTCAGCGATACCAAGCAAATGCTGACGTCTGGTGAAAAGGAAAGAAAGCAGCAGATGGGTGTAGAAGAGAGAGCGGAGAAACTTCCCCATAATCAGTCAGGAGAAGGAGATCTGTGCACACAGACAAAATACTGACCACATGATCTAGTGCTGTTAATTATTTTTGATTGGTCTGCATGATGCGTGTCTGCTTAGGCCTTCTGAATTTTCGGATCAGCTGCCCTGTCATCCACCTGCCTGTCTTCTCCATTTTGTCCCTTGACTCTGTTATGCAGGTTAATGCCCTGGAAGCTCTGCAGCAGCGAACATGGCTAATTCACTGGAGTCTGTTTGTCTTCTTCAACCACCCCAAAGGACGAGATCTCATCATTGATTTGTTTTTATATCAGCCTAAGTGAGTTTTCTTTCAAGTTATTTGTCATCGTTTATTTGTTTCTGTATCAGCCAGGTCACTACGGTAGTAATGAATGATTTACCAGAAAATAAGGACATCTTGGCTGTGTATTGTTCTTTAATGGCATTCCCATTTTGGAATTACTAACAACATAAAATTTAAAGAGAAAAGAAACAGTTGACTGCGGCTTGGGGTAATAAAGGTACAACAAAAAGAACTGACCCAAGCAAGTATTAGACGTAGCCTCTTCTTGAGGATGGCACAAACAGGTAAAAGAGGCTATACCCCGAAATGTCGACTTGTCTAATTCCTGCTTGGCACAGTTTTTTTGTTTTTGGTACTGACATAAAATTTTCCTAATGGTGTGAATATTTATTCTGCCAGCTATCTGAACGCCATTCAGACAATGTGCCCCCACATTCTCCGTTACTTGACTACAGCTGTCATCACAAACAAAGGTCGCCGGCAGAAAGTTCTTAAGGACCTGGTTAAAGTTATCCAGCAGGTAATGTATGCATACTCAGGGTTACCTCTACCTTCAAACACCGAAGGTTTCTGGAATCATCTCATTGGAAGTTGTGAGGGTCATTAAATGTGTTTGAGTTTTTTTTTAAAAAAAAGGAGGGGGGAGTACATCCATAGGATACAGGTGGAAATATCTGCCTCCTGTTAGATTTGTGTGTGTAATATAAATGTTTATGAGTCGTGCCCAGGCAGTCAGCAATCAGAATAGATTGAATTTAAATCATTTTAGATTATCACGTATGTGGGAGATGACAAATTCTTGGTGTCTCAACATTTTATCTATGTGATCATAATGTAAGGGTAGAAGGTTGATGTAATTTCAGGAATCCTACACCTACCGAGACCCTATCACAGAGTTTGTGATGTGCCTGTACGTGAACTTTGACTTTGATGGGGCACAACAGAAACTAAGAGAATGCGAGACTGTGCTGATGAACGATTTCTTCTTGGTGGCCTGTCTGGAGGACTTCATTGAGAATGCACGTCTTCTCATTTTTGAGACTTTCTGTCGAATCCACGAATGCATCAGCATTGGGTTGGTAGTCATATGCAGCACACTTAGCAGAAACTGTAGTAATACGTACTGTTTCATTAAAGATGTTCTCATAATGCCAAGCAGTACTAGTCTATAAACATGGTAAAATAGGGTGGCTGATATTCAAAAGCATTAACTCAATGCCCCAGTAGGCTTTAGACTGTACTGCTACTTAAGTATGCCGGTCATCGAAGGGGGACACAGATTTTAGCATGATTGAAATAAATTCTGCTTGCAAACTAGGTGGAATAATCTACGTATTTCGAAAGGTCAATTTCGAGAAAAATTTCAATCACCGATAAGAACATAATAACTCTAATGCAGGCTGAAAGAAAAATTTTAAAGCAATAAAATGATTCCTACCTGAAATTCATCTCGTGAATTCTGTGTAAAGCGGTGCGTTAAAAAAGGTATCCAAGTGAATGCACAAAATGGTGGGTGCAATCGTCTCGCAAAGTACCAAACAAAATTTGGAGATCATAGTTTAGAAGAAGAAGAAGTGTATTGTGTGGCCTAAAGGAAGGAACTCTATAGAAAGGTCACTTTATTTGAATAGCCAGGATTGACCCCTGAATCCTTGTATTCTGTATGCAACTTATAAACGCTACATAGAAATTAGTTAACTTTCTCGTACATGAGTTGTCCCTGTATCAGTTTATGAATATGGGGATAAAAAATACTTTGGATGTTGCTAGACTGATACCATGGTGGGTTGGTGAAGCATTGATTTTTGTGTATGTGTGTGTGATCCTAAGGATGCTGGCAGAAAAGCTGAACATGACGCCAGATGAAGCAGAGCGTTGGATCGTGAATTTGATACGAAATGCTCGGCTGGATGCCAAAATTGACTCGAAGCTGGTTAGTATTTGTCAGAGTGCATTTGGGCACCAAGCAACTTGTTCCACTATTCCTGGAATTGAGATTGCAAAGAGTCTTAAATTTTAGCATTAAATGTAAAAAAATTCCACCCAGTCTAGCTGATGGATGTATATGTATAGAATTTGTATACTCTGATCTGATGCAGTTTTAATGTTATTTCAGGGCCATGTGGTGATGGGTACCCAGGCAGTCTCTCCCTACCAGCAAGTGATTGAAAAAACCAAGAATCTTTCCTTCCGTTCCCAGATGCTGGCCTTAAATATAGAGAAACGTGCTGGATTGCACAGCAAAACAGACGTGAGTATTGCACCTCTCTCTGATAACCTTACTGCTCCTTGTGTATGAGGGGTGGAGTAACTCTGTCAAGATGTTGCACATCATGGGCTCAGCTCCCTTGGATCCTGCCTGAAAGTTTGCTTGAGGTGACAACCTCAGCTGCCGGCTTGGGTTGTCTTCTAAAAGCTTTGTCCCTCTTCCCTTCGACTCCCACCGTCTGAGTTAAATAGTTAGTCTCATGGAAGATTGGAAGTGTGAAAAGTAGAGGATATAGGTGGCTGTTGCTGTATTGAATATGGATGACCATGGAATATGAAAATGTTCCTACCATGGAAACGATTCAGAACTATTATATTTCTTCAGAAAAACATGATGGTCGTTGTGATTTTTCTTTTTTTTCAGAGCCAATGGGGTGGACAGGACTGAGCAGGTGATGCAACAGTGTCAGTTATGTGATGGTCAATGGACACTTTTTGGGGAGTGGAACTCTTGACATGCTGTGAGACATTTTTGTGGCTAAATAAATGGACGCATGCAACACAGCACAGACCACATGTATCGCGACTGGATGAATAATAAAATATGAAAAAGTTCCAAGTCCTGGGTTTTTTGGAGGGGTTTCAAATGTCTTTTATCTTGAAACAAAGCAATCGTTCTTAAAGGTTGATTAACCTTCTTTCTTATGTGTGTAAACATAGTTTTCCCTATCTTTTGTAATCACCATAACTCCTCCCTTTCTCCGTCCTCTTTAGACGATGCCCGCCTTTTCACCCCGCACCTCATCCCTTTTAACCCGTCTTTGTCCTGCCGATAGCTTTTGTGGCTGGCGGTATTGGCAGGCAATGTCGAAATGGTAAATAAAGTCCAGGACTAAACACTTTACAATTGTAGGCCTGTGCTTTCACTGACCCTCCATCTCCTGCGTTTATGAGATGGTAGCGCCAATTGGCGGAAAGCCGCTCAAAGCTCGGCAAACTCGTCCAACAGTCTCTCCAGGGCGCCGCGGCACTAGTCGGATAGAGGCAGTTACGGTTTTATTAGCTGCTGGGTGTTTGTAGCAGAATGGTCATCAAACCACGCTAAACAAGAGGGTGGCGCGATAGGGGAGGCCACTCCCGCGATCGACGCTATTGTGGTTGGGGTCGTTTACGGTTTGAGCAGGAATCGGCGGCCGGCAGAGTAAGCAGGAAAAGCGTTTGATCTCCCAGCAGGCTCGACAGCATCAAAAGCCACGATGGCCATCGTGCTCACTCGAGACCTGTTTAGAAGGCAGCCGGCCACCCAGCAAGACCGCGTGCCTCGTGTTTACCGGCCGCCTGGTCTGCGTGTGGCGATGTTGATGGAAAAGCGAAGGAGAGCATCAACAGGGAACGCGGGAAGACAACCAGGCCAGCAGTTTTGTTTGACTTCAGTTATGACGCGGCTATCAGTTCCGTCCCGCCCCACCCCACCCACCAATAGTTCATGGGGTACCGTTAACATGCTCAGACCCAATTTTTATTCTGTCGCATTTATGAAATCAAATCGTCATGCTTACGTCACAGTCTTTGACGAGAGGCTGCTGAGAACATTAGTTAATAGTGATACATACAGGCAGCATCGTAAAGAAAACAAATTTGTATGGTACGGGGCTGGCTTGCATGAGCGTTGGTACCCGCTGTTTTGGTCATAAGGATGGTCATAACGCCCATTCGTCCTGTGTATTTTACGTGCACCTTAGCGATTGAACAGGAAATAAGAATGCTCATGCAAGCCACCCACGGAACGAATGCATACCCAGGGTTCACTGACAAGTACCGATTTATTTATCGGGGCAGCATACCGAAGACGGCCTGATATGATATATAGTAAATCCTCCCTTATAAGACCCCATAAACTACCTCCAGCATACGACCCAAAACGTTCTGACGGAGACCACTTACTATATAAACGACCTCCCATTTACGACTCCCTCCTTAACCCGACCAACGACCGACGAAAGTGGCCGGTTTTGCGCAGTATACGACTTTCCCTGGTTGAGCGGGAAAATGTTAGCAAACTTCCTTTTGCGAAGACGTTTACTGAAAAACGCTAAATGTCGACCCCAAATCCCATGAGACGAACAAAAAAAAAACTGTTTTAAATCTAGAAAAGACATTTAAAGTCATCCTAACTAAGAAGCAACAAAGAGAAGTCGGCAATAAATACTGCATCCTACATCTATTTACGACTTTACCCCTAACGGACTGAAGGAAGTGACGGTCTTGTGCGCGTCTTTTCGACATTTCACAGGAGAAATAGATTATATCACATTTTGTTGTAATTCATTCTTGAAAGTCTTGCTTCATATTCTATGTTTTAGCGTTTGTTTCTATCCATTAACCAGACGGCCAGTGCCTGAAATGTTTAACCCAATGTAAACTGTGCGAGTTGCGAGGGGTAGGTAGCGGGCAGAGCTGCGTCACGCTAACATATGTGATCTCAGTAACTGAGATCCGAAAAAAAACTATTTTAACGTGTAGTTCAGTGGTAAAACAAATTCAAACACGTTACAGTTGACTGCCATGTTAACGTACATGCAGATGTTTGTTTCTCAGCTCATCCGTCACCGTACATGTACTAACAGTTCAGTTCAATTAGTCCTCTCTTATAAGACCACTCCATTACAAGACCTGAGTTTGGCTGTTTTACTGTATTTAAAAAAAACAACAAAAAGTGGTAATCTGAACTTCTGATATCTCTCCACGCCACGTGAGAACGTGCAAATGACTTTGTAGAACAAGTGTTTTTTCCAGGGAGTTGGACGGATGTAGGTGATGAATGGCGACCTCTCCCTTAACATGCGATCCACCGTGACAGCGAATGCACCATTTGGCTTTATCATAGCTACCGCCACGCCACCCACTGGGACGTTACTGTTCTCTCTAAATTGCGTTTCTTACATTGAATTAACCACTTATTGAAATCCCAGAATCGCGGGGATCGCTGAATTGTGTGTTTTTTAAATTAAAATGTCGATCCCTTTGATTTTTAGTTGGATTATGGAGGGGGGGGGGAATTTGTTGCTTAACGTCCAGCCGCAAACTATGTGCATATCAGGACGGTGTTGCTTAGACAAAGTTTACGTGGGACTGATGTCGCAACAAGGGCTTCAGTCCCACCCAGTCACATTATACTGACACCGGGCCAACCAGTCCTAGTACTGTTCCCTACAGTGCCTGGCGTCTGGCAGGGCAGCTACTAGATTGGCAATTTTTGAGTCATATCATGACTCGGCCGGGATGCGAACCACCGACCTCCCGCCTCGGAAGCGGAAGCCTTAACCACTAGACCACCGAGGCGGTCTTGGATGATGGGGGAGGAAGGGGGAAGCAAAGATGGGGAGGGTGAAATTGGCTTAGTATAAGTTTGGTTATTAACTGCGCTGATGCGACTGAAGGGCTACGTACAACCTGTCCGCGCCACGCTGTTTTCCGCAAACGACTGTCGTCCCATAACTACACACATAAACCCACCCATAAATACAATCATGTATCGAGATCCAAATCACTATACACAGATTAAGTTACTGGCAGAGTACGTCAGATCACCGAGGCGGTCGGATATGCCGAGAATCTGTGCTCGTTCCCGCGGGCCTTGCGATTATTTTGTGGTCTAGATGCGCCTCCTCGAACGCTCCAAGAACAAAAGTGTCAGCGCTGGGTAGGCAGAAAACGTGTCGGATACTTCGCAGCCTGAGACCTGGCGGAGAGGAAATCGGGCGGAAGGAATGAAAAGTTGCATTCGCACTAACTTCCAGCTATTCAGCGCATGCAGACTTGGCCACGTTTCGTCCTTCCAGAGAAGACCGCCCGCACTGAATACGTGGGTGGTTGGCACGTGCATGCATGACCCGTGAACCCTGCAGTGACCCTCGAACGCGTGTGGAAGCAAAGTGGTTTCTATGGAGTACTTCCATAGCGACATTAATTCGCCTAAACGCACACCTGGCTCGCACGCTGCTCGTAAAATCAGTTACGATCGTTCGTATCTGCTCTTCCGGTTGTAGGAGCGAACATAATGTCCATTCAGCCTGCGTATAACTATTATACATGCTTTCATAGATGAGGAGAAGGGAGACAACTTTGCCTGGCCCACCCCAGAGGGTACAATGGCTTCACGCCGAATTCTTGATCAGCGTAACCCATTTTAAGCTGGGTCTTTACAAACATTTAAAAATATTACTAAATAGATTTTGGAATGTCAAGAAGGGGGCGTATCTGGATGTAACACGTCACTCAAAATAATGAGTGGAAATATTTACTGAGGACTCACATTTATATTGCGGATATATAGGGAACAGAAATCAATTTGTAACCCATGTATAGTAATACAGAATTTAAAATTCTTTCCTAGAAATAATTATTTTTACGACAGATGATAAATGTTACTCAAAGCTGTGTTCTTTTATTGTTTGAGATTAAATTGTATTATATGTTCCTGAATCAGTAATCTTCAGCAAAACGTCACACTAAAATGACCAGTAGTAATCGAAGTACTCCTGTGGAATAATGGATGGGATAGTTTGCTGAGACAATCGTTACGAATTCTTCGATAACACCCCTTTGATTCTTGCCCTAACCGTCGATCGGGTCCCTCGAACACGCTTGCTTCTCGCATTATTAAACGCAGCGATATGGCAATAGTATATCCCGAACATGTTTTCCGTGGTGCCAAAGGGATGCAGGCACAGAGGTCAGCGGTCGTTGAACAAACGTCGGGTTCGTGAACGTGTAAGCCTGTACCGAATCGCCTTGGACTAAAGTTTCCGCGAACTGGTGTCATATATCGGAGTTACAGTCCCTGATCGTGCTCTCGGTCGTTTTGTATCACGTGGATAAGTGCAATAGTGTGTGCGTGTGTGTGTGTGTGTGTTGGAGTGGGGGGGGGAGGAGAAGGAGAGAGAGAAAGGGTGGATGGGGTGTATATGTGTGTGAGTTAGCCGCGCGTGCGTTTGGAAGTGACGAGGTAAGCGCAAGCATTGGAATATGCACGAATGATGGAAAGATGAAGTTAATAAGAAACTTGTTTTTTTGATCAGGGAAGGCGCGGGGGGGGGGGGGGCTGCTTTGGGGTTTTGTGGATAAATGCGTCCGTGTATTTGCACGCGTGTGTACCTGTTGATGCGTGTTTTTTTTAACGAGAATGTTTCTGATACAAAGTAGACGATGGTGCGTAAAATTAATTACATTACTGGTGAAGTGGAAGGAGGAGGGAAGACGGTCCGAAAAAAAGGTTACAGGCAATTTAAAAAAAAAAAAAAACTTTTCGAACATGTTTAAAAGTCACAAGACAAAGATATCCAAGGGAGATGTATTTGTCAGCTTAACTATGTAAGATTAAATAAAATATGTGCGCGTTCGTGCGCGCATTCGCGTGGATTAGCGTGTGCACTCGGGGTCGCGTTTGTGTGGCTGTCAGGCTTCCACCCCTCACAACACAGGTGCATATATTTAAAAAATGCAACCTTAGCCGACAAAATAAAATCAATTTCATGTTTTAAAAAAATAACAATACACAGTTAACAGTTACAAATGAACTATAACTTAACCTGAACAGTGAATAGCTCATTTAGTGCTTCTAACATTCCTACTTCTAATCCTGACAATCCACTTTATGACTAAACCTGGGTAAATTTTTCGGTAGATTTACGTCCGGATTTGCCATTAACGGGCTTCGCATGTGTGCAAGCGAGCGTGCGTGTGAAAGAGAATCGAGACAGAAAAGAAGGGAACAACCAGATAAAAGAAGGGAGAATGGTGAAGGAAACACAACCAGATTTGTTAAACAGATTAAAAACCATACGTGTGGGCAGAAAAAAACCCAAAGCAGCCGGCACTCTCCATCTACCCCCACTCCCACACACACACACACACACACACAATCACATGCACCCTGCTGCCACATTCACAAAATATTCACCAATGCTTGCGCGTGCGTGCACATCCACGCATACATAGGCAAAACACACGCACACGCACATGCACACAAAATTGATCTTGAATAATTGGGCTGAAGGATATTTATCAATACTTAATTTTTTAAATGTATCTTTTGTCCTATGACATTTTTCAGAACTATTTTTTAAATACCTGTGATATGCTTACCTCCCTCCCTCAAACACCATGTTCCCCAACTCTTTATGATGAATTGATTTTAAGAAAATGGATCTATTCGTGTATCGGTTTTTAACCCTGACTATGCTATCACCTCTGATTGTAAACAAATATAATTCAAACATGACCTGCACGGCCAGTCCATGTGTAATATATTTTAACGATGTGGTTGTCAGTTACTACATAATTAAATGCGATGGTTCTCGTTAAAATTAAACCTGATGTAAAAGCACTCTGTTCATTAACATGTAAATAATCGCAGAATTTTAAAAAGACTAAGATCGAGTTGTTTAGGCTATCGTGCGAAGTAATCAAAAGGTGTGTCTAACTGATCAGTTCCTTTACTCTGTGTATCTTAAAAAAAAAAGAAAAAGAAAAACCCACATAATTATCCAAGTTGTATCGAAACCATGCAGTACTGCCTTTTCGCACTACTCTCACTTATATTTTTGGAGTTACGTTTACAGCTACAGCAATTTTTAGAGGGTTTTAAACTGTCATGTGCAAAGAACAGTGACCGGAGCTTCCTGTCAGGAAATGCGCAGCGAACATTTTGCACATAGCTCATTACGAAAAGGTCCATACTGGCCTGCCCACCTGCACACGCGTTTGCGCGTGATACGCATGTTCGCACGCGCGGTATTCATGCGCAGAAGAAGCAAAGCACAGCGTAAGAGATGCAATGGCTTTTTGTCTAGCTCGATGTTTTTTCGTTTCCCCTCTCTCGTGGTGTCTGTGCGCTTACGACTTGCACTGACGGGGGTGAGGGATATGCGAGAACGATTAAAAAACGGAAGCCGAGGCTGGATTTGAAGACATCTTTGGCAGAATTCCTGCTGAGCTCTTTCTCGGTGGTTTATTCCTAAACATTAGCTAATTGCAAACCCAGTTTACAGTTATCATCCTTGGCAGACGCAGAGCATTTCCATGTCTCATGCTGCGTTCAGATGAAACGCTCTCCGCCAACGTCCTACATGTTCGCTCCTCTTCGTGTTCTGACCCACCATACTGCCTACATCCACCCCCTTCCGAGCAGGCGTTCCGAGCAAACTGCTCCATAAGCTGTTGTACGTCTGGCGTATTATCATCAGACAAGTTTGTCCGACATGAGGCCTAGAATCATCTCAGACAGACCTGGCCTTTTGCCCTCTAACTTGACCTGAGTTCAACAAGGTCACGACAATTTAAATTATTTCTTCAATCGTGAACAAACCTTTCCACAGGTCTAATTTATTTTCTTCGGTACATATCTGTGTCCAAGAATTGTTGTACTAATAGTTTAAGGGTTAAATTGTTGTTTACATTAGGCATCCTCCCCTCGCTTTTGTGAGTTTGTTTCCCACGGTACAGTTTGATGTACGTGGCATCTATGGAGTTTATTGAAATTTTACGACACAAAAAGAGATTTACTGAGGACAGCAGATAGACATTCAAGTAAACCAATACTAGGGAAGACGATGTGACAGCTGGCGGCAACGATGTCAGCTTGAAGAATCCATTGCACAAAGAGCGATGTCGACATGACTGCCCAATGAAAACATTTGCTACATAGCATTATGATGGCCCGTCAGCGCTATGAGTTAAGGCGGGCGAGGACAAAGGAAATGAAAACAAGACGTGTCCCTCACGTCTCTGCAGATGCCAAGTGGGTAAGGTTTCCCATGGTCCCCCCATAATTGAATCTGTACCTTCAGCGCTATCACCCTTTGGCGTAGATAATTGGGCTTATTTCACACCTTCTCGAACAAGCAAACATCTTGAGGACACGGTGTTTACGCACAACAAGTCACCCACGTGGTTTCTGATCATAATCACCTCTGCTGACGACAAGTGATGGTAGTAAGAACGCAGTGGGCTACTTTTAGAGGCGAACCAAATGCTGGAAGGGCTTACAAAAAAACTATATCATCGTAGCTGGTGCATAGTGGAGGGGGTAGGGTGGGTTGCACATTCTAATATATCAACAACACACACCGATGAACAAAAAGTATTCTGGCAGTAGTGTCTGATTTTTTTAACAATTATAAAAGGTGTACGTCATCCCTCGATGTTGAAGGATTTTCCACTGAATCCCTTAGTAACATGATCGCTGGCATCAACATCTTTATCATCTCATCATTATAGTCTTTGCCGCGGGTCATTTTTTTTTAACAGGAGGGAGACTAGGGGAACGTTAACATTGTGGGCTTACAGCTTTCCTCCAAACACCTTCTACATGTAGCTTTCCGCTTGTCCCCGACTTGGAGATGAAGCTTTCTAGGGGGCGCTGTTATAAAGGTCTAGCGAAATAAGTTCCGCAACTGAGACATTTCATCTCGTGACAAGGTAAATAAGAACTGGTTACATGGGGCTGTGGGGAATCTGCTTTTGTCAATTTGAGCTTAGCCTAGTTCTTTGTTGTCACCAGTTGCCTACACAATGTGAAATATACGCAGTCGATTGTTTTCTAAGTGTTAGGCTCAAGTAGTGATTCCACTTAAGGCTATCGATGACTTCAGGCATTAAAGAAGAGAGGTGGAGTAGCGGAGAGCCTAGCAGACGCCAAATGTCAACAGGGTCTGGAAGGGGTGTAAAAATCAGGAACTGGAGGGGAGACTCAAATGTAAGGTCGGGCACAGCTTTGTATCTTAATGATCATCGGCACCATATCCAGTCGAAGGGATCATTAAACGATAAACATCTTCGGAGGCAGTCAGTAGAATGGTTGTAAAGACCAGAAATAAACTTAGTTCCATTGTACGCCTTCCCGATCAGCAAAACAGGGGAGGGCAGAGAACAGAGGACAGTTAAGGGGAGATAAGTGGGGATAGGGGGGATAGAGGAAGAGAGAAAGAGCTCTCACTTTTAGAAAAGAGATCTATAATATATATATATATATTTGTTACATTGCACTCAGCTCTGTCGTGCATAGACGCGGAAATTCCTCTCCACATAACTTTTTTTTTTCTTGGACAGGATTGATTGCTGGTTTATTGTTTTCTACCTCACACCAGCACCACTACAACATGAGTTGTTTTAAGTTTTACTTAAGTTTTAAGTTTTACAACATGAGTTGTTTTAAGTTTTTACTTTTCCCCGGACCCTTCTGGCAAATGGATCTTTCATTGAGTTATAATCTGGCCGTTTTAGTCAACAATACATACGGCAATCGCTTTCTGCACAGTGTGAACATGATCCAGAAGCACCGATCTACTGCCCTCTCACTGATCACCCGCGCTGTACGTGGTGTGGTGTTTGGGAGAGGAGGGCTAACGGCGCTAATTTCTCCCCCCCCCCTCCCCAGAAGTGCTTTATATGCAGAGAGTAAAGTGACGTTTCCGATATGAAAATGCGTACATTCTTTTGTTGCCATCAACCTATGGGTACCAGCACCATATACATCACCGGTACGATGAACACGACTAGGTGAGTGTGGGCTGCAGGTCCGACGTAAATGCTATCAATTTCTGGACACTGCTTTAGACCTGAAGGAAGTATCAGTTTTATGAGGGTATAAAGGTTTGAGCAGGAACATTCCAAGGTTCAGCTTGTAAATAGCTTTGGTCGATTAAATAAAGTGATAAAGAACTCGACCAACTGTTTACAAGTTATTTTTCCTCGCATTTTATCGTAAAGTCCCACCACCACCACCACCAACGCAAATGTTCCCCAAGTAGACTGCTGAGAAAATGTGTCTCTGTACAAAAGCTCTGATGCAAGTTCGATAAAATAATATACATTTCTTCTGCAGACAGTTGGACTATATCTCTCTTAGTGTTGTCTTTCCAGTGAATCGAAACGTGTGATGCCGACATTATTGAAGTGTTTGGGACTGGCATAGACCATTATCACACAACGCGTGGCCAGCTGAATTTCGTCCAAGTATATCTGTATATCCTTTTAGCATTTTTCATGCACGTAAAACTTCGTTCGGGGAAGCAGAGGGCCGAGTGGTTAGAGCGCTGGCCTCCAAACTCGAAGACGCTAGTTCGATCCCCGTGCGCCGCAGTGCACTCCCCCAGTTTACCCAGCTGCGAATGGGTACCTGACCCATGGGTCAGGGAAGGTAAGGCAGCGAGGGAGAGATGGACACCCCCTCACGATGCACAGAAAAGTGGGGGGGCTCTTACACTCCCCCCCCCACTACGACCTAAAGGTCACTGGAAAAACTTTACCTTTAAACTCCGTTTATCCATTCAGCAGAATTCATCGCATACAGAACAAAACCCCAAGGAAGAAGTCCTCCTCCTCCTCTTCTTCCTTCTCCCCCTCCTCCTCCTCATCATCATGATCATCTCTCCCGTAGCCGTGGAGGCTGCTGGGGCACTACTGACGACTCAGCAACCTGCGTCCTCTATTTCTCTCCTCCGTCAGTCTGCCATTTTATTCTCATTCTCCAAGTGAATAATCTGAACGTTTGCTAATGAATCAGCTTTTATGCTCAAACATAGGATATCTATGTGTCAAAACATTTCCCCTCCATAACAGTAGAAAAAAAGGAACGAGAAATTTAGAGCAGCATTGACAATAACTGTACAAGGTCAGTGAAAAATAACCGACCTATAAAACATATAAAAACAAGTAGATACATTGTTCTAGTTTTTATTCGTTCGTGTTGTCATGATGAAGGACGATGACCATAAAAGTTGAAGATGTTTTTGTTAAGATTTGCTTGGCAAGTTCCTTGGCTGTCGCTTTATGTTTGATTCCAAGCGGCAGTCACGTGTTTCTTTTCTTTATGGACAACAACCCGCTGAACTCGCGTCCTTTTTGTTTGTGTGGTTTTTTTGTTTTCTGGTCCTTTAAAAAATTTCCAGGTGACCACTGTTTCTAAGCCTCTACCCTCGTTATGTGTTTAACAACCCTTGACAAAAAGATGCAGAATAAAGAAGTTTTAAATCAAATGAACCGTATAACAATTGAAAAAAAAACCCTAACCAGAACTACTCATGTCCCACACTAATGGGGGTTGCGGTTTGCTTAGGGGAAAGTGCTTCCACCTGTCGGCGAGTTCGCACTATAGGGGTGAGGGGAAGGTGGTGATTAGGGGCTGGGGGCGTGCTCTGACTTCGGTGGCCAAGCTGGCGGTGGTGGAAGCTGTCTGGCTTCTGTGGTTTAATTGCTGTTGTCGCTGTCCCTCCTGGCTGTTTCATACTGAACTACCCCTAAGTGCTAGACGTTTGCTCTTCCTTATATTCTAATAGGGGTGTGCAATATTTCAGTTTAAGACCGGACCATGGGCAACTGTTTTTTAAAATAATAACTTGCTGAGGCTTTCAATTTCCCTCTCACTCATTGGACTCACCATTATCCACTGCAAAACGCACCACATTCATTGAAATGAAAAACAAGCATGCAAGCTGATCATTCAAGTTTTAATTCAAGTGCCTACGATCCTGCGGAAGTTATTCTCCGCACGAGTATTATCCCCCCTGTTGAGCTGCGGGAAACCAAGGTTACACTCTGCATTCGCAGCGTTAAAAAATGTGCAGCGAAGACGAATAGTTTGTGCTTTCACAGGCGTAGTCTGCAATAAAGGTCTCTTTTAGTTCCCTCCTACTCCCTGTCAGTAAGTTCTGCTCTTGCGTGCCCCGTGTGCATCGAAGTAGAACCTTGTCGGATGATCAAACCCACAGTGGAGGGTTGTCTGCTGACCGAAGTTCCTCGTTTAACGCAGGTCTTCCAGTCAGCGGCGAACACGATTTCATGGTAGCAGAAAAAGGTACACGAATGTTCCCGTCTTATCACGATTTTACACAGGTTTTGTTTATTGGAAGTCTCTCAACGTGTTCCAGACGAAGTGCGTCCGCTGCCGTCTGCGCCTAGCCAGCAAACACAAACAACTAATGAACATTCTGTGAGCGAACACACTTCACATGTGCTACCATATAATGTTGGCGCGTGCGCGCTTGGACGTTTGCCTGCCAGCGTGTGTGGTGTCTGAGAAGCACACCCCTCTAGCGTTTTTTTCCCCAAGCAATAGATGTCATCAATAACTTCTACCAACCTCGTATCATTTTTGTCCATTTTTTTGGCATAAAGTTTCCCCTTTTCTGGCAGCGAAGAAGATGAAAAAAAGGGTGAAAACAAACCCCATGACGGTCAGCAATGTTAATATATCCATAGAAAAGATTGTAAGCCATAATTAAAATTAATTTATAAAAGCTAAGAGGGTATGTGCTTCGTGCATGAGAGTTCGCCACATTGATCGGTCTATCGTCCAAGATGTCAATACTTTCGTTATGTATAAACAACAGAAAGCAAACGCTAAGCAGTTAGGCCACGGGCTGGGGCAGAATTGGCCAGTAAGTTTGTGCTGATTCAGAAAGTTCGATTCATCGTTCAGCGGTATATATGCAAATGGCGTTTCTTGTTCCGCAAAGATAGCCAAACGCTCTCGGTCACCACTCACAAAAAAAAAACAAACAAAAAAAACGATCCTCCGTGTTCGTCCACGTTCTGAAATAAGACTTGAACCCCAGGACACACAGGGCTCCACGTGAGTAGGGAAGTGTTCGTTTACAGTCGTGCTCGATTCGGTGTTGCAACTGTCCACGATTATGTTAAACGCGCCTGACTCGCGCGCGCCGACGAACCTGGCAAGTTTTGCGCCGCCTGGCACCCGCTCTGCAAGGTCGTTCTCCGCACGAGCGCTGGCGCCGTTCCTTTTTGCGCTTGCTGCTGCTGTCTTTTCGTCGCCCTCCTCGCCGGTCTTTCCGGTTCCGGTTTCTGCGTCTACTCCATTTCTTTCTGCCTTGCTTTCGCTTGCGTCCCTTCTTCCGTTTGCGCTTGCGCAGTCGGTTACGATGCCTCTTTCTGCGGTTGCACTCCTCATTGTCTGTGTAGTTAAAAGGGACGTTAGAGTCCTGGCAAAACATCCTCTAGACGGTTATATGCTACAATGTTTACATTATATGCTACAATGTTTACGTTATATGCTACAGTGTTTACGTTATCTGCTGCAATGTTTATTGTTTCTGGTACAAAATTAATGTTTATTTACTTTGTCACGGCTAATGCCCTGAAATTGTAATATCTGTAACAGTTTCAAATTTACCACAAAAGAAGAACCAATAAACTAATGGGCTGTATGCTTTCAGTCGTGGTCATAATCACCAGCCTTTGGATATACGTTTAAAAAAAAAAGAAACCGTTAAAATACCCTAACTTTGTAGGAATACTGCATTAAACTCAGTTAATCTGATGATCTGGCAAGTAAACATTGGTGTCAGAATAGGTGAACACTAATTAAAGAACATATCAGTTCCTTGAAAATGCAAGTCAGACGAACTATCATGCAGAAAACACGCACCCTTACAACATTGTAACCACCAACATCCATAATCGTGTGGTGTGAAATGCGAACGGGGATTTCGTGGAATAACATAGACAAGAAAGACTGACAAACGTCGGACTTTGTAACGAGCACTTCAAACCAAAGGTTTCTGAAGGTGATAGAGAACATCAACAAACACGCCTGCAATCTAAGCACTTTTCCTAGGCTACTGTGATTTAAGTGCGACTAACATTCTGGGGGGTTTTCCCTACAAGAGAAAAGCAACACATTTAATTATTTACAATTACAGTGCTCTCAAAGACCGACAAAGTGCTTGAAGCGACTGAAGAAAGGGTATTAAAAATGCAATTGTTTAAAATCTTCTTCGACTGCTAGATGATTGCTGGGAAAAAAAAGTTCTGCGTGCGCGGGCGTAGTGGCACAGCATCCGGGTACAGTTCACAGAAGCCGTGAGCACGTGAAAGACCAAGCGCTGCTGTTGGTGCTGACTCCCAAAAGCAAATCACAAAGACACTGACAGACCCCGACAAGTCCCCAGCTAGTCCGCACTTACCGCCTGACGGGGAATACTTACCCAGCATGCACTACGTTTCCGTCCTCTAGTGAACTGAGCGCATCTTTAATTAGAAACAAGATCCACCTTGGTAAATCTCTTTATTACAAAGCAAGCACTACGCCTGAAGTATCAGAAATAATGATTTAAAAAAATTGTAGCTTGGGAGTGTAACTGAGATATGGGGAAAAAAAGATACGCGACAGTAAAATAGTTGCTGAACTGACAGGAGATGGTCAGAATCAGGAATAGCCGGTAATTTGATTTGCGGGCTAAGCCCGACTGAATGTTTTGATGTCAGTATGAGGGGACAGCGTGGAATGAAGAAGAAAATTTAGAGAAGTGTTGACGCCAAGCAACCCAGTCACTCCGTGAGTATGCAACTTTCTTTATTTGAGAGAAGACTGTCAGGCGATTAGAAACGTAAGCGAGAATGGACTTATGAAAGTGAAAAGAGGGTGTTCATTATCAAAATCGCTTCCAAGTGTTTGAAATAGTCCGATAAAGTAACGTTCAAATATTTGTCTAGCTTGCTTCGATCGCTCGTCAGTGATAGTCACTGAAATGCATCGGTTGAGTTTTTAGCCCGAAGCAAGACAGTACACACTCTCCAAGTTATATGCTTGCCAAGAAGCGAAAGCCAATGGAGAGCTCTCCCCACTCCCCTCCCCCCAAACACACACACATTGCCCCCATCTTACGTACCGTCACAGCGTTGAATGGCTAGCCTGCAGCGCCTGGATTGTGTGACGATAGGGCACGCCTGCCCCCTGGGAGAGGGCTGTTGTAGAATTGGCCGCGTCCTGGTCTGTGTGCCCCACCTGGCACCGCAGGCAAGTGCATTGCGCAAGCATTCTGACCACTGCGACCAGGGGCCAGCGATACAGTCCACTGCGGAGATTGAACACAATTTCTTTCTTACTTTGTTTATTTAAGAGGACCAGGAGGAATGGACAGATTAAGGCAGACAGTCAGATCTCAAGATGGGAGAGACAGGAGGCAGAAGGGAGCAGCAGAAAACGGCAAGGTGAAGAGGAATGTGAAGATGAAGAGATGGATGAAGACCAGAAGTGACAACGGGCGGAGGCTTACAGAGAAACAGGAAGTTCTAACTCGAATCTTTCTCAACGGAAATGGCGACTAACACCGCAACGCTTCTGTTATCCATATTCCACTTTGTACCTCTTCCAACCGAACAGCGTTTCACGGCCATAAGCTGCTTCCGCCGCTTGAGTTTCTTAGTCAGTATATTGGGGGTGGGGGGTGGGGGAGGGTCTTTTTTCATTCTCTCTCTTTCCTTACCTTCGTTTTTTCCTTCCTTCCTTCATTTCTTTATTAACAGTTTCTTTTTATCCTTTTGCCTGTCTGTCTGTCTGCCTCTCTCTCTCTCCCCCACACCATCTCTCCTCCCTTCCCCTCTCTTCCTCTCTCTCTCTCTCTTTCTCTCTGTTTAGATTGTTTAACGACTTCCTTTCTGTGTTATGCGCCCGTCTTTTTATTCTCATACACTCTTTGCTTCACAGGCAACCACGCTTTACATGTTCGATATGCACAGGAAGAACGAGAAACACGGGAGACTTCCTATCATGCTTTGTAAAACCTGGTTCGTTTCCTTTTCGCGCCACGGCAGATGACGACAAGCCCCTTGCGTGAAGTGGTTTAATGTCTCGCACATGAAAACTAACGTGATCACCAGACAGAGACATTAAAGACAAGCGTGCACAAGGCGTCCAGGTAATGCAGCATTCATGTCGAAGTTCGAACTTTAAAAAATGAAGTTACATTTTCCCAGTTTCCCCCCCAGAAAGAAGCTCTATACAAAAACCTTTACATGCGGCTGGAGATCTTCGTCCGGGGCACGACATAACATAGAATTTTAGCTCGCTGACAAGGCAATGTGCGCAACTAAATCAAGAATTTTGACCCGTCATCATCGTCGTCATCGAACTGTCATAATCATTATCGTCATTGTCATCGTCATCTTCTTCTTCATTCTCCTCCAAATGAATGAATTAGCTCTGTATATTGCCTTAGCGCCGAGCTATGCCCTGCAGTGGGACCTTGGCCCATACATAAGCCCTCAATAGCGCCAGTAGGGAGAGTTTGCCAGGGCAGTGTATTAAATGTAGAAGAGGAACTTTCCATTGAAAACATTCTCAGCAGTGTCGTGAACGTCTCTATATAAGTAAGTGCTGTTGAGGACATATCTGGCTACCCCACCCCACCCCACCCTTCACCAGCCTTTTGCTTTATTGCAAAGGTGTGGAGTGTAGTGCGTAGGGAGAAATCTGGTTGCAATCCATGGACTTTTGAAATAAGAAAAAATATAGGGTGTGTTGTGGTACGAGTACACATCGGTAAAACACGTGTTCGAAGAACACCCGGTTTACTTGCATTAGACTAGCGCCCCAACCACCAACACCACTTTCAAATCAACAAAAGCAATTAAAAATAGAGAAATTCGACGGAAACGGTCTGTTGCAAATTGTTGTACATAGATCACAACAAAACTCACATTGTTATGTTAGCGTATGATTAACAGCGATTAGAACGGAAAGTAGCATAGCAGTAATCCCTGCTTTTCCCCGATACAGAGGGTAGTAGGTACAGATCCCGTGTCTGGCGCAAGTACTCTCTATGCACGAGCCACCCGTCTAATTACGGGGACGGGGTTGGGGGAGGGGGGTCGTCGGGGTTTCTGTCGGGCACTGCAGTTTCGTCCACCTTCCTGTTTTCCTAACGCCCTTTGTCACCATTTCCCTTCCTTAGGCGTCACGAGATGACCTTTGCTGCTGACGTGTAGTTTAACGTTGAACAAATAAATCGACAAGGGCTTATAGTGTCGGGGTTTAGATCTTTAACATCAACAGCTCGAATTTCAAGGTTCCATTCACCCTTTCCTAGACTGATTTTTTTCCCCCCTTTGTGAGCGGACGGGTTAGTTGGGATCAAGGGTTAGTTTAACTGGAGTAGGTGTAAGCTCTGTGGATGCTGTAGGTTTTTGTTGTTGTTGTTGTTGTTGTTGTTGCTTAACGTCCAGTCCCAAACGAAATGTCTATTAGGACGTTAAGCGTTGTGGATGAAAAAAACAATCACTAGAACGTCACATGAAGTAATCTGTTCTATCGCTTAGCCGTAACACGATCGCATCACAGCACCGCAACAACAGCGGTCAAATTATGCGAAATATGGTCTGACGTTGAGCACAGCTCACCCCTGTCCTGACAGGTTTTCGTGTAGTTGGCGTAGTGCAGGCCCTCAGGACACTGGTCCACACACTGGCCCTGGAAGGCCAGGTAGGGCTCTTGACACGTCGTGCAGTAGTGGCGGCTGAAGCAGGCCTGGCAGTTGTCGATGTGGCATCCTGCACAGAAGACGATCAAATCACAGATAATCGATATCAAACTGAATTTATTGGCCACAGACGTCATATTATTCTTCAGATTTAAACAGCACACACGACGAGGTTCTTCTAATGGAGGTAAGGTGTTACAGATCTTAAACTATTCATTTGCTAGATTCACTGCGCACAAGTGTGCGTTTACGCAAAGATTAAAAGCGCTTATATTTATCATGAATGCCGGAAATTACCGATGACACCATTCACATTATTTGTGCCTGATAACAGCACTTTTCGTCTGTATTACATTGATACGGAAGCTTATGATCATTGCGCAGTATCTCTGGATTATGGAGGACACACTGCGCTTTGCACTAGGGGGTCACATGAACAAACAGAAAATACTAAAGTTTGAAAAACGCTACATGACCAAAACATTTACAAACACACATTGCAGCGACGAAAAAGCAATACGAAAATGCTCATTTTCAAGTAGCGGGTGTCAAGCAATGTCCTGATGTGGCAACGAAAATAAGCAGCTGTTAGAAAGATCAGTTTGTCAAAGATAGAATTAGATACCAGTATCATAGCTGATAACTTGTGGCCCTTTGTTGTAGTTTAGAGAAGGGGTTTAAAATATTACCACGTTTTCAAATTTGTTATAGTTTAGAGAAGGATTTTAAAATATTACCACGTTTTCAACACCAGGAAAGTAATCAATTAATTTTTGTTTGCCTGGGAAAAGCGATCACGGGAACAAAAATAGTAACAGTTCTTCTTCGCTAAACCTTTAACGAAAAAATAGCCTAACAAAAAGAATCCAACAAATAAAAAGTAATGAACATTTGGTGGCACAGGACTCGTGTCATTAGCAGGGGTTTTGCAAGTCTTTTGATGACACAGTATTGAGGTAATGCAGCATGAGGATGCGCTTCGGAATGCTGTAAGCTGAATTGCCGGTTGTGGAGCCAGAATGTATGTCTGTGCAACAGTGGTGGGGGGTGGGGCAGTGGGGTGCAGACCGACGGTTATTACATGTGACTGGTGTGAAGTGCGTACGGGGCCAGCACAGAGATCCAGCTGGCCGTCGTTTGCACACACTCTGAATCATTACGAGGGGTCCCTAACGTCTATTTAAAGTTCAAGCAGTAGGTGTGTACGTACCAGCTAACCAACAAACCATACCCACAGTTTTTAAAAATAACTGAAAAGGGCCAGCGCTAGGAGAACAAATTATCCCCTTCGTCCCCCACCCCCCTCCAATCTGTCACTGGTAGTAGCCTAACAGACCATTCCAAGCCNNNNCACCCCCCCCCCCCCCCCCCCGGCCAAAAAAAAGCTTCTGAACTTGTTAATAAGATCGATGATTAAGGAAACTAGCAAACAAACACTTTTTAGAAAGCGTCCAGTAAGGATATTCAAGACAGTTGTTTGTAGTAATTCTAGCAGACACAAAACAGATAAAGGCTGTGCACAGAATCATGCTAGGTACAAAAATTCATGTTTTCTTCCTTGTAAAAAAAAAATCAGGCCCCGTATGCAAGAAAGCCCAATACCTGAATTATTCCTGCAATGGCGGATATTCTAGAATAAGCTCCTTGAATTTCCAACGCACGAAAACAGAAAAGCTTATTCTTTCCTCGTTATTCGGTCGTCCCAGGAGCAAATAGCTTATTCCAGCGTTTTCACACAAAAAAATCCAATTCCTTGGAGCCAATCAAATGACGAGCTCTATTTCGGAGATCTTTCCGGGGGCGTGGAGGTGGGGCTGTAAGAGGTGGATATTTCGGGTGGATGGTGTTTAGGGGAAGAGTAACAGGTAGGGGTTAGGGTGGGAGTTAGGGGAGGGATGGGGTTGGGT
>SMGT01004407.1:533412-545431 GCA_004794575.1 Lanistes nyassanus | reverse complement strand
GGGGGGGGGGGGGGGGGGGGGCGTTGTAGGCAGTATGATCTTTCAGGAAATTTGCAAATTTTCATGGTCTTAGATGAAGCGGTGACCCTAAGAGATTACCATATATTATGTAAGACTGTATTTGATTGGCTTCAGGTTTTTGGAGCCTTTTCAAGATCTGGAGCTCAACACACTACGGGTCAAGGTCACGCCTACTCCTGACACGCGGTATTCGCTCCAAGGTAAGGCCTTTGTTTTTAAAGTGTTTTCCAAGGTGACTGCACCCAACAATGCAGGTCCATCGACTGCCAGCTCTTCGAGCAGAATTTCAACCTAACTACTGATTGCGCTGGACCATTCTGGTTTGCGGATTCTTTTCTGTCAGCGCAGTGATTACAGAGAAAAAAGTGAAGCGCTGACCATAACGCATGCGCACTCAAGAATTCCAGCCGTCTAAAAACAATTCATTTAATAGTCATTCCTTTCCTATTTCATTTCCTATTCGCGGCTTGCGCACACCAAAGTTTATCCCGGTATAAGAAAAGAATAGCTGTTCCAGAATAGTGGCTATTCTGGTCTAAATTTAGTACAGTTCACATGCATACGGAGCCTGATTAGAACGATTCCCTACCAACATCCCCCCCCCCACCACCACCAACCCATCCGACAGTCCCTTAGCGACTAGACCTACTGTTGCACGTGCTGTAGTACTGATGGCGCACGCCGTAGTAGCCGAGGGGGCAGGAGGGCGTGCAGATGCCGACCTGCCGCATGTTCTGGCGGTACAGGAACATGAAGTACCGTGCCTCGCACGTGACGCACCCATTGACTGGCGAACAGCTCGTGCAGCCGCGGGGGCACACTGGGTAGCGCCCGATGATGGCTGGAACAGAAGGACATGCGCGGGTCAGCACAGTGACAGGAAACGGTCAGCACAGTGACAGGAAACGGTAAACCCCATGAGCCTCTGGTATAGGGACAGTTTGACGAGTGACAGAAGGAGAAAGTTTGAAGAACTGTTACGCGCTATTGCATGTGGACGGTGTGGCTAGGGATGTGTTTGGACAGTGTGACTAGGGATGTAGTTGGACAGTGTGGCTAGGGACATGAGTGGACAGTGTGTAATTAGGGACATGGGTGGACAGTGTGTAACTAGGGACATGGGTGGACAGTGCGTATCTATAGGGACATGAGTGGACAGTGTGTAATTAGGGACATGGGTGGACAGTGTGTATCTAGGGACATGGGTGGACAGTGTGTATCTAGGGACATGGGTGGACAGTGTGTATCTAGGGACATGGGTGGACAGTGTGTATCTAGGGACATGAGTGGACAGTGTGTATTTAGGGACACGAGTGGACAGTGTGTATCTAGGGACATGGGTGGACAGCGTGCATCTAGGGACATGGGTGGACAGTGTGTATCTAGGGACATTAATGGACAGTGTGTATCTAGGGACATGGGTGGACAGTGTGTATCTAGGGACATGGGTGGACAGTGTGTATCTAGGTGAAGCGTATATGTCTGGTGGAAAGTTTGGAGAATAACACGTGTCATTGCATGAGGACAGTTCGGTGACTAGTACATATTAATAGACGATCGAGAAACTTAAGGTATTGCTTAATTATAACTACATGGCAATAGTCCACAACTTATTAGCAAGATTTGATTACAAGACAGTTGTTTTTTCTGCAAACCTATTCTGCAGGGACTACGTACAGCCTTTAGTATCCAGAACGTGACGCTTTGCACATGTAAATGCACACGCACGCACACACCATGATGCACTGTATTTAAAGTTTTACAACAGGCCTTTCCTGGTGGGATGAATGCGTTTCCCTCCGGAGAACTCTTATGATGAGTTTATAGTGGAGGCAAAAAAGAAAGGGATTTATTGCGGATTTTTACCTCGGTCTGACTGAATAGTTTTCGTGTGGCCTACAAGGCCCTGAGAGACACGTTGCTAAAAGAGGGACATCTACATTTAAACCCTTCGCCCGCAAGTGTCCTAGGGCTTTAGCGGATGAATTCGTATGAATCATAAATCTCGGCGATATTTGATGGATGAAGTTTCCCGGGAGGCCAGAATTCCCTGCATTTTTTTCAAACCAACGGCTGGAGGATTATGCAGATGGTACTTTGTCACTCGCTGTGGCTCTCATAGATGCTGGACTGTTGATCATCCGTTCCACTTATGTCGTGTTTTGCTCTGCAAGTGTGCGTATTTGCGTGGCTGCCTTTGAGCATATTTGTATAGACGCTCGTTCTTACCAGCGTTACAAAATGTCTTCAGAAAGACGATCAACATGTTTAGACGGCGACGGTGATCACTGCTCAATCTTTTTTCACTCCATTTATTTTGCGCCCTTCCTCTCCCATTTTTTTTCATTTCCTGTCGTCGCGAACGGGACGGCTTCTTAAAGCAGCGTCAAGAATAACATGTCGTTCCTCTCGAATGTTTTAATTTTAACATAACACTACACTGAAAGGAAACTTGTACTGCTGTGACATGAAAATAGTCTGCACGATTTACATGTACTTAGCTTGGAGGGGTGTTTTGGCAACATTTACAATAAACGTGATAAATGAAAAAGACGATACAAGTAACAATGCAGAGCCCAGGAAATACTTCCTGAGAAAGGCGTGGGTACTGCTGGAGTCTGTCGCTCAACAGTCCAGTCGTCGTGCCGTGTGCCCACTGCCGTGTCCTTTGCCAAATCCCCTCCGTATTCGCTTTTCAAACACGGCTCTCCCGAGGGCCAAATACGCCTTGAAGAACAATCCGCTAAATGCGTTTCGTGGTGAGTGCCAAGTGAGATTTTGTAATAACCAGCATGGCGGGCAGCGCAGGTTGTTTGCGAACAAAGCTCCAGCTAACGGCGGCATGGTGAACAATGCACGTTTAAGATGGCGAGCAGCTTTTCGCGCGATCCCTGTTCACACCTGAACGCCACAAGAAAACAGCTAAGCCCCCACTTAGTGACCAGCTGCCCCCCTCCTCTCCCTAACAAAATAAAAAAAAAAAGTGTCGAAGGTTGTTGACATCTGCGTCACTGCGTCACCCAGTAACGTGACAAGGTCGACCTCTGACGTATGACAACCCAACGCCACATGTAATGAAGTTCGGAAAGCAGCGGACAGGAACTTGAGTTATAAAATGCTACGGTATTGTTAAATGTTGGTTCCTCGAACTTTAAGGACATGCATGATGGCGTTGCCTTGCTTCTAACAACAACACCACAAACAGGAAGACATCTCTCCAAGTAGTCAGCAGATGAAGCATTGCCCCCATGTTTCGGCGAATTTGGATGCATTGATGCATAGACACGGCTTGGCAATTTGTCATTGTACGTGTTTATCCCTTTTCTGGGGAGGGGTTGGAGGAAGGCTGTCTTTCTCTCGTTCTCCAATCATCGCTCCAAGCTTTCGATCAGACGTCTTTCTTCCATTCATTTGGTATCTCCCTCACTCCTCTCTGTGCGTATTTGTTGGGGCGTGCGCTTACAGGAAGGAGTTTAAGTGTGTATGACTGTACTGTCTGCAGTGCAATATCCCTCCCCTGTTGTCTTTGTTTCTATTCCCACCCACCCCCTCCAAAAAAAAAAAACAAACAACAAACAACCGGTCACTATCATCAATGACACAGTTTTCAGCACGAGGTTAAGAAATCCATAGTTTTCAGCAATCTATAATTTAGCGGACATTCTGCAAAGCGGAGCGTACATAACACATCATAAGCTAGATTTTACAAAATGCAAATTCTAAACTATATTTGAAGAGCTGGAGAACGGAAATCGTGCATAGTCTCTCGTGACCTATAATAATAGTCTAGTTACAAGAGAGAGAGAGAGAGGGAGAGAGAGAGGGAGAGAGAGAGAGGGAGAGAGAGAGAGGGAGGGAGGTAGGGAGGAGGTGGAAAGACAACGTAAATGTAAAGAAAGGCAGGAATAAACCTGCCGGCAAAGCCATGAGCGAGACAGAATCACCTGTATCAAAACTGACAAGCAATCTGCAGACTTCGGTGTCCCGAGACATTCCCACACTGTTTTACACCGTAAGTTTGGCACCGAACCACAGACCGGCCTTGTAGCTGTGTAATAACATGGAGTTAGGCCAGGAAGTGACGTCTTCATCAAACCACCCGCTCGACTTCCGTGCAGTCTGCCGGCGTGCCTCTTGTCGCTGTCAATAGGTGGCAGCACGGAGGAATTCGTTCTGCAGAAGCCAGCCGCAATCCTATCCGCAAATTGTTCGCGACGTCCGCAGACTCGACTGGGGAAGATACGGGCGTCTTCAAGGAATGGATTAGGCTCGGCGAGGTGCATCTTTCTCGACTCCTTCCTCAACAGCCATGTTTTCGCCCTCGTTCGTTCTCTTCTAGTTAACTATCAAAAGGGATCTTGGTTTAAATTTATGGAATTCCAGTGTGTAGTGTGACTTTTAAGACCGCTCGATTAGTTTCGCATACAGCCTGGTAGCAGTGAAGTCATCGCTTCTGACCACTGGTGACTTTATGATCTGTCAGAATTGCTGGTGAAAACTACCCACGCTCCACTACTCTAAGGAAACTTTTTTGACCTTTCCAGCTTTGTCTCCAAGCTTAACACCTATTCACCCCTCCGTTTGTTCTCATGGCCAACAAAGATAAATATGTCTTGCTGCTCCGACCTTGGCAAGTACACACAGTAAACCTTCAGGAAAGCTTTTTTTTCTGGTGGAGGGTGGTGGGAGGGGGGATGTCGGCGCCTAGGAATTTGTAAATCTAGTGCGAACATGCACTGAGTAATCAAACGCACGCGCGTAGCCCTGATCCTAGACGTTGGCCCCCGAGGCAGTCTGTCACACCCGAGTCTACATTTTATTACACTCAATTACAGGCGACTGGACCAGAAAAGCCTCCCAGCCAGGACAGCCCCAGGTTTTATTTTTGCTCGCGTAACCCTACCCTTGACACGCCGGCACACCTCCCATTTTCTCCTACAGATCACATCGTGCGAACGATTAAGCGACCGCTTGGAGTTTCTCATCACGCTTTTTTTTCCCTGTGGAATATAAAGTATCGTACATTTTTTTCAGCAAAACGAGTGAATTAGCGAGAAGACAAGAAGGGGAGGAAGTGCGGTCGGGACACAGGACAGCGACCAGACATGGCGAACAGATTCGCGTGAGCGTCTGAAATATTCTTCGGACCACTTTTTATTTCTTATGCTTCCGGTGAAAACTGTATTACGTTCATTCACTGAAGTGGAACATTCTTGTCCAACGCAGTCCTGCGAAGTATCTCGAGTATTATAGTTTCCATTTGTCATCCGTATCTGGGAGCGGAGCAAGAGCGCGCAATTAAAAATAATTTTTTTCTCTCCGTCTCGTACACACGCACCAACAGCTACCTCTGCATTACACACGCGGACGCCTTCGTCCCAGCATACACGCGAACCTAGCACGACTGCTATATCAAAACCTTGGAGACATCGCTGTCCGCTTTCCTCTTTCATCTTCGAACGGCTGTCTCGCCGCTGCTGTGGAGCCATCGCCAGGGTGTGGCGAAATGGAAGAGCGAGCTGAATTCTGCAGGGAGACGTGTACACGTTAAAAGATTTTTCTAAGTGACCTGCCCCTAAGGGGGAGATTAATTAGACGGCGGCATAGCGACGTTTCACGTGGTGCTGGCAACTCGAATGGCTGGGTTGCCATACATCGCGACTGAAACAATTCCTCGATCAACATCAACGACACGGTGATGGGGGAGAGGAGGAGGCAGACGAGGGGTGGGGAAGGTCAATTTTTCCTCCTTTGAATTTACGTTTCTCACAGATGTGGGAAGACAAACAACGACTTCCGCAACGAGAACTGAGTGTTTTCGTTGACAGGACCTTTTGTAATATTTTTGTTATTCCCGAGTTGCCAGCCCGGATAGATTACATATATAAGTTCTTATTTACGGTTCGAGTCCGTTTCTTTCCGCTCTTTGCCAGCCTTACTGTCTCTTATTTTTTCTCTCTCTAAGACTTCTAATAATCTACCGAAAGTCGTCTAACAGCGGAACTTCTAACAAAGGGACATAACTTAAGGAATGCGGCAAACCACGCGAGCTCCTCCAAAAATCAATCTTTTTTGTCGTTGCTTTTTTTAAACAGTTTGTTGAGTCTGTAACTTTGAAAGTTGCTGCCATCATATTTTTGAAATGACTCTCAACATGAATTGCACGCTTCATTGGCAACACCATCGAATAAAAATGAACGAAAATCTCGGTTTTAAAAGGAAATCTCAGTTTTAAAAGAACAACCACGACAAGAGTTACAAGTAAAAGAAACAGTACTATACAGTCCTTTTCAACATATGAATGATCTAGTTTTCGTGATAAAGCATATGCCTGTGGCGTCAATGACTATGCAGCCATCTCCGATAGCCGAGACCCAAAGCTATGAATCTCTGTTGATTACAAAGTTTTTAGATAAGAACTAATACCAGGAGATTCTGTTCATGCAAACGAGCAAACAGTCAGTATTCTAATGTCGGTATTCCACATGTACCGTCTCACTCAAGTCAAATTAATCATTAAAATGTTCGTCCTGCAGTCTGCCGCGTAATAGAATTTAATTCAACCTAACTGAATAGAATATTTGATAGACAGATTTTCTGGCAAAATCTCTGGGAGAATAAATTTACTGCAGAAGAAATCCTTCACTTAAACTATATAGACAAAATCTTTAATGCATGTGTTGGATTTGGCCTTGCCCTTTCTGAACGACTTGCAGACGACTCATGTGCCTAGCATAAGGAAGCCGACGCACTAACAGCGATCCAGTCCAGTCCAGTCCAGTCCAGTCCAAATCTTTCCAGAAAAAAGAATGGCACATGCGCATGCGCAACAATAAGTCATGTGTTTGAAAAGTTTTCTCGTAGATGGGGCAGTAATAACGACCGCCCCCCCCCCCCCCCGAAAAAACCCCCTCAAGCATTACCGAACAACGCTCGTGACTCAGTCGAAAATAAGAATTTCCTGTTTGAAATGTTGATCGAGACTAAATGTACCACGCCCTCCTGCACGTAGGCCCTGAAGAATAAAATTTGCCTGAGGACCCTCAACGGCCCCTTCCTCGCACACACACAAGCAAGCCCGTCGAGTTTCGGGGTGGGGGTGGGGAGAGGAGAGACACCTACGGGGTTCGATGATGTTTAGCAGAATATAACCTTTCCTGCTGCGCTCGCCCATCACCTCCCAGCTCGTGTCCCGTCCCCACACGGCGCGGATTGGACCTTAGCGGAGCGCACGAGCAGAGTATACACGGCCCTGTTACTCGGCAGGTAGTCCGGGCTCTTGCCACGGGCACCTGTTCCCCAGGCGCACGGGTCTTTTTTTTTTTTAAGACGCTGACGATCGTGAACGCGCGTTGTCATAGGAACGGAAGCCCCACTCCGAAAATTCGCTATGACAGCGACGGTGACCTTTGGGATTAGGGGTCAGAGCGCATAACGGGAGGCAAAACTGGGGTATGATCTTTTCGGGCCTTGGGCTTAACAATTTTCTCATCTTCCCATGTAGTGCTGGGCCACAAAATTTTACGGCTGGTTTATATATTATATATATTATCCAGCTGATCCCTCACAGCAGGATTAAGGTGGGAATGTCAGTCCCTCGACCCCAGATGCATGCTAATGGTGGCGATATTTTAAACGCGCAAGCATTTTATTACGAGACGAATACTTTGGGAAGATTCGGAGGCTTTTGTTTTCCTCTTGACTGGTAAAGAAACAAAGAAAGTTTTTCCTCGTGCATATTTGTAAATACACGTAAATGCGCAAATAAATGCGCAAGATACGCATTTGTTCTTAACAATTCTACGAGGAATTAAATGAGACATTTGAAATTTGCGAATACGATAACGCAAAGGAAGAACGCGTGACTGCCGCTTGGAATAAATCATAAGGCAACACAGGAACTAGACCAAGCTAAAATAAACAAAAACAGAATCAACGTTTGGGGCATTACTCCTTCATCAAACTTCAAAGAAGCTACACCTGAACACTGGCTTGGCTTAATTGCTTTGTCATCCAATACTATAAGACAAAGAGGAAGAAAGCAGTTGGGAGAGAGAGAGAGAGAAGCAGGTGGGAGTTAGGAATGGACGGGGAAGAGGGTCGAGTGTGCAAGTGAGATTTATTTAACTCGCTATCACTTGTATACAATGTAGTTTTAGGACAGAAAGCTACACTGTTTTGCGGGCGAGTACAAGATGCAAGTAATTGGTTAATATCTACTTGCACTCGTGTCGGGATGGGGTGGGGGGGGGTTGGGAGGAAATAACTGGAGGAGGAACGTAGCAGACTCCTGCAGCGCGAGGAGGCTACAGCAGCGCGATCGAGCGCGGGCTGTCTAACAGTCTGACGAAAAGTTAAGGCGTCCACGTCAGCGCTCGACGGCGGGTGCTTGAAGAGATGTTCGCCAAGGACTGCCCGACAATACGGCATGGAAATGCAAGCTGCCTGGGCGTGCTCGGATTTCCGTCAGCTGCAGTTTGTGACACTGTCGAGGCACTTTACCGACGCCAGCGTTGACAGATCTTCCGCCATGCTGTAATTTCCAGCGTGAATGCCTGCATTCACCTTGGCTTACTCCTGGGACGCACAGGCGGGGAGGGGTGGGGTGGGGAGAGAGGAAGAGAGACTGATTCACTCTTGACAGCGGAGGGAAAACGAATGCTTTAAACCCTGATCGGACTGCTTTGTCAAACTGAGGAACTGGTTCAAATAGTCCACTGGTTACTCTCGATCGCACCTACATGTTTTAACTTATTTCGACCACCGGTAATTAACAGCTTAGGACCACGCAATTGTTGCGTGTTTGAACTACCGGTACTTAGGACCAACCACAATCCTTGAGTGTCCGGGCCACCGGTAATAATTTACGATCGCTCTGAAAGGTTTAGCTTCTCTGGACCACTGACAACTTAGGATTGCACCTGCAGGTGTTGGGATCACCTGTAACAATTTGAACCACCTGTAATTACAGCTTAAGATCACGTTTAATTTTTTTTTGAACCACCAATAACTTAGGATCACACTTACACGTGTTAGTTATTTGGACCACAGGGTCACACTTGTGGTCCTGGTTATTCAAACATGCGGTACTTTCGTCTTTTACCCAATCTTGCTTAACTCGGACCACCGTTGTTAGGCCGTTAGGGGTTAAATGTTATACCCGGTCCTGGACCCCCTGCAGGTTTGGGTCAAACTTAGACTTGCATAACTCGGCCACCCTATTTTCATATTTACAGGTGGGGGGGGGGGTGATCAATATGAAGTGGTATGGTATGGATGAGATGTTACACACTATCCTTAAGTCTGGAGCGACTATAAAGGAAAGGATGGGCGAGCAGTTAGAGCGCAGGCCTCTGGACCAGAAGCCGGTAGTTCGACACCCCTACACCACACTCCCACTTCACCCCGCTGTGACTGAGTACCGGACCCATGGGTTAGGGGAGGTAAGCCAAAGAGGAGATGGGCACCTCACGGGTAGACCCACAGAAAAGTGGGGGGGGGGGCTCACACACCCCCATTCTCCTACGACCTTAAGTTGACGGGACAACCTCTACCTGGCGCGCATACAGTTCAGCGATGGACGCTGACGGAAAATCTACTTTTACGCAAAGAAGGAACTGGTACCTGTCTGCGTTAATGCCGAGAGAAAACCCTCAAATTATCAGCCCCTGTATCAGTTATATATCGCCACAATGTCCAGCACGGAGGACCTCTTCGTGTCTAAGTTTTTGTGAATGTCACTGCGGCGGACGATGATCTGCGTGGACGATAACCAGGTATAAGCCCTCGCATTCTTCAGCTCAGTTGTTGTTGGCGGGAGAGTCGCTGATGTTATCTACGTGCCTTATCGCTACATGTAGTTGACAATCTTCTGCTTTGTTCCTGGCACCTCCTTTGCACCTTTACGAAGCCCACTTGTAGAGCGGGCCCTCCTACAGCTTAGACTTGGATATTTCCTATTTTCTCGGCTTCAAAAAACAAAACAAAACAAATAAAGATAAAGACTACACTACAATAAAAGAAGCTGTAAATGTAAAGAGAAATAAGATTTGAATGTTATCTTTAAACTTAACGTTTATACGAGATCTTAATTCCTTTAAATTTACAGTATCTCTCCCCCCTCTCTCTCTCGCATGCACGCGCGAACGCATCCGCCCACGCAAATATACACAGGAATGAGTGAATGAGTGAGCGAGTGAGAGAGAACAGGGAGATTTTTTTAACGGGTAGGTGAGTAAAACGAGCGACAAAGAAGCATATGGAACCAAAGAGGTTGAGAAGAAAAGAGCTCTCCTAATGTATATTGAGAGGCGCCGATGTAGGACTGAGATTGCATTCGGAAATTTTAAAAAGTATTACACTGTACATCAGATATGTTTTATATATATAACTAAAAAAAAGCTCGTAACATGACCAGAGTGGTACTTAACGGTCGGGGTAGACACATTGCCTGTCAACGTGAAAGCTCAGTAGAACGCGGGGCTGTATACATACACTTATCACTCGCGTTGCATGAACGTCAGTGCACAGTTGCCAATGTCTGGGTAACACTCTGTTTGTGAATGAACACGTATTCTAAGCTAGGGGGAATGAGTTTTTCTATAAAAAAATAAATAAAAATAAAGACTGTGGATAAATATATTTGTGCGTCCTGGCCGGTACAATGTTGCCGCAAGAAACAAACAGACCGCCTCAGCGGCCGAACGGTTTAAGGCAGTCCCAACCAGGCACCGCGTTAACTTGTCTCAAGCAACACCGTCCTGATATGCACCTTTTTTGCGAACGACTGTTAAGCCGCAAAACCCAGCAAAGAAATGGACGAATCCGCGTGCACTTGCCGTTCCTCAGATTCGCACGAGCGACGGCTGCAGCAGACGCAGCAGACAGGTCAGTGGTTGGCGATCCGTGCCCATACCTTGGCTCAAGGTGTGCGTCTGGATCGAATGCCAGCCAAATGTTCTCTTCATCCGACAGCCTTCGTTGATCGCAGAGTCCCCCGCCCCCCCTCCCCCGTCTGCTTTATTGCTGTCTTCAGCAGAACCAGTCTTTTACCGCTTCATGTTCGTAGGCTCCGAGGCCAACGATGTGCACCAATATATAGGTTTGTGTATCTATAAAATACCTGTCTAATCGTTACGGTCAGGTTTTCCCCTTTACTTTATTTCCGTTATAAACAAGGCAGTAATACTTATCCATGAAGTTTGCCCGTTTTTTAAAGACTTAATTCGTCACCTGTATATTTTATTTTTTTATCTGTAGCTTAGCAGAACATAGTTATCCATGAAATTTGCCCGTTTTTTTCAAAGACTTTAAAGATCTTCACTTGTATATTTTTTATTTTTTACCAGTGCTTCTTAAATTAAAAAAACTCTTAAAGAGAGTGTAGCTGGATATCTTTTGTACAAGGATCTTTTTCGCATTTTATTTGCTAAATTAGACATTGATTCCGGTTCCCTACAGTTCGGCAAATAATGTGGTTTAGCTGTTTTGATAAGTATATAGTTACAGTTTTGGACTACATTTTTTAGTCAACCGGAATTTCTTTCTTTCTTAAGCGAGGTTCGAGATGACGTATAGTTCTACATTGACACACAGGTGTAGTTCCATACACCCTAGCACTGCCCCCTGTCTCTCTTTCTCCGCTTTTGTGTTTCTGTCAGTCACTCACTCTCCCACACATCTCACCCTCTCACTCACACTTGTTTGTTCGCTCGCTCGCTCGCTCGCTTGCACACACACACACAGGAGGCAGGTGAGCCGTGGGGAGAGGGGGAGAGAATGACAGATCCATTCTACATATCGTCACTGCCTGCCATAGAATGTTCACACAACCCGTCCACTTAGCGGCAAATATGCCCCGGAGGTAAGATGCGAGGGAAATACGATCTGTGTGATTAAGTGGCTAGCACCACTGATAGCTGTTATTCACACACTCGTCGTGTTAACCATGCACTCGTAACGGGAGAGTTGTCTGCCGTGGGGTGGTGGTGGGGGGGGG
>SMGT01004407.1:455954-512659 GCA_004794575.1 Lanistes nyassanus | reverse complement strand
TGGGGTGTGTGTGTGTGGGGGGGGGGGGAATCGCTGTTCAGAATGTTACACGCGATGATGGGGAAGATGCCACGAGTCGCTCACTACCGTGTTGACGACAGGCATGATCAATTGCTACCATCGAATTCTGTTTTCGCTCAGCTCCGGCGAGCAAAAGTGCGAGAAATGAGCCTCAGTCAGAAGGTATATCTATGACAGATCTGAGTGATGAGTAGCAGTCGATGGCTAAGAACTGTGACGTTCTCAGGTGAAGTAGGTGACAGTAAACCCCAGACTTATCGACAGTGAACGCCCGAAAAGGTATCTGTAGACAGGTAATTATAGGTTCGTCCCAGAAATGGAAACTGACTGAAAATATAGAAACCGCTTGTTGTAGTGCGCAGCACTCAGTGTCGTGAACATGTAGCCCATGTCTGAGGACCTAAATGCATTGCACTTCACACATTTTCGCTCCTGAAGAAATTCGAATTTCTCAGCGAGCAGGAACACTGTGTATTCAGTCTGCGTTACACATGTAAGCGAAAATGAGGAGCCCATGGGAACGCCTTCCTTTTCGCATTTTCACTTACGGGTGATTGATAAAAAGTTAACCTTGGTGGTTACGTTAAAACGCTCGATCCCTTCCTCACAAAACGATACAGATATTCGTTCCTGATATCTGTGGTTGGCTGACTCGCACAGCGATTGCGGGAATTGCTGAATACATCTACTTACGTTTAAAATGAAGAACTCGAGAATCTGTTTTATATGAGAGACGTTTTAAACATAACGGAAATTAGAGCGGAGAGATAGAAAACAGTTGATGCAAAAATTTGAATGAAACAGATGCAGAAAGCTTGTAAGAAACAGAAGCAAACAACTGGAGTGGAGGAGAAAAATGAGAAGGAGATAAATTGACGAAGACGACGATGACGACGATGAGATGACGATGATGACCAATACAACGACGGTGGTGGTGGGTGTGGTGACGACGATGACTATGAGAAGGAGAAGCCATATTCTTTTTTTCAGCTAAAAAATGCAGGCAGACGACATTAGTTTTATTATCACGTGGCATACTCTAAGCATTGTCATGAAGCTATTTATTACCTTTAAAAATCGAAATATCGATTTATTGAAATGGCCTTTTTAAGGCGTCAAAGACTATTCCATACCTGTTACTTTGAATGTATTGATACCTTCACGTCAATAACCCTTTCACGGAAAATTAGTTATTTTCAATTCCACGAGTTTATCATCTTCTAAGCCTGGTACTGATCGAAGTACCTTCCTGGCATGTTATTCTCAGCATAACGGATGGGTCTTTGCACGTTATAATGGGTACGTCTTCGCACGTTATAATGGGTACGTCTTTGCACCTTATAATGGGTACGTCTTAGCACGTTATAATGGTTACGTCTTAACACATTATAATGGTTACGTCAACACGTTATAATGGGTACATCTTAACACGTTATTGCAAGTATTTCCTAGTATATTACTACGGGTACTCGCCAGCACAGAATAAATGGTACTCACTTCGCCTGACCCTGGTGGCGGCCCGCACAGAACGCGGGCTCCAGTGTTGCAGCAGAACATGCAGCAGTAACAGCGCCCACCACCACAGCATCGTCCATTGCCGTGCGCCCTCACGCACACGCCGCACCCCCTCGCGCTCGCGCTGACCAACGCACGGGCGCCATTCCGTTAATCACACATCGTCGTGAGCATGACACGTATCCAGCTTCCAAGACACAAGGAAGCTTAACAATCCACCAGCCACTAATTTTCACACTGCTGAAGACGGATGAGGCCGCGAAGAAAAAAGCTCACACAAATGTCCCGTGCTTGATTCAGAGTTGTAATCCATAGATGGAATGATCCGCACACAACAAGAAATTTATTCGAGACAACAACGAGAACAAAATGTCGGAGAAGAAGCAAGATGAACGTGTCCTCCACAGAATACAGTCCAAGGGTCTGATTTGTCAGATGTCGGTCTGATAGTGACCATGACACGAAGAAGCATCAAAAAATCATCGTGCGAGGCTCAAAAGATGACATTCGCACTCTGCCGAAAGGTCGGAAGCTTGCAGCGAGCTCTACGGACTGAATTCTTCTCTCGCAATACCATTGGCTGACGTCGCTGGTTTTCTAACAGAACTTTAGGCACCTGCAGCGAACTTTTCAGATTGAACTCTTCTTGTGCTCCGATAACAGCGTCAGACACTAGCGTCCAATGACGGGTGACGTCTGTCGTCTTTATACCAAAGCGTTAAATGCTAATGGTGAACTTCGAGAGCTTGTGCTGATGCTTCCGATAGTGTACAGCATAGAGTTAGACACACGCTTCGAACGATCGGCTGACGTCTCTCAACTTTACACTAGGACGTCAAGGACTGGAGAATGGCTGTTCCAGAGCGTCAGACCTTCGCGAGTTCTCCAGCGCCTCAAGAACACGCGCCGGCAGATGAGCTCATTTATCGCACCAGACGCTCAGCTGGACTTTTCGATTGGCGCATGGATGCGACTGGTTCAGGATAACACTTCCGGGCTGAACAACGTATTGCAAGTCACGCCAGAGATTGTCATGTTTGCTGGCCAAGCGCGCGGGACGTCAGAGGTTCGGCGCGATAATGCGGCTGATCCCTGTCAACTCAAATCATACTGTGTGACAACACCTTCACCTTATGTCTTTGACATTTTTACGATACCGGGGCCTGGCCAAGTTTGAAAGAAATTCTCCCACAGATGCTCTGCCGTTGAAATATGCGAAGCATTTCAAATGAAGATTCCTAGCCAGCCATGGCGTTTCAATTACTTTTTCGATTTTATTATGGATGAGTTGGAATTGAGACTTTTTGTCTGGACAGAAACACGCGGCTATGAAAGAAAATCAGCGTTGGCCAGAGCACTTCATCCAGCTATAATTAGAAACTGAGAGAAATTAAAGGGTAGCAGAACTTTTCAGAAAACGAAACAGCTTCCGACGATTTTTCTTAGACGATCGCTGAAAACAGGCGCAGACCTCGCGTCCCATATAAAAATCAACCTGACAATTCGTCTTTGTCGCGAGGCGGAGTGCGAGCAGGCGGTCCGTTCGGCAGGTAACCTGCCGATTACACCTGTGAAGGCAGCGCGCGACAAGGTGTTCTCGCGGGAGGTACAAAAGCCCCTTTAGCTGATGCAGACAGCGACGACAACGAGAGAGGCGCGTGGGAGATGATGCCCGGTCCGGCCCGGCCCGGCGAAACGCGGAGAAGGTGTGCGCGCATTGGTCGTGCAGCAGCCGCGGTCCCGGCGCGGCAGTGGGTCCACAGCAGCTCGCAGGGCGTCGCACAGCAGCACGAAGCATTGTTGAGAGAGAGAGAGAGATAGGCGGAGAAGGTGGACGGAGCGAGAGAAAGGAGAAAAGAAAGGAAGCTAGAGAGGAAAAGCGGCGATGAAAAGAAGGGGGAAGGGGAATGAAGCTGGCCGGTTGGGTATGGTGGGAGCCGGGAGGGAGGGGGGAGGGAGAAGTGGCCGAACGAATGACATACAGGCTGCAGCACAATAACAGCCTGTGGCGAGGATGAGACGCGTGGAGCCAGCTAGTTGTTAAAATGTGTTGAACAAGCCGCGAAAATCCCAGCGAAGGGGCTCGATGCTTGGTCCCCGCAAAGCGCGGACAATGCAGCTGTGGCAGTTTCTTTTTTTCCCCTCCTCCTCCTTCTTATTCTTATGTCGAAGGCCACCTGTGTTAAGCAGGTAGGACAAATATCCGATGAAGGTGGAGGGGGTCATCTTACAGCAGGGAGAGAGTAGATTTCGTTGCTGCAGTTTGTGGTTCTACTGCCTTCTTGCCTCCGTGTCCCAAGCGGTAGCAGTTCAACTGTTTAGTCTGTTTAGGCACCAGCGTTACAGACAATCGCACCCGCTTAGCTTTTGCTTCTCCTTATGACAGAAAGATAGATGTATGTGACTTCATGCGACATATGGCGTGTGGGTTTGTATCTCTGTATCTCTAACTCATTCTCTTTCTCTCTCTCTGGGTTGCGATCGTGTAGGTGTGTGTGTGTGTGTTGTGCTAGTATGTATGCGCCAGCCTGAACTGTTATCAGTCCTGCTACTCGCAGCAGAAGCAATAACTGTAAGTACTCTTTTTCTGTCACTGCAGTGTTGAGTAGGGTACTCCATCACATCTTACACAGAAATGTATATATATATATATAGCGACATCTAAACGATATTATCGCTACATTATCGCTATTTGCAGTGTGATATCTTGCAATTCAGTCGTTATAAATTCTACTCGTTAACATTTCATACCAGAATGCATTTCCGTAATGGATTTCGTCGATTCGATATTTGTCTCCTGTCCTTTATTACAGCCAGACTGCAGCTACTGCAACAATCACACAAGCAAATGTAAAGACGTCGCCAAAATGAATTTCGATTAGTTTGTATTACAGGTAAACTCGAATATTGCCCAGTTTGTTGTCAGTGCACAACTGAGTTGGGAAGTTGGAGCGTACTTTAATATTCACAGGCATACACAACCAATTTGGTCCTAACCTCACCTGTTTGATTAGTCGGGCTTCGCCAGAAGACGCAAGAGGGTGGGGGTGGTGTGTAAGGGGGTTTGAGGTGTGCGCGCTGTAGGGTGGAGGGGTGGGGGTGGAGTGGAGGGAGAAAAGGGAACAGGGATACACGTCTCGTACGTGCTTCTTCAATGTTAATAATTACAGTCAAATGAATCATACAGTGTGTACCCTACCCTCCCCGTTCTTTCTTCATGTCCTTGCGTTTGAGAGTGATTTGCGGTGTGAGATAATCACTTGCCGCGTCCAAGACAGAGGCACGCGCTCTTACACACGAGCCAAGCTGACGGGCGAGATAAAATATGAGCGTTGCTAAAAGTGACAGTAAGAACAAGAGCAGTTTCAAACACCATGTAGATGAAATTCGATTAAGTAGCAGCTGCGAACCCGGCAAACATAACTTGCCCAAGAAGGTTTATAAGAATGCACTAAGATTATACGAAAAGAAGATGCTTTTTATCGGCGCCAGACAACGGGACTGATCTTCATCTTCCGCGAGATCCAAGAGTATTTCGCATGGAGGCATCGGGCATAAGGTGTGCACCATGGTGGCTCAATGTTTTGTATTTTGTTTATTGGTCTCACCCCACTGAATTGTTCGATTTGATGTAAAAACATCATATGTAAAATTAGAAGAAATTATTTTGAATTTTAGAGGTAGCTCAGCGAGGTCGAAATTGTAGTGTCTTATGGTCATCCTTTGAACAATGCAATGTTTGTATGAGAATAGTGCTGGAGCTGTAAAACCTACATTGCTAAAATTTCTACTGCACAGCAGCTGCACATATAGGTTTAAGAAAGTGCTTTGTGTGTGGTGTAAGTTGTTGCATTTAATTAAACCAAACTAAAAAAAAAAAAAAGTCATGCAATGCGTATCTTGACACTTGACAGTTTTCACTTTCAATCTTTCAATCTGTTACGCCTCGTAAGATTATGAAATGCACAGCATAGCAATAAGAACAGAAAGTGAGCATTAGATCCACCCTGTGATTTTTATCAACTGAACCTTTTACATCTTTAGCTCAGTGAGCTAAAGTCTTCTTTACTGCATTTGGATATCGCCGATGATGTTCGTCTACAACTCGAAGAAGAAACTGCAACTGCTCCTCATCTTTTGTTATCAGTCCGCTCGTCACTTCGCTGTAGTTTCACATCAGTGCGAAACCACGCTCTTCGTGATCATCCGCATGTGTGGGGGCATCTTTCGTGCCCCTGGGCAACTGGTCTGATTCTCAGGTGTGCTCAACGAGTCAGGATCTTCTTCAAGGAAAGTTGCAGGAATTTTCAACCTTTCAAACAGCACTAGTGAAGTTAAAAAACCGTCGGACCTCTTAAATGGTCTTCAGGTCAACTACTGTACTTTTTTGGGGGGGAGGGGGGTGGGGAGGGAGGAGAGAGACTTCATTAGCTGACCAAATGTCCTGAATGACACGGATCATGTCAGTTCCTCAGATCTACAGTCGTCAAATACTGAGAGGCGGACCAGTTCTTCTGAAAGATACCAAAGACAGGAACTGAACTTGTCGGGTGAAATGTTTGCAACCTGTGGGGTTGATTGTTTTGTATGCAACGAGGTCTTTAAGGAACTGAAAGTCCCCGGTAGAAGCACCAGCCATATGCGGTGCCATGAATCACGTAGAGACGGACTACAAAGATGCAAATGTCTCCAAGGCCTATCGTTCTTCCTCTGGAACGAGTTTAAACTGGGCGTGGAACAGACAGAGCTTGATTGCGTACATAACTTTCGCCGTCCAGCTGGACTTGGTCAGGCAACATACCTACTTACGCTTTAGTTGTGGAGACGGGCAAGAGTGAGGGGAAAATGCGAAGCAGTTTGCGATAAGTGTGACCACTGTGACATTTTGTGATAAGTGTGATCACTGTGACATTTTGTGATAAGTGTGACCACTGTGACATTTTGTGATAAGTGTGACCACTGTGACATTTTGTGATAAGTGTGACCACTGTGACATTTTGTGATAAGTGTGACCACTGTGACAGGATAAGTCTGCACTTACCAGCAAGGTAGCACTCAATAATGAAAACATAGTTATGACTGTAAATTATTTTAAATCATAGATTTAAAGAAAATAAATCATGCTAATGGTCTTATAAGTTATTACAATTATTTTCAAGACCTACTCATTCCTCTTGGGTGCAGTATTGTTACTGGCAAGGTACAGTGAACTTTGAGGCGTTTGAACTCCCACTAAATGTTTTTCAGTTTGCCTGAAATTTAGCAGGAAGCAGCTTTTTTAATTAACCTAACAAATGAGTTGGGTGAGAGAAAGTTATTTCAAAAACAAAAAAATAAGTGTAGCCCTATAGTGTGCACGGCTAATGTTGGTGCCGGACGCCGGAATCACGTTTGGTTAAATATCAACGGTCACTGGCTGGATGATGTATAGCTTGTTATCCGGTTAGAACACAGTAGGATAATCGGGAGAAGGATATCTCGTTGGTTAGAGCATCGGACACACGAGTGCAAATCCAGGAATGCCGAAGGATTATATCTTGAAGTTACACATTGTGCACACTCTATGGACATACATGCCGCTCGTATATTAATTATATATTAGAGCCTTCATTTCTAAAATGTGTGTTACAGAGGGTCCACGTCTTTCCCTAACCATTTTCCTTGTATTTAGTTAAGCCGTGCGTGTGAGACTGCCAGTATAGGCCGGGTGAAATGGTGGTACGGTGCGCCACCCACCAGGCGGTTCACACACACGATCAACGCAGGGCTGAAAAATGACAGAAAATCACGTACAAAGCGGCCATAGTCCCACAGCTACATCCACAGTCATGGCTCAGCGTTTGCCAAGGTGGGCGATAGCATTTCTGATCGATTGTTCGAGACTTTACGAGACCATGCGTGAATTTGTCGACGTCACATGGAATGAACGTAAACATCGTTAGTTCTGTTAGAAATCCTTCATGCAGCAAGATAAGCAATTTATTTAGCCAAGTGGTTTTCTCTCCTGGCTACGAAGTGACAAAGACCCATAAAAAGAACAGTGGATATAAATCCCAGAATGCGATACGTCCTCCAGGCAGGGCAGTAAAATTACAATGTGTTTAACTAAAGCAAGCCAAAACTTCATAGATGGAGATTGACAGAACTCTGGAATAGGACAGCAGTGGGATCGGCCATCAGCGACAACATCGCACCGCGGAAAAAGCGAACCATGACCAGAAGGGCGCGCGCCAGAAGGTAGACCGCAGCAAACATGGAAGCACTTTCCACCCAAAGTCAACGACAACCACAGAAATGTCCCGCAGATCTGTTATAATTCAGCAAAGATTAGTAATGCTGCTGACTTCTATTTCTTTAATTAGTTATCCTGACTCGGTTGTCAAAAGTTTTTGCTATATGCTCTATTTAGTACGAATGCAGGGACCAACAGTTTGAATAAATTGTGTATCAGGTTGCCAGTCCCTCCATCTGCATTGGTAATGCTATCAAATTCTGGTTTTTAATTTCCCCACACATTGCTTCTTATCCCTTATCACGCCGGTGGAACAGAGTTATACAGAAAATGCTTCATCCAGTTTCGATCGACATGAAACTATCTGTGCTATTTTCAGCAGGTTTTCAGACAAGTTCTGACCAATTTTTCACTCTGTTTAATCCACTACTTTTCCTACCCACAGTAGGAGCATGAACTAACTTTCTGTTCATAAAATGAAAAAACCTGCAATGTAGCCATCATTGAAAATTATGAAAACACGAGAGTATCCTGCTCGATAGAAAGAAAAGAAAGAAGGGAAGGGGGATCTGGGGAAGGGGGATCTGGGGAAGGGGGATTGAGGGTAAAAAAAAAACCTTTCGATGCGATAATCAAGGGAAGGAAGTAAATGTGTGCTGCATAATAGCGAAAGGTCTCTAAGGAGTTTCAGACTAAGACTGCGGTAAGCCAAACCCAAGTTGTTTCCTCATTGCACAGTACTAGGCGTCTGTTTAAAAAAAAAAACAGACGCGTTCTGACCTCTTCAAAAGCTGACTGGGGACCTGAGAACTAAAACCAGCCTGTCGTCACTCCAGTAACTGATGGCTGTAGCATTACAGCTGATGGCGTCATCATACAGCCGTCCATCTTCTGTGGCAACCGTCATCAGTCTAAAGAACTGATCCCGTGATCGAGCATTACCACACGAAAAGTCTTTGCAACTTTGATTACCACTCTGGTCAAACGAACTAATTAAGCTGAAGTGTACTTAAAATGTCATCAAGGGAGAAGCTATTGACTGCATGAAAGAAGGAAATGTCGTAGGTCAGATGGGTCCGTTTATGGACAGTTTTGATGTAATTTCTTTCCATCTATTTTCCCGGATCGTAATGTCTATGTCTGACAATTCTGGCAGTTGTTAAGTTTTAAAATGCCAATCTGAAACAAACGAAAACCGACCAAGAAACAAACAAACCACCCCAAACTCTCAAACTAAATAAAACCAAACCCCAAAACCAAACCAAACCAAACCAAACCAAACCGAACAAAGCCACACCAAATAAACAAGCTAGCAAGCAGACTATCATTATGCAAAAGCTGTCTTTATCTGTAACTGTATTTATCCTGAAGCGTTGTTGACAGAATCTATTGGTAACTGCATTGCTTCAGACGTTAAATTGTTCGGATTCTTTCCCCGGGCTCTCCTGATGCCGGGCACCAGCACACAGAATCCTATATTATGCTTAAACTATTAGTAACCACGCTTCGAATTAGCTGCATCAGTAATATTTCAACATTTCAAGCGCCAGTACCCCATTTATAATTAAGACCAAGTCTCTAGAGATCTCACTTGAAAGTCTACTTTAAATGATCGTGTGGTGATTACTCGCACGGATATATATCGGTGCTTCTCTTCACAATACGCACAAGTTCTCAGGTTCTCTACTGAAGGACATTATGTGTACATCAACCCGTCATTTATGTCGCTCTTTCTGTAAATAACCTATAGGTGACCACAGACTTAAGCATATGCTTCTTTGTGGAACCTATGGAAACTGTATTACTATAATTTTTGTATAACGCAATGAAGAAATAAACGTTTAAGCCAAGTTCCCATTTGAGAAAGGGGAAGTGTGCCCAGTGCATTCGCACTATTGGACAACTTGACTCGTGCGAAGAAACTACAGTTTTGATGTTTCATCTCATGTATAGTTACGAAGTCGGCCACGACTTCACGTCGAAGCCCCTTTTCAGTCAGTGTCCGACCCACATCATTTCTGGAAGAATAACAGGTTTCACTGAATGCGCATAGCTGCGGCTGTGACAGGAAGAAGAATGATATTATTGAGGGTTGGGCGTTCGTCAGCGGCAAAAAGTATGTGGCTGTTGACGTGACGTTCGTGACGCTATTGAGAACTGAAATTCCACCTAGGAATGGAGAATTAGCAGTCAGGATTAGCTGTCCTCGGAATCAGATCATTGCTATAATTATCGTTGTCGCTCTCTCGCACCCCCCCCCCTCGCACCTCCACCTCTCTCTTTCCCTTCTGTGTGTGGGTGTGTGTGTGAAGAAATTTTGTGAAGACACTATTACCCAGATCCACTTTCCCATAACTGCAGGGCGAACCATGTATTCAGGTACCCACCAGTACATCAACAGCTGGGTGTATACTCGCTATGTAACACGTTTTGTCCGAGGACCAAACTAAAAAATCGTACTCACTTGCCTAAGCTTAGTAATTATGATGGATAGAGTAGAGGCTTTGTATTTTGAATGTCAGTGGCTCGAAGCCCCGCGTGCTACCTTGCCCTACCATGTAGATGTAGATCTGAACCTTCTCCCTCCAGCATTCTCAAAGGGCCCGAAAATGTCCGATAAAGATGAACACACACCACACGTCATTCTCAGCGTGGACATTAGAAGGGAGACTACCCACACACTAATGCATGGCTTGAGTGGTCGAGGCTTCCTTTACAGTTTATAGTAAATGTTGTGATAAAGATATGGTGGACGTGTTTAAATTAATTCATACGTTTCCTCGTATGAATACCATGAATCTCTTCACCAGTAACGTAGGTAAGTCTGTAAAAGAAATTAAAAGAACATAAAGGTAACCTAAAACATACGTGTCGAAGAGTAGTTGTCTCCCATCAACTAAACAAGCTAAAATATCTTCATATCACAACACCTACATAGCAAAAGAAAAAAATCGTTATATAAAAAATTGTGGTCAGTTTGTAACTTCAAATTAGGTTAATTTCGTCAAAATATTTACAGAGGCATGTTCTTGTTCTAAAAGTAAAAGCAGTTAAATATGTACCAACGCACACAGCTACAAAGAAAAGAACGCGATTAGGACCCCTCCCAATTCAATAATATCCGACACATGGAGACCTTCAACTTATAGATGCTCCTGCCAACTTTTTATCATTTGTTATTATAATTATTGTACAGTACTAGCCTCCGTGCCCTTATTACTGCCCCTTAAACATTCTTCAACCTTGTTTCTGCTTCTTCCGGTTTTTGATTCGGTGATTCGAGAGGCAGACGATGCTCGATAGATGTACGCGTTGAATGTGTCCAGTATGCTTTGAGTTTCGATTTTTCAAAAGACTAGAACTTACGTCGGTACACCATGGTACATGTAGTCTTCGTACATCCGGACCTTGGCATTGGTGGTGCTGAAAGGGCTGTGGTGGATGCTGCTTTAGCTTTGAAATCGCGTGGACACAGTGTTCTGTTTCTGACAGCTCATCATGACCCCACACACTGCTTCCAGGAAACTCGTGATGGCACATTAAAGGTATGCAGGTTACTCATACAGTCATTGAATAATCGGTTTTATGTGTTGGTTCACGTATATCTTTCCAAAATATTTTTGCTCTCACAGCTCTTAACTTAATCATCCATATGTGAAGGGTGTTTATTTATATCAAATGAAATATATGACTATAAAATGATAGACCACTGTTATTCCTAATTGTCTTACTTTGAAGACGTAAAATTGTATGTTATTTTAAGTTAAATTCAGCTAATTTAATTTACGCAGAGATTAATGGAAATGAAGTATTTACCAGTGTTAATTTGTGTTTTTTAATATTGTTGCAGGTGATATCTGTTGGTGATTGGCTACCAAGAAGTATTTTTGGTCGTATGCAGGCTCTGTTTGCCTATCTTCGCATGATCTATGTGGCACTCTACCTGGTTTTTATCAGCGGGCTACAATACGATCTTCTATTCTGTGATCAGATTTCATCGTGTTTGCCATTGTTAAAACTCTCTGGTCGCAAAGTCATCTTCTACTGCCATTTTCCAGACTTGCTCTTAACGCAACGAAATACATGGCTGAAGCGGATATATCGAGCTCCATTAGACTGGATGGAAGAGAAAACCACTGGTCTTGCTGACTGCATCCTTGTTAACAGCAAATTCACAGGTGTAATTTTTTAATAAAAAGATTACAAAAGTTGTGCATTCTTTTTTCTACTTTCCATTATGGATCATATTTTGCTAAACATGCTGTCTGAAGGTTTGATTGAAAAAGAAATAGAAGTGTTCCAGAGTAATAATACTTAATCGTGATGATAGTGGCAGTCTTGTTTTTCTAAATAATTGTGTTTGAGGGCACACCAGAATCAGACTGTTACCTTGCAACCCTATACACAATCTTAATTTTTTTTTAAATTAAAGGTGGATATATAATTTAAAAGTACATAAGTATGTCCTTATGTTTTGTTAATCCAATAAATGAATTGACGTAGACATGCATTTATGTTTTGTTAATACAATGAATTATTTTCTTTTTTACAGCAGGAGTATTTCATGAAACATTTACCTCTCTTCAGCACATTACACCTGAAGTTCTGTACCCAATCCCAGATTTCTCTGCCTTTGAAAAACCTATAGAGCTTCCAAATGATGACCTGCTACCTACAGCCAAGAAGCCTCTTTTCCTGTCCATCAACCGCTATGAGCGAAAGAAAAATTTAGCTCTCGCAATCAAGGCTTTTGGTAAGTGAGAAGAAGTTGTTGATTGAAGTTTAGTCATGCATTTTATCTTTCGTTAACAATACATTGATTAATTGCTGTATTTATCCTACTAACTATATAGCTGTTCAAGAAATTAAATTATTGCTATTTTCTGCCACGAAGGCAGAGTACATTTCAAAATTAATAAATTATAAAAAAAATAAAAAAGAAACGCTTGACTGCCACCTGGAAGAAAAGCTAAAATACCAACAAAGGAACTGGGCGAAGCTGTACAAGACACTGGCACCCACAGGGCTAAACCTTAATTACACTCCCCTTTTCCCCCATTTTCTCACTGCCCCCTTGCCCTTGTCTCTCTCTCCCTCGTTTTTCCACTGCTCTTCCTTTTCACAACTAATGCTTTTGGCAACTAACCTGCACCCCTCTCCCTCTCTACTCCTTACTTGTCCTCCCTACCCACCCTGCAATTGACCACAGATCATTGGCTGCATGCATAACCTCCCTTGCTGGGCACTTTTCACTGTCCACCCTTTCCTGTCCCCATCATTTCCTTGCATGCTGTGCTGTGGATGTCATCCGCCCAGCTAAGTGCCTGTTTTTTGTCCTTATCTGTTTTTTTGTCTTTGTCTGTCTGTGCTCTTCAAAGGAAGGGGCAGTGCCCCAAAACATGTAGATTGTCTTTGTCACTGTCTCGTACAGCTTGGCTCAGTTCCTCTGTTGATATTTTAATAAATTATATTTAGCACTAATACCATATAAAATTTTAATGAAAAGGGACTGACTCTGTGTGATGAAAATTATGTTCCTCATTGTGAATAACATCCTGTATCCAAACATCCAGTAGATCAGTTTCAAAAGGCTGACTTAATTGTGTTGTCTGATTTGTGTAACTAAAGGAGATGATGAGTAAGATTTGATTGTTGCAGGCAAGATGTACTTGGAATGTGCAAAGGGACATCTTGTAATGGCAGGAGGTTATGATGAGAGGGTACAAGAAAATGTGGAACACTACCAAGAACTGAAGGAGCTGGCGTCCAGGTACGGGCTTGGTGACCATGTGACGTTCTTGCGCTCTATATCTGATGCTCAGAAGCGTGCTCTGCTGCGGTCATGCACCTGCCTGTTATACACTCCTGACCGCGAGCATTTTGGGATCGTGCCGATTGAAGCCATGTACATGCAGCAGCCTGTTATCGCCATTGCCAGCGGCGGCCCACTTGAGACTGTCAAGGATGGAGTCACTGGCTTCCTTTGCCAGCCAACAGAAGATTCGTTTGCAGAGGCCATGATCAAAATTGCCAGTGATCCTGGTCTGGCGAATAGGTTAGGAGAGGCAGGGAGGAAAAGGGTGGAAGAAAAGTTCTCTTTTGAGCAGTTCACTGATAAACTGGATCAGGTAGTCAAGGGTTTAATATCAGGCTCGTAAAAACAAAATGAAGGGAAAGAACTGAATCAGTGATCTGTGTGCCTGAGAGCGGACAGTTTTTTTTCCAGTAGGTTCAGCATTATCTGGGATTCACAGCATGATCACATCATGTTGTGTAATCATTGCATTGCCCACATTAAGTTGTGCCATTTACAATTTTTTCAAGGTTCTTTGGTGGGAAAATTGTACTTTTGGTCTCGTATTTCAAGGATTTATATAGACATATGATGTGATAATAATGAAGCAATATGTTGGAAATAATTGTGTATAAAAGATTTATTTTGGGCCTAAAAATTATTATATTCTTCAATATTGTCTGTTGCAATGACCATAAAATATATGAGTACATGGTATGTTAGATGTCTTAGTTTCTTATTTTGATGGGTTGCTTGTGGTATTAGGGTGGGGGGTGTTTTATTTGGAGTGGGAGTTTATTTCCATTGATATGTTGTGGTGGAAGCACTAATGTGTGTAGACGTGTTGAGACTTACAAGCAATAGTTCCATCTTAACCAAAGATTTCTGGAAGCAGAAATTTTACTGAATGAAAGTTTGATTTATAAAGTGTCATGTATCTCCATGACTAAAGACGTGGTTGCAAACCTGATGTAGAACGAAGAGCAAAAGAACAAAAAAAACAAAAAAAGTTGTTCTCAAGCACTCACCCATGCCCATGCATGCACACACACCTTCCCAAGTTAGTCATACATAAGATGTCATCTTCACTTTCATTGCTATATCTTTTTCACTCCTGTCTTTCTTTCCCTAAATCTCTCTTTGCATTGCCACTCGTAGTCGTACACATGTATCCACACATTCATATACAGCATAGTGAAATCAACTACTGGGATAAAAGTAGCTTTACGCAGTCTGCAATACAAGATGGTCTATAGTATTAGCTGTTTATCAATATCAGTGCAACTGGGAGACCCAGACACCATCAAGTTGTATCAACATGGTTTGAAATTAGATTCAAGTTTAGTCTCTCTAATCCTTATATTTTCCAGATAATACATGTCTGCTTGAACACTTAGCCAGCATATAGTCTAGAAATTTGTCCACGGTCTAGTCTCCAGTAGCTGTTCATACCAATCAAGGCTTTTTTTCACTAGCTTAGTCAGGCAAGCTACAATAAATCTGACAACCCCAAAACAATTAATACTCCACCAACACCTATTGGGAACTATTCACAAATATTCCAAACTATTTACTTGCCTGGTCTGGGAAGATCTGAAATAACTGGCCAATGGCTGCATTTGGTCATTGGTGGCAACTGGGTCTGAGGACTAAATTTCTGCTGATAAGAAAATGAGACCTGAAGAAAGCACCCAGACATCAAGATCTGCATCACAGATGCACGCAGTGACAGAAGATGCATGAAACGCTGAAATGCCTCACTCACTTTTTTGCTTGTATGAGTGCGAGTGTAACACTTGATAAAAACATCGCAAAAAAAAACCCACAAAAACTTATGGTCTTAAATAATGAAACTGCTGCATGTATATATGAATGTGTAACACTGCGTGTATAAATTTAAATCACGTGACATAGTATAGATCGAACAAACGTGAAATCTGGAACTACGAAATATTTGGTCTGCCCATCAGCACCATGCTCTGGGGCCATTACCACAGCACATCCTTTGTATTTTGTTAAAGACATAATCAACCCAGTAAAAGTATGAAAGATGTTAATCAACCTAACAAAGTGTGAACAATACAAAGAAATGCGACCAGCGGTTGACATAGTGTGAATAGTGATTGATACTTGGAACAAAACAAGTTGTTTTTATACTTTTCAAAAAGTACTACATGGACTGTACTATTCAAGTGCAATCATTCATTCATTGTAATAGCTTCGTCCAGGCATCTTCTACTGATGTATTAGCAACAGACTAAGATCGTTTATTCATTTCACATCATGCTTTTAGCAAATCGAGACTATCAGGAATCCGAAGTTCTCATGCAGTCTCGTGCATAATTTTCTGTGCAAGGGGAATAACGCACTACTGTGCTTGGACAAAATGGCGTCCGTGACAGATAAGGCAAACAAATTGTTGAGAACTCTGCCGCGTGTCTCGCTTAGTAACATCAAGGACATACAGCCTAAAAAGAAAGTAAGAAGTCTTTCAGCAGAATAATTCAATTTTTCATCTTTTGTGCATCTAAAAATAAGTGCCATTTTAAAGGGGTTTTTTTTTTTCAAGTATGAAGGGCTTACAGACGAGCGTTCTGTTCTGAGGGCACCTTCGACCTTGGCTGCTGACACAGTCGAGTCGACTTGCGGTCGAAGAAAAGCCAGTCGAAAATTATGTGAAATACAGTTACAAGTGATTGCTAAGAATACATATTTTCAGTATTTAATAGTATAAATTGCATATAAATATAAACTTCAGACGTTTCTAAATCAGCTGAAATCGGAAAATGCCTCTTACTCACTTGTTACTGTACTGTCGTATAGTTCGTTCAGTGGTTTTAAATAAATGATGTTTTTTTTTTTACTAAATTTTAGTTCCCCAATTACATTCATCCATACTGGATCCTCTTTTTTACACTCGCATTTAGGCTTGGAATGTTCGTTTCAGACTAAGGAGAAACATGTTTTTGAAGATTGAAGATGTATTCTTTAATAAGAGAAAAGAAACAGGTGATGCAGGTTGGGGGAACAAAAGTACAACAAAGTTCTCTCAGAGTTGGCCATGTTCTATTTGATGTATTCTTTGTAAATAACATGAAAAAAGTATTAAAAAAATTAACAATTAAAATGTTTTTGTGTGGGTAAAGTCACAGTAGCATTTCAGAAATTTCAACTTGATCCGCTTGACATTGCTGATTGATACGCCATAATACGGAAAATTAAAAATGGGAGTAGATGGGTGGGTGGAGTTAATTGTTAAATTATAATTTTTGTTAATTATCATGTCTTGTGAAAATGCAGTTGCCATAGAAAATTGCTCTCATCGTTCTGGAGCAGACAGCTCACCATAGTGAAGCCGTGGTGTGTGCTGCTATCTCTTGCTGCTGCCTCTTGCTGACCTGATGCAATGGTTTCTTTTAGAAAACCAGAGACAAAAGAAGAGCTTTTGCAAAGGGGAAAACACATGGGCGAGGTCACAAAGGTCAAGGCCAGCGAGGAACACTTCCTAGGCTGGGTTTTGAAGGTGGCAACACTCCATTTTACCTCAGAATTCCAAAGGAGCCGTACTATGAAAATCACCAGTATGTATCACCATCCCTTCACTGTGGTGATAGCATGTGAAGATAATGCATCAGCTTCTCTGCCTAGAACTACAGATTTTTTCATAAGATTTTTATGTGTGATGAATGCATTTACATATATTTTAAGTGTCATGATTGTGCTAAAATTCTACCACATGTTTATCTAAGCCATGAGTGATGCAGTCATTATGCCTTAGTGTTCAGCATTCAGTTATCCTTAAGCTCAAGGTGCGTTAAAAATATTTTCAGGAAAGTCTGTGATTTACTGATGCATTTTAACCCAAAGGATAAACAGCAGATGTTTCTGACAAAAAATTGTAAAGCCATGTTGCTGACAAGGCAATAGTTTCCTTACACTATAGGTCTTACCCAGCTGGGTGAGCTTGCAACTTTGAAGCTTATAATGCTTTAAAATGATTATAATGCTTTAAAACCCTTCCAACACTTTAAAATGCTTATAATGCATTATAAAGCTTATATGCTAATTACTGTTTTCCATCGGCTAAATGCCAAAATGGGTGAACAGCTATTAGAAATGTGGGTCAAAAAGGGAGACATGACATTGGTATAATAAACTTAAACAAAACTTGACTTCTGCATGATTTGCATAACATTGGAATTAAGAATCCAAAACTATATAAAATGATCTGATTCGAAGTCTGAATAGTTTGAGCTTTAGGTTTGCTTTTCTGTTTAAAGGGTTTTTATTCCCATGATAAAAACAAACCACTTTAGACTTAAGAACCTTTTATTGAGTATAAATATTTTATATTTTTTTCTTTTTTTTCAACAGCTTGCGGCGCGAATACCCACCATTGTCACTCCTGCAATTGCAGCGCCTAATTGACCTAGGCCGTGTTGATGTCAGCCGTCCCATAGACTTGACACAGCTGTGTAATTCAGGCGTGTACAGCTTGGAAGTGAATAAACGACAGTTTGGAGTCAACCTTACAGAAGAGGTAATGTAACGTTTCCTTCACTGACATGCATCTCACATGCTGGCTTTTGTGTGCATGCGTACATATATTATGCATCTTCCGTATGTGAGTTTGGCATACCTTTGGCACTGGGCATAATAAGCATTCAAAATGTTTATTAAAACATAGATGGAACACCTCAAACACCAGTTGCAAACAGTCACCATTTTTTTTCTTTTTTTTAAGTCACAGTAGCAAATCATAAGAAGACTATTCACTGGAAAAACTTACAACTGTGTGTGTGCATGAGTGTGGGCATGTATTCTTTTATGGTGTTGATTGGTGAAAATGCCACAGAACTCGGTCATGGTTATTTCTTGTCTAGGGGTCTGACCTGTTTGCTGCCAAGGTGCACTTAGAAGTGCAGTGGGCATCAGAACTGGTCATTGCAGCTGTGGAGCGCAGTGGTGGGACGATCACCTGCCGCTACTTTGATGTGTTTAGCCTGCGTGCGGTTGTGAACCCTGAGCATTTCTTTAAGAAAAGTCTTCCCATACCACTGTGCAAATTGCCTCCCCAGGATGCCATCGAGTTTTACAGCAGCGCAGAAAATCGTGGCTATCTAGCTGACCCGCAAGATATTGAGTTAGCGAGGCAGAAACTGGCGCAGAAGTATGGTTACACCCTTCCGGACCTGACGGTCGATCCTCTAGGGCCCATGCTGCGCATGCGGAAAGCCCCTGGACAGTTATTTTACGGACTTCAGCCAGGCTGGGTTGTTAATTTGAAAGATCGTGTAATTCTAAAGCCTAAGGCTCCAGAAGTGCTGGCCTTGTACAACTCTGCTTGAAATTTGCATCTTGATTAGCGAGTTATGAAAAGATGTTCATCGTTATCAGCTAGAGACCAATTATGACTTTGCACGAAAAACCAATAAAGCTTGGCTGCTTCTTTTTGGGTTCTTGGAGTGGTTTGTGCCTGGACCAAAGTGTGGAAGGTTTCACATGAATGTCTAATAAAATAAGAGATAGCATCTGTTGTATTGCTTTGTCCAGAGATGCAAAATGTGAAGTTTACATGTGTGGGTGTGCATGCATACACACTGATAAAACTCTAGGAGAAATAGTAATATTGCTTTGCTCTTTGAAGATTCAGTAAAGTACTGGGTTGAAAAAAAAGTTGATAGAACCCTGCAAGATCAGTTTATACAAAACTGGTATGGCAAAGTTAACTTAAAAGACGTGTACACAAATTACAGAATGTCTAAAACAACTTTTACATTTGAGTCCTACTTAAAAGCATTACCTCCTAACTGGTCTAAACCACTAGTTAAATTACAAACACTGAACAGTTTTCCAGTCCAGTCATAAAGAACTCGAGAAGTGCCTAGGGAGGACAGACTCTGCAAACTTTGTAGCAGAAACCATATTGGTGACAAGTTCCACTACATATTTTACTGCGATAACTTTAACAATGAACGTAACGAACTCATACCTGCATATTTTAGAAAACACCTCAGTGTCTACAAATTAGAAAATTTGCTTGCCTTATAAAACCAGACAACCCTTAGCCAAGACAGGTCGTTTTGTCAGAATTCTAATCAAGAATGGCTCCTAATAGATGCATGTACCTTTTTTATGTTATGTACTTGAGCTACGGATGAACTAATTTTTGAAATGCTTGTTTTGTATGTTTCCTATCATTCTCCACACCCACCCACCCAATCCCTCCCAGGTGAAAGAAACAAAATAAACCTTGTAAATCCTTGAGTAAAATATTTCAATGGCAAAATCATGGCAACGTGGCTGTAGGACTCGAATCATGGGAGGCAACTACAGTCGCATTTCTTAACAGCAGTTACGTCCCGTAGGTCACCAGCGCTCAAGTGTACGGATGCCAAAGCTGGTCTGCTAGCACCTATAACTTGATACTTATCAGGACGGTGGACTATAAGGGGGATAGGGTCCTATTACTAGGTTATGCACTGAAAGAACCACCAGACTGATATCTAAAGTAAGACGCCCAGTGCGGACAGGCAGTTTAATGTGCGGGGAATGGCCTAACGGCGTTTGCATAATGTATACTCCAGGAAATAATCCTTGGCCACACTAGGATTAGAACCAGCAACCTTCCACCTGCTAGTCCGCAGCTCTAGCAAAAGTGAAAAAAACGAACTTTCTTGGTTGGCCGGACTATCGCAGCCATTATGTTTTCAACATTTTCAAGACCTTTGGGCTTTACACTTCTTGTAGAGGCCGTACCTCTACGTGACCTCTGGTGACCTCTTTTAAACCTCGCGCTTAAAGTTCTATTGTTTTTTTTAAAAACACGTTTGTCATTTCCCTTGAATATCACCCCTTTAAGGTCTTTTCAGAGATTTGATTCCTTTTCTTTTTTATTGCACGACAATAACTCCCCGTCAGATGTTTGGATCAGTCCATTCCACTTCCATCCCCATGGCTGCCACGACTTCGGTTTCTACGTGCAACAGATTTCAGTACAGGAGTGCGCCGTACATTTTAAAATCACATCAACAAGTATTAAACGTAAGACATTTTATTCCAAAGTATTACCCGTCAAAAGTTGATTCGAAGTATTACCCACACAAAGTTGGTAAGGAAATGCAACGGGAACATAGAATCGACCAACTGCTATTGCTTGCAGACCTATTTGCAAAAATAGTCAAGATGCAACATGACAGCCTTATAATGTTTCGATTGAGTGTAATAGAAACGATGTTAATTAGTATACATACACTTGGTTGCAAATGGGTGACCGATTTTTTCAGGTAATATTCTCTTTCTACTTAGCAGCCTGTATGTGGTGCCAAAAAAAAAAAGTCCAAACGTCTCCAATAAAAATGTGATTTAATTTTGTCAAAGTTCGTATCTGCCTTGGGGAGACAGATTTTAGCCACAGCCCGGAGACGAGAGAGAAGTAGGGAGGGGGGGGGAGAGAGAGTGAGAGCGTGTGTTGGGAGGGGAGGGGAGGGGAGGGGAGGGGACATTATTCAAGTCTCTCCATCGAAGATGGATAAAATCTTTGTGGGAAACGCTGGGATTAGTACATTCCAACTGTTTTCGTCCTACATGCTCTAATTGCGTGAGCGTTCCTTTTTTTAAAAAAATCTCTTACGTGACGACGTGTTTGTATCTTACGTGACGAAGTGTTTGAATCTTACGTGACGACGTGTTTGTATCTTACGTGACGACTTGTTTCAAAGGTTCACTTAGCATTAACCTGTTAGCCCGATTTGAATAACAACCAACGCTCTGCAGGGGCTGACCAAAAGGTTTATTCCTAGTAAAATCAAGGTAACCCCAATATAATAATAATAATAATAATAATAATAATAATAATAAATAAATGTGGATTTTTAACGCGCGAGAACACATTTCATGCACACTTCGCGCGGACGAGGCAAACACTCAGTGAAAACAACGAAACACACACACACACAGAGGGAGAGATGAACGCAACAAAGACACGGGAGAGATGAACGAAACACAGGTTGGGATACAGATCGTCCTTCAGTCACAGATGGGTGGAAAAGTATCATAATAGAGGAAGTTGTAGGTTAATGCAGACAGGCAATTTTGACGTCAGTCAAGGTACTTCCGGAAAAGAAAAGTTTTTAAGTTTCGTTTGAAAGTCAGTAGTGATGGGGAGTGGCGAATGTTGTGGGGAAGTGAGTTCCATTGGGTGGATGCCGAGGTGAACATGCGCTGTCCGTATGTTTTTGTCCTGATGCGGGGTACTGAGAGAATGCGATCGTCTGAAGAGGAGTGGAGCTGTCTCACTGGAGTGTAGATTGTAAGAAGTTCTGAAAAGTAGCTGGGGCATGCACCGGTGAAGAAATTAAAACAGAGAGTAGACAACTTGTAGTCGATGCGAGCCTGAATGGGGAGCCAGTGCAGAGTGCGGAGAAGAGGTGTGGAAGCGAAAAAATAAACCGTAATTTTTATTTACGGAGGAAAACATCATTGTCCCCAAAGAGAATTTTCCAAGTGAAATTAGCTGTGACGTCTAACAGCAGGTTTCTGATAGCGACCAGACACACTCGCTTCGTCCCCGAGGGCGCGCTGTATCGTTATTGCATGTCGCGGCCAGTTATGTATCGTACGAACGCCGGATTACTGGGATCCCCACACCACATTAACAACATGCTTTTGTCATTAAGCTGCTGCCGTATGCTGTAAGCCCTGCCCAGCGATGCCGTCTTGGTTACGACAGCCCGCCATAATAATAGTAATAGGCGCTCTGACCAGTGGGACAGATTGTCCTCTTTGCTTGATACAACGATATGCGGGTAACTGTCTTGCGGCCCGGCAGGTTTCTTTCACCAGGGTACGGTAGGGGCGGGGAAGGATTAAGATCCTGTCCAATTTATGTTGCGAAGACACAAGCAGGTAAACGTCTGTCGAGTGATATTTGCCAAACCCTTCATGAGATCATTGGTGCACCTGGAAGAATGGAGAGTCGTTGTGGTGTGTGTGTCTCGCTCAGTTTTTTTTAGATAATCGAAACCGCTGCTGCTGTTACCAGTACATGATAACGGGCTTAAGCCGATCTCACACAGTACGACAGTTTATAAAGTCGAATGAAAACGGTGGCACAGAACGTTTTCAAAAGAAAATGCAATTTTCAACTGAACAAGATGAAGTCGATAAGTTACTGTTCTCAGGAAGAGCATATTACTTTCATGCAACGCGTTACTAGAAAAAGGTTGTGTGAGTGCTTATTATTGTTCCGGCTAAGCCTATTGTCCTAGGACTGGGTTGCATAAGAGTTTGAATGCGGGTTTCTTCTGTTCATAAAGGCAATCGTGCAGCCCGTCTGGGAAGAAGGCATACGATGCCCTTCAGCTAACCCTGTTGGTTCAACGCTCGCACATTTCCCCTTCCAGTAATAGTAATGTGCCCGTGTATTTCACAATGTGCCGCAAAAGTATTTAAATATCACGTAAGTCTAATAAAATATAAAAATCCAACCCAGGTTTTCTTGTCGCCTTTCTGTGCATTAACTGGCGGATACGGCACGTTCACCTGAAGAATTAAAAAAAAAACCTTTCAGGCTTATCAATGAAATGGTTAATACAATTCGGGCCTCTCAGCTAGTCCGAACAACGGCGACAAGAGAATCGCCTTTATCCTTGATGTTAGGCTGATATGGTTCAACTGAGCTGAATGAAAATAAGCGATGAAGAACTAGTCCAACTTGTCTGGAACAGAAGTTCCATTCGCATCCGTTTCGATCCAGAGATTTTCCCTCCGCAACAAGCCTTGCCGTCCTGCTCATCGATGCGCTACGTTGCTTTCGCTGCCTGGCATCTGAGCGCGGGTTAGGAACCGAACAGTTCTCCCGAGCTTTGAGACCTGTCCGTGATTAAAGAAAAACCAGACTTTATCGTTGTTAATTAGGTTTTTAGACGCAACGGTAGCGGTTCCCGCCATCCCATAACGGTCCCCGCATCACACATCTTCCACTTCAAAGCTGCTACTATCGTCGGCAAGAGTAAACTAATGAACTAAACCAGAAAGCGTTCCAGTGAGCGGAGGGCGCGCTGTGAAGTCTAATGGCGATGTTGCAGCGGACAGGGATGCCAACAACCTGTTACGACAGCCAAACACATCAGACGACCGAGCGTACGGTCGCAATCTCACAGCGGGATGCCGTTGAACGAATCCGATAAAGATCGGGAGACGAAATGGGACAAGCGTGTTGCTCTGGACCTTGTAAATATCCCAGCATTGGACCACCCGCAAAATCGTGAAAAATTAAAGCCGTCCACCCACAACCCGTGAAGGTGCGGCCGCTCAAAAAAAGAAAGGCCCTCATATCGCGACCAAAAAAGCGGAATTGCTTGGCATCTCAAGCGATATAGAGGCAGACGACATGCAGCAGTTGTAAACAAGGAAAGAGAGTTCTTAACGCAGATTTTAAGGCTGGGCAAAGAGGAAGCGCAGGTATATCGTGCGCAAATGGGGGATAGTGGGTACAGGAGGGCAGGAACATAGAGGCGAGGTGCAGACATGTGGGGGAGGTAAGTGCGAGATCGAAAGAGATATGTGTTTTGTAGCATCCTTCTCAAAAAGATTGTGTTCTCTGAACGTCTCCCGATCGGCGCATGACAAATGCTTTCTACGGCGATTACAGTAATGGGAATCACTAATGCAGGGTCTCGTATGTTCCTGACTCCACACGTTTATCAGTGGGAAGCATGCATTTGCGGACCTTTTTCGGCATCATTTCTTTATCGAACGATGTGTGTGTGTGTGTGTGTGCAAGCGCGCGCGCCTGGGTGACTGATTGTGCATGTGATGTTCCTCTCACAAGCCCTTTCCTGTCTCGCATATTGTCCTCGTCACAACACACCAAGCAGTTCTCATTCGATATTTCTCAGATCACCTTTTGTCTGTTTCTTTCGTTTCGTTTTGCTGCGCGGGTAATGGTCACACTTAAAAAGTTCTGTCCTCTCCTAAGCAGCCATCTGACTGTTTACTTCACATACTCCCTGATCAGGCCTCAGGCCTTTGTTATCAGTGTTTGTGCCACGTCAGTAACGACGATATGAAAGCCAAGCAAACAACTCGCAAGTGCTGTGGCCCCGTTATTTTGATCTCTTGCTAATGAAAGTCATACTACGGACAGGAGACTTGTCTTGGCTGGTATATGAGTCGGGTCCCGCACTCCAGGTCATCTTAACGGAGCACGAGAAGATATGGTGTCCGATAATTCTGTCCTTAAAATAATTCCCTCCATGAAATGTCCGGCAGGTCTTTGCTAAGGATGACGTCCAGAGTAACTGAGTTTTCAAGCAACAAACGATGCGTTTTTAGATGTATTGGCCACAAATCTGTCAGTTATATAAGACTAAGAAAGAAACACGATAAATCATGTCGCATTCCACCCCCCTCCTTCAGTAGCCACCTATCCACCCACCTAGCGACAGCCACACCCACCCACTGATTACCGTCGCAACACACGACCATTTTGTTACCAGTTTAGAATGATGTATACAGGCTTGACAGATTTAAACTGCAAATAAGCAGAATTAATTTACTGCAGTCTAGAACTGCCTGCAGCAGTAATCGCCCCCAAAATAACTCTGGCGTATGGCAAGTGCAACAGAAATCACTTTTTATAGTCTATAAAAGATCTATATTAGATCAGATAAAATGTACTTACAGTTTTCGGGAATACTGACGTAAATAATATATTGGCGGCCGTTAAATCAGGTACAGGGATACAGACTCCAGAGATTGTTAGGCCTCAGGCCCATATCAGCAGGGTGAACAATTCAATATTTCGCAAAAAAACATTGCCACACTTACACTTAAAATAAACACAACTCATTCAGACTGTGCGACCGCATTTCGAACGCTCTAAATCACATAGCGATGGGCAACGGTAGAACTTTCGTGGAATAAGATTATTTCTTAGGTCGCCATATTTAGGGCAGCTCATTAAACTTCCATTTCTGTCTAGGTCAAAGCAAAAAGGACAGTTTGAATTCGTGGTATGTGAATTTGTTCTACACTGCAGTGAAAGTTTAGATGTGACATCCTAATTCTTAATCTTGAAATGACTTTTCTGATGTTAATGTTACCAAGAACAGGGATATAAAATCATCAAAAAACGGTATAATAACAGATACTCCAAACTCAAAGAGGTTGCAAAAGAATATTGCAACAAACATCAGTCAGAGGGAACAGGTGTGAAATCAGCAACAACAAGCACAGCTAAACCAGTAGCACATGGCCACAGACAGTAAAGATAGATCTGGTCATATGCGGCAAGATGTTTTACGTTACTCGCACCTATAGTCCCATGGGTCAGTCTGGGAAGAAAAGATACGTTAAGAACATCGGATGTGTACCGGGGACGCGTGTTAGAGCCGAGAAGCTCGTGAGCCACGCGAGAGTGAGTGACGTCAGAGCTCCAGCTGATATTCTTCACACCCACACGAACCAAAACGACCGCCAGAGACGAGTTTTATAGACGTTTCCTAGCTCTGACGTCCCCACATCGCTTCTATACAGCTCGCCTCTGGACTACCCAAACTGCCCACCCACACCAGCCAACCCACGTCTTGGCGGAAGGGAAAGCAAAGCGGGTCACTGGCCGTTAGGAACACGACCGGAAGAAAAAGGGACATTCATTGGCCACTTAGGAGTACCGCGTCTGGCGGGTCACTTCTGGTTCATCGGTAGGAAGGCGAGACGGGAGCGTTAATTATTGAAGGATGTGCGAGGTTAATTGTCGGAGTAGGGTGCCCCAGTATTTGATCAACTGCCTGTGCCGTCAATAATTGACGCCCCGCCACAGTCGATTCGCCACCAAAGCTGAGGACACAGATGGACGACCGAGAAACCCAGTCGAGCCTTCTCTCGTGTTTGTCGATCGCAGTGTTAGCTGCGCCGGGAGGACTTGAGCCGGAACCGACCGAAGGAAGTGGTTCATAATTTACGGTGGGGGTAGGAAGGCAATGGAGCACAGAGAGAATGAGAAAGGAAGCGACACACTCAGCTGACGGAACCCATTCAGACTGAATAAGCGGCGATCAGACACCAGACACGATTATCGGGGTGAAAGCAGAATGTACAGAGCGAGGTACGCAAAGACGAAACGGGGTCCTGCTGTCGTTATTTGGGGACAGAACGGACCTCAGTGAGTAGGTCACATACCCAAACACGTGTCCTCTGTGGGGCAAAATAAATCTGCAAAAAAAAAAAAAAGAACGTATCAGGTACAGATGGCTCTGTTGACCCGTACTGCAACTCGTCACAGTGTCGCGTGCCTCCAATCAGCGTCCTTTCGTATTTGCGAGATTCGCTCTCCAGTCTTTTGGACAAACATTATCTATATGGAGTTTATTTTTATTGTTTGGTTTTGGTGGTGGTGCCGGAGAGTTACCACGTATCGCATCGTGAAAGTTTGTTCTATGTACAAGTACGAACTGTTCCCCGAACCCACTAGCGATCTCGATCATATGTGCATAACACAGTCAACAGACTGCAAAATCGTGTTTGTCTATGTCAGTGATCATGTGATCGATAGGGGAGCCACTTAGTTTGGAGATTGAAGACAGAGAGTCAAGATGACCTCAGCGAGATGCACATGAGAGTTCTCAAAGAAACTGCGCAGCTATACCAACCCGGAAGAACCAGTTGAACCACATGGGCTAGTACAGCGATCCCCCAGTGAATTGTTACGACAAGCGAGAGCAGCAATAACCGATCTGTGAAGTTACTATCCAAACACCTCTCTCAGGAGGCAGGCTGCTGGAAAAGCAGTCAGAACTCACTGTGCAATAGAAGCAATCATTTATGTGTAATTAAATAGCTTCCTTCAGATCACACGTTGTTCATCGATTATTAATGGGAAACAACCCGCACTATGAAGATGCGAAAATTGAATTACTTTTACATGTTTGTGTCTTCTCGTGCTTACCACGTTGCGAAGCGGGCTGTAACTGGTAAAAACTCGTTATACATGCTAACGCACCGCTCCCAGTATCAGGTGTTGTCGATACCGAATAACACTATTCTTTCATTTTGCAGGGACCTAGAACCAGAATATAGCGCACATTTCGGTATAGCGTGGGAGAATCACTTAACTTTTTTGAGTAGTTGGTAAACTTTCGAGAGCCGTCAACAGTTAACACAACTTTGCTAGAAATCTGTAGCGAACTGTCCTAATCGTCTGTCCCTTGGGGGAAAGCAAATGATGTGCAGAAACGATGTTGTGAAGGAACTGCTTTGCTTCCAGACACAAAATCGACTCGAAAGGTCATGGTAAAATCCTTTGTCTGAACTTGGTGAAGCACAGCCTGTGTAACTGTTGTCCTAACTGGAAAATTTTGAACCGATCTAGAATAATTTCAAATTTATAAAGTTATAAAACATATTTACAAACTCTTGAAGTGTCAGAAAAAATTGCTAGACCTCTTTCGTCAGTTGATGAATGTTGTCGTCTTGAATTCTTTTGTAAATCACGACGCGTTCACTCTGAAGGGGGGGGGGAGTTGTAGTCTAAAGTTCCGCAACAGAAGTGTCCAGGCTTGTGCATCTGGGGACACGCACACACAGTGGCCCACGCAGACAATAACAAGCACCACAACTAACGCCCCAGCCATCTGAGATTGCGCGTGTGCGCATGGGTGTGAACGGGTGTCTTGCATACGTGAGTGACAATGTGTGTGTGAGTTACCGGAGTGCGTATGTGTGCACGTGTCTGACTTACGTGAGCGTGTATGTGTTTGCATGCGCACGCGTGAGGCTTACTTGAGTGTGTATGTGTGTGTATGCACGTGCGTATATATGCATGGATGTGGGTGTTGTATGCTTGTAGCGCTTTCAGTGAGGGAGAGAGCAAACAAGTGAAAATACAAATGTGTGTGTGTGTGTTTGTGTGACAGATGTTTTTGTTGTTGTGGTGGAACGATCTGTCGTTGCTATCCTCGGATTAAAACCACCATCCACCACTTGCCTACAAAGTCTCAGCAAAGCTATCATCGATTTTCCGTGGTACCGCTGTGTGTGGCCCTCGCTCCTTCCCACTCAACAACGCGCGGGCAGAACAAACAGGCGCGTTATTGGTTAGTTTTCCGCCAGTACTTCAGCTTGCATCCCCCACCGTAAGCCATAATCAAAACAATAAACAAGGGCGGAAGAGAGCAGGCGATGGCAAACATCCAACGGTGCTAGACTCGGGACTAGCGTGTGAGCCTCAGGGCCAGACGTCCGGCAACTTCTGTTGACTTGCCGTCCCACCTTCTGCCAGATCCGTGATTAGCCCAGCCCTCCAGGCTGAGTGGGCAGATAGTTATCTTGATGTCCGAAACTGCTTACGCACAGAGACAACATAGATATATATCGGGTCAACGTTGACAGACAGACAGACAGACAGACAGACGACAGACAGACAGACAGACAGACAGACAGACAGACAGACAGACAGACAGACAGACAGACAGACAGGCAGACAGACAGACAGGCTGAGTGGGCCGATAGTTATCTTGATGTCCGAAACTGTTTACGCACAGAGGCAACATAGATATATATCGGGTCAATGTTGACTGACAGACAGACAATGATAAACTTATATCTCCTTTTGTGGAAGCGCTTGTTGGTAGGAAGTGCATTTGGCAGAGCGATGTTTCTCGATAAAACCAATAATCTCCGACAGTCTGCAGACAAGCACACCGAACTGAAATAAACGAGAATGGATAAGCATCAACGGGAACGCACACGCACATACAGACGTGTCCGTCCCCCCCCCCCAACACACACACCTCCACACCCACCCACGCACCCACCCACCCACACACACACTACAAATATGACAAGAATTTGTTCGCAGTGCGTGGACTTCTCCAACGAGGCTGACCAAAGGTTATGACGTCAAAACGAGGCCAACTACAGGTAATAGAAACGGCGCGCGAAGCTCGATCCACGAGTCCAGAGAAAGGTCGGGTGTCTCTCCCTGCACGGAGGTGACACATCTCATCTCGAGGTTCTGCCACTTCGCGTTTCGCTTCAAATTTCCATCGCTCCTTCCCTCGGAACGGCGCATTAATGACGCATTACAACTTTCTTCGAACTTCCTTTGCGGCCTACTGCCGACTCCTCGCGTAATCTCGTCAACTTTATGTCGAAGTCTGTCTGATCGATTTCTTGGAGAAGACACTAAACCTGCTTCTTGCCGTCTCAAGTTCCAGCCACGGGCACCGAAGAGCCTGCTGGGAGCGCGTCACATTTCTCCGTCTTCACTACAGCCACTGATAAGATTTTCATGCCGTCTCAGTGCCAGTGTGTGGGCTCGTGAGTGCGGGCGCGTGCGCATGAGTTTTGTAGATGTTTCACTCCGTTCCAGTAGCAAGGGCTGTAAGACGTAAACACGTTCAGAGGCGGGGAAACAGGAAGGGTAGGATCGAGAAGGCGAAAAAGAGGAGACGACAGGAAATATAATTATTACAAGTGCGCAGCCGGACTTCCCCCCCCCCCCCCCAAAAAAACAACCCCAAACAGAATAATGCAATGCTTGTCGTCTGGAGTACACGCTGTTTGCAGCTCAATGTGTTTATTGTTTGTAGGTCTATGTTCTGTGCTTCATAGGTCTGTGGACTTGTTTTCTGTAGGATTGTGTACTCATTGTTTACAGGACAATGTACTGTTTGTTTGTAGGTCTGTGTGGTTGTTGTTTGTAGATTTGTATAATCGTTGTTTATAAATGTGTACTTGTTGTTTTCCTGTCTACCTACTGCCCACCTGCTTATGTGCCCGTCCATCCATCTAAACGTCTACTCGTCCACATATAATCACACTCATTCTTGCATTTAATCTAAATTTTATACATAGATTTATTATATTTGTATTTGATCTTCTCATTTTGAAAAAAAAACATAACTGATTTAGTGAGCAGTGGCTGTTTCCTGTTAGTAAGAGCACACCAGGAACTAAACAGGCGTTTTTATCTCACAGTATTCACCGCTCCAATATGTTATACATTCTCTACTGGTCAAGACATTCTCTGCTGGCCATTGCAAACCACTTCCACTAATTAATTTCTGTCGACACCGCATAATTATTTATAAAAATTCTTTTGTGGCGAAAAAGAGAGGCATTACCTCTAGTTGTTGATAGGAGAACACGATTAACTGCGTCAAGAATTAATCCGACGAGTACTTTCGGAGGAATACGTTCGGATATGTCGATCCAGCCGGTAAAAGTACAACGAAACAAGTGACTGCCGCTTGCAAATAAAACCCGAGTTAAGAACAGAGGAACTGAACTAAGCTATAAACGACACAAACAGAATCGACGTTTCGGGGCATTGCCCCTTTGTCAGAAATACACAAACACAAACAGATAAAGACTGAAAAGGGGACTTGAGTCCCAGAGTATCGTTCCACGTCTGTCTTCGCTCAGTCAAGTGCCTTTATTGGTTTCTCTAACCGGTAAAAGTACTTCAAACAGATCGAGCTGTCAGGGAAAACGGAAATTCCCGCTAGACGACGTCTCGTGGACGCAGTTACAGGTTACACAGTCGTGTTTGCTCCCAGAAAGGACTGACATCACTTTGACTCGAATCTATACAAGTCTTCTTTATTTTTAAATTACACCAACACATAGGATCTCTTTTCTCTCGTGAAGGGGTCTGGTGAGCTTCACAGCATCTGGTGTGGCGCAGAAAATATATTCCTACGAAAATGTGCATACACGCGAAACGCCTGCATTTCTTGCGCAGATACGCCTCATAAAAACTAACAATTTTGTACTGTAACCTTAGCTCACTGGCTCAGTGCCACAACCTCATCAAAACTGGACTAAAACGTCTACATCAAATCGTCGCTGCGGTCTTGCTGAGGAGAAATGGTGGGAGATACGTGGATTGGAATCAGGATTGGATGGCTTGTTGTTTAACGTCGAGACAGCTACGAAGACTATATCGTGAGGGGGGGGGGAAGAAGTGGAGAAGGTGGGGGGGGGGAGGAGGTGGAGGAAACCGGAGCACCCGCAGACTCCCCCTTGAGACTCCCCCTTGAGACTCCCCCTTGCCCACGACGACTAGCCCAGGACAGGGTCTTGAAACACGAAACCTGTGTGCGTGGCAGGCAGCAGAAGCTGCGTGGGAGAAACAGACTATAATTCTAAGGAAACGGGCGAACAAAACGAATCGACGGACCTCAAAAGGAGGAGGAGGCGTTGTGCTAAAAGTACACGACATGATTGACCAGTCGTAACAACGGAACAGCCCGCAATGATTTCAAACCAGATATGACGGGGCTGATATGAACAGACAAGGTGAAACAGCTTCAGCACGCGATGCATACGACTATAGAATGCTTGTTGCTTAACTAAGGGAGGGAGAAACGGAGGGTTGCGGGGGGGGGGGGTGCGTAGCTAGAGGTTCTACGGGCTACGCCTAAGCTCTCAGGTAAAAGCCAAGAACAACAGAAAAAGTAACAAGTACAGCATCGCTTTGTTTTAAATATAGGAACAAAGATGAAAACTCAAACTATGCTAGGTGAAATTAGGATCAAAACTGTTTATTCCATCTGCAGCCTTTATGGGGAAAGCACGCATTTAAAATCAAACTGCGGCAGAATGAAACAGCAGAAATACTAGCCAAGCACTACGCTGAGTAAAAGATCGTGGCTTGTATGTCAATTCTTTTTAGTCGTGTAAATACCAGTAGAGTTACAATCCCTCAACGTGGAGTTATTTTCCTTGGCGCAGATGAAAACAGGGTTGAATGTTACCCAGTGTCGTATACCTGAGCTGTTGTACTGAACTGAAGAACTGTTAGCGGCTGGGTTGGAAGAACCTTCGTGTATCCTTTCCAAACATGAAGGGGTCCTCATAACGCTTTTTATTTTTTAAAGCGAAACGAACGTGTTTCCTATTTCTCTGAAACTGGACAGGTGAGTGGGATGCACCGACACGTCTGCCAGACTCATAGCTGCACTAATCAACCCAGTGGGGAATGACAGTTTTAATGTTTGGGCAACCGATGGAATGTGCGCAGTGTACAATCCTTGGCAGCTGCTGGATTCGAACCTGCAGCCTTTCACGCGCATAACCGATGCTTTGCTAGGCAGAAAGGAGAGAAATCCGGAGTACTCCGAGAAAAACCCCTCAGGGACACCCCCGTCAGCAGCGTCACGTGCAGAAAAAAAGTACGTGTGCCGGACACAGGTTCTGAACGCGTGACCCTCTGGATCGGTGACAAACAAGTTTTACTGTTACGCCGAAGGCCCTCCGCTGAATTGTGTCGGATCACGACAGGCTGCTGGCCTTTGTTTCAGAGAAAGTCAACGCGTTTTACCACCCATCCCCACCCCTCACTCGCTGGTGGCGAACTTGGTGTTTGTCGAGATTCATGCAATCCATTCGTCACTGACCCATTCTTAGCGACAGCCAGGTAACTGCTGGACAGCGCACGTGGTTGCGAAAATTCCTTACACTGCTGTGCGGAAAACAAATGCATGCGTAGTACACAAGACAGTAAATCATTCCGTAGCCTTTAACGCCGGGTCGACACAGTCCGACTAAGGCAATTTTGATATAAAAAGAAGCCCCGATCTCTATCAGCGCCAAAAAATAGGTTTTAGATTTGTCAGAAGTGAACTCCATCTTTTACGAAAGCAACAGGCATGCTCTATTGTGTCGCTGAAAAAAAGTTCTCGACCAAAACTGGATCCAGTCAGGATGCAGGTAGTTCAGTTATTCATTTACAATTTCTTTGACTTAGTTGAATCGTGTGAGCCGGTATAAGGTAAGTTTTGACTCCGTAAGGGCAGTATTGTTAAAATCCGGAAATTTTCTTCGAAATGCTTGTGCTTGTGTGTACGTACGTGCGTGCGCTGGCTTGCAATCCGGGCAACTGCATATGCATGTTCAAAGTTCACTGCTACCTACCATCGTCACTTCTGTCCGCGACACATGTCGCTGCGCACTTTTCGCTTTAAAGTGCGTCTAATTGTACCTGCAGACACGTGCAGGTTGTGCCCGTGTGTCAAGCGTACCTTCCGTCACTTCGCGCATAGATGGTTAGTGCTGGTGTTACCGGCGAGTTTCAAATCAGCCCGCGAGGGATCACGTCGTTGTTACTGTGCGAAGGTTAGTGTCAACACCGCGTTAAGCTATAGTTAAGTGTTAGTTTAGCGCCTGGGGCGGCTGAGGCTTGGCCATTGAGAGCTACTGCTGTACTCGGTGCAAAGCGGACCTAAGGTTAATGCCTGCAGTGTCACGTTGTTTATACAGCCAAGACACTACTGATAAATCTGCGCTTTAGGGCCAGGAACATGTATAAGCGTGTTGTAGGCTGCAGCTGTATGGGTCTCCTCGAGGACTTTCGGGGTTGTATATGTGTATGTCTAACGTGTACATGTATATACAACATGTATATCATAGTAACTAGCAGAGTAACCGTGATAACTCGGTCATCTTTTACAGTCTGTGTGTCTGACTTCCGTTCTTGACTCTTAACTATTCGTTAATGCGGCTGTCATCATGTCCGTGTGTCTGCCTACGTGGTAACGTGTTTGGCGATGTACGAACACACCTGTCTGTCGACGTGTCTGTATCTCCATGTGTCTGTGTGCCTGCCTGTCACATGCAGGTATGCATGCCACTGTATGAGGGCACAGGTGGCTGTATGTCAGTGTGTATTTCTGCCTGCCTCTGTGTCTGTTTTTCTGCACGTATCTGTAAGCCTCCGTGTTCGTTTGTCAGATCTTCCCCTTATCTCGAGCTTGTATCCGTCAGCATTGACAGGTCACGTTCAGGCACAACGTTTTGGTGGTTTCCGGGTAGCCGGCTCACTGACCTTCTGTGTCGCTGTCCCACTGCACGCAGGTTTCTGAATGTGCCTCAGGTAAGTAAACAATAGACTTAAAAAACAGTTACACTGTAGTCGTCTTTTGAGCTGTCGAAGACGACTCAAAAGAGAGATGTGACGATAGACAAATTCCGCGTAGGCTACGCGTCGCCATGCAGCTAAAGGCAACACGCTTGTGTTTGTTGCAAGAAAAGGCTGAAATGATATGCTCCGAGTGTGTATGTACGTTTTTGTGTGTGTGTGTTAAATTCTACCAGCACAACGTGGGAACTGTTTTTGTCTCACGGAGGAATGTGGTCTGGGTCAGTACAGGGCTTTAGTTGGGGGAAAGTCTGGGTCACACACATGTCCCTCAGTGCGATCACACTGTCTGCCAATACAACACTGGTTCACAGCACGCACACACGCACACGCACACGCACACGCACACGCGTGCGCGTACGCATATACGCTCCTCAGCGTACCCATTAGAGAGCGAGCTATAGAAAAGTTTTTTTCAGCCATAAACGTGGCTGGAGAAATACAAATGGCCTATTCTTCCCTCGAAAATGCAGAGGCACTTTGAATAGACACGAACTCTTGTGCAAACCGGCGATGGAATGTTGGTTGGTGCACGCAAACCACCGTGACATTATTCTCAAAGATATAGGGTCCAGGAAGGTAGTTTTAGAAAAATAAAATAAAAGCAGCGCTCTAGTTGACAAACGATTCCTTTTTCCTTTCCCGCCATCTCCTGCCAGCAAGAAAAAAAGTGCCTTTTTACCGTTCAGATGTGCACTCATGCTGTATAGCACAACACACAATGGCGACTATAATGTCCTATAACTGTTGTATTTTAGTTTGCCTTGGACGCACAGACAACAAGTAACTGTTTACAGCCGATACCAGTGGACAGAACAACAAATCACAACCACCACATCCTCGAAAAAAAGGAAGACCACAAACAATAATGTCTGAGAAATAAAAACCACACCGAGAAGAACAAAGCAGCAAAAAATTAAAGAAAAGAAGCTCATGCTGCAGCTCAGAACTAATGGGAGAAATCGGCCGGACACTTGGTGAACGAAGCTCACTTGTTGCTGAACGAAGCTCGTGGAAGAGAATGCAAGCTATATAAGCGGGCACAACGCCCACGGCCATAGTTTTTTTTAAAAGACATCCCCGGAGGTGTCCGAGGAGGAATCTGGGACGGAGACGGGAGCAAGGAGGAAAATGATGACGTGAAAGACTGAAAAAACGTCAAAGTACAGATTGAAAGCCCCATAAGGTGGAGGGGAAAGAGGGGAGATTGGGCTCGCTTATACACGAGCAACTCGAGAACAGACCTTAATGAGTGGAGGCAGTGCGGGTGCACAGGACGGATTATCCTCCCAAGGAGTCGCGAGCAGGGAGGCAATCGCGAAATTGTCATTCGCCACACGCAAGGGGGGAGGGGGTGAAGGGGTGTGTGTGTGTGTGATGCAGGGGTATTTGTCTGGTGTTACCCTGGTGATACCTAGCTGCTACCTTTGTGTCATAGAAGCAGCTGCTGCGCAGGCAGAGGCTGGATCGACCTGTTTGACATCTGATCACAGGGAAAGCATGCAAGTCAAGGGATCATGGATGGCTGCCTCGGGTGTCTGGCTACTTTATACCAACTTCATACCTTGAGATCTATGCCTCGGGTGTCTGGCAACTTTATACCATTTTCATACCTTTAAATCTATGCCTCGGGTGTCTGGCAACTTTATACCAACTAAATACCTTTCGATCTATGCTTCGGATGTGTGCCAGCTTTATAACAACTTCATACCTTTAGATCTATGCCTCGGGTGTCTGGCAACTTTATACCAACTTCATACCTTTAGATCTATGCCTCGGGTGTCTGGCAACTTTATACCAACTTCATACCTTTAGATCTATGCCTCGGGTGTCTGGCAACTTCATACCGACTTCATAGCTTTAGATCCATGCTGTTTCTCAGCGGCTGCAGAACATAGTCACTTGTTCCAATGACAAAAGATTGGTGCATCATAAGAGACCTAACCTTGAATTTAACATCTGAGGGAATCTTGCAGGATACCCAAACCATATTAAGAAAGACTAACGAAATCTGTCATATTGCAGTTGTCATGTGATCGGATGTATGGTTAATTCAGCCAATAAGCTATTTTCTCTGCCAGACGTTCCAGATACCAGCTATGGCAAGGGCAGAAGATTATACAGCAAGGGCAGAAGATGCTACAGCAAAACCTTGATGATTTAAAAAAAAAAATTGGCTGCTTAACGTCCCGTCGCAATCCAGGTGTATGTGAGGACGGTGGACTATAAGGGGGATTGGGTCCTATTACTAAGCTATGCGCTGAAAAAACCACCAGACTGATAACTGCAGTATGATGGGAGTGCCTACAGGTAGCTTAATGTGCTGGAAAGATGGCTGAATGGAGTTTGCACAATGTATAACTCCAGGAAATAATCCTTGGCCACGCTAGGGTTGGAACCAGCTCTACCAACTGAGCTATCCAGGCCCCCATCAAAACCTTGAGAACAGCAACGCTTGTGAAGAGCGGAGAAAAAAAAATATGTCGCAAGTGAATCTTTCCGGAAGGCGTTAAGAATGTTGTCACGCCCTTTTCGTTGTGATGACTTACGAGATCGGAGTGGCAAACGCGAAAGTGGATTGAAATGTTTGTGTCTTTGACTGGGTGCTTCAGGTCCAGTCCTCAAGAGCGTCACACGAAAATAGAGACCGAGTTTTGTTGCTATTAAACTGGCATGTCTACGCACACACATACATAAATAATCTATTATCCTAGACCACGTATCGAGTTGGAGCTGATGAAGTTACGCAAGCATAGACTGAGTGAAGCTCAGCATATCGCTGTCGTGTGAACTGGAAGTAAGATTACGACCAGCTGAGCCGCCAAGAACACGGAGATAAGCCCCGATAACCGTCCCTGTAAGAATAAAAATCTGCCATAGCAGCGTACCGTGGGAACACAGACAAATAGCTGAGAGAGTACACTACATTTTCATGTTCAAATTCAGGGTTTCCAGCGAAATTATTAGGAGCGTCATTTACGACGTCAGTTTTAAAGGTAGATTTTGCGAACAGCCAAGCCTGTAGGAAGGTGCCAGAATGAGAGGAGATACATATGTGTGCTGAAGCCAAGATCTGAACCCAGGACCTGCGATTCTTGCTGACAGGGGCTACCCTTTGCACTGACTGAGTGGTTCACACTGAGTGGTTCACACTGAGAGGTTCGCACTGACGTCTGGACTGAAGCTGGTTCTAAGATGATCGGTAGCTCTTGACAGTACTGGCCTCAAGGCAGCGTTGGACTGAATGATAAACGATGCCGGGAAAACGAAACTAAATGATCAACTTTGTCTAGAAATCAGGAGAAAGTGGTTGGACACAAGTAGGGGAAGAGGGTAGGATTGAGGGCAGTGGGGCAGGTGGGGGGAGACAACGAGGAGCGTGAGGTGAGCCAAGTACACTAACGACATTTGTTGCCGTGCAGGGAGTGCCAAGGGACATCACCCCCACAGAGGGCGGCTGTGATTACTTCCCCTGGGTTCTAAGCTGATCGCCTCCTCGGTTTTGTCCCCCCCCCCCCCCCGCATACACTGTGCTAGTTTTCTGTCCCCCCCCGTTCCAAGTGCCCCGGTCCAAGCGGCCTGTTCCGGCGCGCACGCATGGTTGGCGCTGCATTGGTGCATCTTGAGCTGCGAGTTTCAGGCCGTTATGTGCTTTCCGCTACGTGCTTCACGACACTCTACCCGTTGTTATGACACGCTCTGCAGACGGCTGAACTGCTGTCCCCTCCTCCCGACTCGAACCACACCATCTTCCTGCTGGTCGCTGTTGTAATGAATAGCCCCCCCCCCCACCACTTCCAGAACCGAAGCTAGAGTGCTGTGAGTCTCCTGTCGAAATGCCTAAAAACGTGTTTTTTCTCTTTCTCTCCCATGAAACATTTCATCCTGTCTTGTGTGCCCCTTCCCGGGGGGTAGCTTACTTGTACCAGTGTCTGTGTGCGTGCACGTCTTGCACTGTGGGTGCGCGTGCGCGTCTTGCACTGTGTGTGTGCGTGCGCGCGTGTTGCACTGTGTGTGCGCGTGCAGGCGAATTTGTGTGGCTTTAATTATTTGATAAGATTTTGCGCGTTATCGATGATGATGACGATGATGATGATGATGATTGGTGATGGTTGATGATTGGTGATGATTGATGATTGGTGATGATTGATGATTGATGATTGATGATGAGTCATGATTGATTGATGATGATGATGATATTCCTTGCGACTTTAAGAAGGTTCAGACTAGCCAGCCACAAGCCTACAAAACTGCTTTATCTTCACGATGGACACCTAATTTTGTTTCTTCAAAATAATTGCTGGCGACTTTTGTGTCCAGAATATATTTTTTGCTGTCCTAAAATACTGTCCCATCTCGCTCCCTGATTTGCTATCCTGCGTTTTTGAACGAATCAAGACATGACTCATGGGACTTGACAGTTTTTCACTTAAGCTGATTTCGAACGCGAAACATTTATCCGACCAATCCGCAACGGAAGTAGATTCGGAATTTCTCATCCTTTTCCCTAACAAATCTTACTCCCACGCCATAACAGTTTTCAGATTGTGATCTCCTGGTCTAAGTCCGCGTCTGCCCGCCCACAACCATATCTTGAGTAGATCTCTAGATTGTAGACCGCTATCTTGTCGGGAAGCCGATGGGATGCAGTCACTAAAGCTTCTTCAGGCCACGGACAGAGAACTCTTAAGGTCTTTCCCAAGCGGCCATATGTGCGTAGAACATTGTACATCGAATCGCACCAGGCTTCTTTTCGAGAGAAAAAATATCCCAGGTGCTGGTAGAGTTTAAAAAGTGTGTGTGTGAGAGAGAGAAAAAAAAATCCACACACATTTGAAACATTTCATTCCAGCCTTTTCTTAGAACAAACATGGCTGTTTAATTACGTCATGACCCGTCGCCTACTCGGCATTTGCGTATGGTGACAGCTCCGTTCTGAGTCGCCTTTATCGGTTCGATAAATGATTGAAAAGCTCTTCAAAGTAAGCAGCTTTGCAACTTGATTTCGCTAGGAGTGACTTTCGGACACCGTAAAGGCAATATTTCAAGTGTTTCAAAGTCGTCATCCATTTACTTCTAAGGATTTTCTGGAGTACGTCTGTGAAAAATGTAATAAACGAATGATGGTGTGTTGAAATATTCTGTACAAACCTCGTAAAACTGAACTCTACACCTTAGAAGAACATGAGCCAGGAAAATTGAACTACTTGTCGACAGTTATTCTGCGCTAACGGAGGCTATTTCGAAAGAGAACTTTAGAAGGCAGATTGCTATGTCTTAGGATTTTTATTAAAAAGCAATTCACATGTGACTCCGGAACAGGTAAGTTGCAGACTGCTGGATATAAGGAAGTAATTTCGAGAACAAGGATTTAAAAAAAACCCTCGCGCTAGACATAAAAACGACTAATTAGAAATCTGAGAATTTTTCAAAGACAATGTGTTGAACAGACGTCTCCTGATCAGCAAGTTAAAAAAAATGCATTTAAACGGAAGGATGAATGCGAGGAAGGAAAGAGCAACCATATGAGTTTTAAAAGCTTTGCTGTTGCCAGATATGTTCGCTGCCAGTGGCAGTCTGCCGGGTATGGTCTAAATCAGCGCTTTATTATATGCGAGCCGTTAGCCAAAGAAAGATGGACTAAAATTAGGTCCTTGTCTTGATAAGAATAGCCCTTATTACGCAGCCCTTAGAAACGCACCCAAATAACCCTCGCTTTGCGTAGGGGCTTGCGTAAGAGTTTTGCGCAAGCGCGCTGAAGGCTATGACAGACGCAGAAGGTTTCCCGTAGCGTCGCTGGTTACTGGTTCAATGATGTCGCAGCCACGTCTGACCTCATAGGAGGTCGTATAAAGCTGACAGTGTAGCACAATTCCTTGGTGGACTTAAACGAAGAATGCGGTTTTTTTCCATATTTTATTCTTCGTCAATAATTGTTGACACATACTACATTTTGAGTGTGATATCGCATCAATGGCAACCGTAAACATACAGATGAAGAATCTCGCACAAAAGGTAAGGTGGGTGTACCCACACGCAGAAGGGAGGAAAGAGAAGGGGGAGAGAGAAAACACACGACTTGCAGAGTAAAAGGGAACTTCCACTTCTTATAATTGTCTGGGTGGTGCATATGATCTGTGCGAGTTGTGAGGATATATCTCGAGATCAGAAGGGAGACCATCAGCCCAAAATAATTTCTTTCATGGTAACCAATTTGCGAAAAATTGTCTATTTTACAGTTCCCTTGGTGCGAGTATTTTTCTATCCAGCATCTTGCTTGTAATTCTTTCATGAAAGCAACAAAACTGAAGAGTTTATCTAAACATCTTCATCGACAAACGTGAAATTTACCCGTAAGTAAAATCAAACTAAAAGTCGTATCTGTTATACAGTCGTTGTCAATACCAAATATAATTAGTTGTTTTCGGAGTTATAATCTTTCACAGTTAACGCACTTCTCCTTTAGTCTTGTCAAAAAACATGTTTTAGAAGTTTTGTACAACATTGCAGTCAAAAACTAAATGTTCAATTGTCACTTCAGAAAATGAGAAGAAAGAGCATAGGTTTGAGTCTCTTAGTCTAATACGAACCAATAGTGAATTGGTGGCTATGATGTGGTGGTTAATTCGGTATTGGAACCATCTAAGCTTCGTATCTGGGGTAGTAATAAAGGGTTGGGGAAAGATGTATTCCCATCTAAGGTCTGTAAAACTCTTCTCCCATTTTTTTAAACACATGTTGGAGGTGTAGATGAGATGAAGAATACCGTTCGTAAACATCGACATCAAAGGTGATTAATACTGTTTGGATATTTTTTCCCCAAAATCATTACAGATATTGCTCATATCAGCGAGTGCTGTTGGTTCTCGTGGCAAGTGGTAAGTGCGTAGCTAAGTTTTCCACTAGCGCACTGGTTAAATCATTGACAGCAGTGGAATTTTTTTTTTTTGCCAAGATTTCGAGGGTCCTTGCAGCCGGTTCTTTCAGTTGACAGCTGTCCTTCGAACTTAAGCTGTCTTAAGATCCACCCGAGTCTGGTCTGAGGCCAGGTGACGAGAAGTCACGAAGCCAACAGACTGTGACATGTATGATATATTTAACCAGAAAATGTTACAAAACATCTTACGTGTTCTGATAAAAAATAGAATTCTTAATTTGTAAATAATTATTACGGAAATTGCCAGGATATTTGGTCTGAAGACAAGCGCACTGGATTTGTCTAAAAAGTAAATATGGTTTGGAAATAATCTCTTTGAAGTTGCAGAACGATCCAGATTTAACAATTAACGGTGCAGGTGCGTAAAAAAGTAGTTCCTTTGCTCGTGGCCAGATGTGCGCTAACGTACCAGGTAACATCCGAAGTGGTATTAATCTCAACGTAAGATACCGGGTAACATCCGAAGTGGTATTAATCTCAACGTAAGATACCGGGTAACATCCGAAGTCGTATTAATCTCAACGTAACATACCGGGTAACATCCGAAGTCGTATTAATCTCAACGTAACGTATCGGGTAACATCCTAAGTCGCATTAATCTCAACGTAACATACCGGGTAACATCCGAAGTCTTATTAATCTCAACGTAACATACCGGGTAACATCCGAAGTCTTATTAATCTCAACGTAACATACCGGGTAACATCCGAAGTCTTATTAATCTCAACGTAACGTATCGGGTAACATCCGGAGTCGCATTAATCTCAATGTAACGTACCGGGTAACATCCTAAGTCGTATTAATCTCAACGTAACATACCGGGTAACATCCGAAGTCGTATTAATCTCAATGTAACGTACCGGGTAACATCCGAAGTCGTATTAATCTCAACGTAACATACCGGGTAACATCCGAAGTCGCATTAATCTCAACGTAACATAGCGGGTAACATCCGAAGTATTAATCTCAACGTAACATAGCGGGTAACATCCGAAGTCGTATTAATCTCAATGTAACATACCGGGTAACATCCGAAGTATTAATCTCAACGCTGCGTCAGCCTCCCACTCGCACTTTGCGACTGCAGCAAAAGCTGTCAGTACCAAGTCGGTGCCTAACTCATGCCCGTGATCTCGCGGGGGGTGGGGGGAGTGGGGGCAGTTGCCGCATCTCTCGCGCATGCGCACCTGCCCGCACGTGCACGCATCGCAGCACATTCCGTTAGACTACCCGGCCGCGACAGAGGCGGCGCGCGCACGAAACTGCTGCATGCGTACTTGCGCCGCCGTGCGACTGACGGACTGACGCAGCTTGGAAGCCTGATCCTGGGTACCGCTGGTCAGTGTGCATGTAGTTCTTCCGAGGACAGGATAGCCGCGGACAAACTGTGTTGTCTTCAGCATAGAGCTGTGGTCAGTGTTGTGACCGGTTCCCAGTTACCACAAGTCCAGGGTGAGCCGCGAAAGTGCCCCCGTCACTTACTGCCGTGCAAGTTCATTATTCGAGACTAAATGCCCGTGTAACTGGGAAGTCACACCGCTTGAACTCTGGAAGGTAGGAGAACACCTGTCACTGACTAAGTTGTTTTTGACAAATGACGTAGTTTTGGTTCTCCTTTTCGCTTTTGTTTCCCCCGTTAACTGCCCGAAAACGAGCGGTAACGGGAAGAGAAAACCCGCGTACCATTTGCGCAAGACATATGCGCGTTTTCTCTTCCCGTTGGCGCGCGTTTTCAGACAGTATCTACGACCTGTGACCCCTTTCAGCATTGTGATGGGTAGTTTTCACTGTCTACGTACACAAAATATAAGAATAACTTCACAGAAGCCCATAAACGCTGTAATTGTAATTCTCCCCTTAACACTTTGCTGCCAATAACAATGCGGGGAACAAAGGTGTAATCGACTTTTCACAAAATAGGCACTTGGATCGTAAATATTTAACGCTGTCGCAACAGAACCAAAAAATCCCATTGTTTTGAACCTTTATAACACAAACTGTTGTCTCTCTCTCTTTTTCTTCCTGTCTGCATATGAATTTGTTGTTATATCTGTTCTATTTGCTTCTGCTTCTGTTCTAATTTTTTTATGTCTTATGTGAGAGGTTGATGGCCAATGACTATCCTATTCTAGAGCTGCTTACTTTGTTATCGCCAATTTATAGATTATCCCTTCCTCCTTCAGTTCATAACTGATACACAACGCCTTAATTTTTCTACCAGTTGTAGTTTGCAATACTCCTGAAATGAAGAAACACGAAAGAAAGGTTTTTGATGTCAGTAGTTACTGATAACATAGGTATGCATGCAATGACTGACTTTGCGAACAGCCAGAAATCCACCAAATGTCTGGGATCGGTGATTTGACCTAAGACTGTTTACTCTCAGCGAAGTTTGATGTAATGCAGACGAAACAGTCTCACATGCTGGGTCAGAGGAAAGGCAAGTGGAGTGTGCAGAGATAATGGAGAATAGACTCCCTTAGGAGTGTAGACGTGGTTGATGGAGGCTGTATTATGTCTGGCACCACCAGCAGCTGTTACGTCATTCGCTTAACAGCTCGTCTGCGGTGCAGACACTCCGAGCAGACGGAGACTATCATTGACCGTTTCTGACCTTCTCTGACCTGCCTGCAAGTGAGTGGACGCGGCTAAAGTCTTCTTAATCGGAGGAATGTGCTTCCAATCCACGTGGCCGATACATAGGAACGCTGGGCAAACTAGAAGGCAGGTTCGTCATGTTAAGAAAGGTCCTAACTCCGCTAGAATCGAACGTCATGCCATTGTCGGATGCACATGAAACCACCGCCCGAAAATGTTCCTTTCGGCAAACAATCGGCAGGCGTTTGTCTTCATAAAATTCACATTTTCCGGCAGTAAACTCGATGCCTGGATTGCCGTTTGGGATCATAGCGGCCGGCTTCCATGCACCCGTTCATTTCTGAGCTGCATTCTGAAAAGCAGTAATAAATTTGGTCTCTGTATGAGTTCGCTATGGCCACGCTAAACGGCCACTGTTTTATTTCGTTTATTTCTTAGCATACGGTAATTTTCCCGATCATTGCTTGCCTGGTTCGATGATTGGTGCTTGACATTTGGAGCAGGGAAACCGAACCTGAGAGGACAGGATGAGCACCCGACATCGTTAACGTGGAGAAAGGTTCCAACTGTTCTTCTAGTTCCATCATCACGAAATTCGGATTCTTTAAGCGAGGAGTCTTGACTGGCGAATTCTTGCAGCAACGCGGCAGTTTTCAGAAGTCGTTGACGGAAAAATGTGGGGGCGTGTAACGTAAAAACACACGTGATTATCGCGCAATGCCATTATTTCGGAACTAACGCAAATTATGTGTTTCCTCTTTACGTAAACACATATTTTTGAGAGGAGGGCAACCATACAAATCGAATTCACAGAGAGATGTGTTAATGTACACAGAGGGTGAAGAGCTATAGGAAGGACTTTAATTGCTGTGGCATAATTCGCCTGCGTCATCCCCTCTGGGGTCAAATATCTAACACATTCAAGCCACTTCCTATATCTAACATGAATTACATTATTTTCTGTCTGGAGTATTACAGACTGCGTGTTCAAATACCAAACACATTCAAGTCATTTTCTGTTCCTAACATGAACTACGTTACTTTGTCTAAAGTTTACACACTGGAGGCTCAACTATCTAACACGTTCCAGCATTTTCTATTCCTAACATGAACTACATTACTGTCAGTCTGGAGTACTACACACTTCGGGCTCAAATATCTAACACATTCAAGTCATTTTCTATTCATAACATGAACTACGTTACTTTGTCTAAAGTATACACACTGGAGGCTCAAATATCTAACACGTTTAAGTCATTTTCTATTCCTAACATGAACTACATTTACATTCACTCCTGTGGTTGTGGTTCTTGTTTTTCCTACTCTCCCCGTCTTTCTGAGGGTTGTTCCCCATTTCTCTCTTAGTTATAATTGTGGTTTTTTTCTTCACCCCCCCTTTTTTTCTTTTATTGGTACATTGCAGTGGGTGTCGTGAAGGGATGAATGCGTTTATGAATGCTTAATACATGTACATTTTAAAGATAGTTGTGAACTAAGAGTGAGAAATCGGTACATTAACTTCCAATGCACATGGGAGGAAAAATTCCCTCGTTATTTCTGTTGTTTTTAATTCTAAAGCGTGTGTAACAGCCTTTAGCAAGGTTGTAAATAACCTCGAAGCCGTCGTCCGCGATGAGATCGATTCTGTTGGTTTCGGGGTTTGCACGGCGCGACTGGCAGACGAAAGTCACAAGCAACTAGTCCCTCTGTTTATAACAAAACATTTAAGTTTAAAACAAATTGGATTGTAAATTCATTACAGACTTCATTGCTTCTTAACGACTGCTTTCTTCCGACTTAGATGCCGCTTAAAGCGTGCATAATGCATGTCTTAACGGGACGACTTTCTGACTTATCGCACCTGGCCATGTTTAGGATGTTACGTCACTGTCACGTGGACAGGGCTCAAGAGAGAAGAGAGTCGGGCTCTTCCAACTAATCAATGCTGTACTGTGCTAATGACGTCACCTCATCGTCAGTGTCGTCGTATTCGGCGGAAACTTGGACGATGCTTGGATTGAACGGTCTAATAGGTTGACAGGTTCCGGTGAAGGCACATGACTTCGACGACCGCCCCAGCCGAACCAGTTAAGACACATAGCAAAAAAATGATTTGTATGAAATTATTGATGCGGTCTTCTGGGGGAGACGTGCGGTCTCTGGAGGAAATAGGGTTTGTCGAGGCCATGTAAGTGTAACCCGGGCTGTGGCAGACGACAGAGTTTTGGACGTTATGCCTGGCTCGCACTGTTCAACCAAGTCGGAAAAAATCCATAAAACACTGATCCAATAACCCTCTGCGAGAGAGAGAGGGAGAAAAAGATTTAATATCCTCACAACTATATCAGACAATAGGTGCAGGCACGGATTTGGGCTGGCGTCTCGCTAACGAACAGTTGGAGGAGAAACTGATCGATCAGAGAGGGACCAAATCCGTCTTGTTGATGGCTGGATTAACTTTTGTATTCCGCTTGTCGAATAATGTAAGACCAGAATGAGAATATTTTTTTCACTTCTAGTATCTCTTATATTCTTTAATCTGTTATTTAATCACTCCCAACCCCCCCAAAAAAAGTCCATCTATAAGTTTTCAAAATAGCGGCAGCAAACATCAACACTGCTTACACCAATTCAAAGCTCATAAAAGAACAAGTATTGTCTGCATGATGCGTTAAACAACGCATAATACTCCGTGTTACCAGTAGGGAATATAAGCGGCTGGAGATTTAGCCGCGCAAAGTATAGTCATTAATCACGAGAATGCTCCCAACAATGGGCTATTGTTGAAACTGGAAAGGTCGTGGTGCAAAGTCGGAGACAGATGCAGTCGTGGATCGAGATCTTCTGTTGTTTGCTGTTTTCATTCCACGTGCTCCTCACATTGCCGAACAGTTCGCTACTCGATCCCCCGCACGACTGGTCCCAAAACTGTTTGATCGAAATGCTGCTGCGTGGTTGGAATGGAAGTATCATGTTCGCGTAATGTCATTAAGGGTGAGTGGCGTCCAGGCAGCTTTCATCCACCGGTACGAGCGATGCAGCGGGATGACAATGGTGTGTTGTGCTCTGTTCCCGTGGCAGCTGGTCCCAGACCTGTGCAGCGTTCGGGCTGCCCTGTATCGGGTTTGCGGTCGGGTGGCTGAACAAGATTGTCTGTTTGAAGTTAAGTTCCCAGCGCAGAAATGCGTGAACAATTTCACGTCATAAAGATTCTCACTTGTCGGCTTCGCTGTCAGCCCGTGAAAGTTCATACGCGATTTTTTGTTTGCCTGCCCCGCCATTGTCCAGTGTCCTTGACGCTCCATGCACTGGTTCGCGGACCCCCCCAACCACCCCACCCCCCGCCCTCGTTGGTCGCCAGTTCCACCGATCTCATCTCGCATTATCTGTTAAATGTCATCTAGGTGATGCCTCGGCTGGCTGTTCTGGCACCACAGTTCTCACACAGATCGCCGCTTTCCCTTTTGTTGCGGGCGTCTTCGTAAGAAGTGATTCAAGATGTGATTCAAGTCGGGATAGCTTGGAGTTAGAAAACACTCTGGGTGGCTTCCCCTTTCTTCCCTTCGTTTGTGCGGAGAAAACCTCTGGCTATTGCATAAATTAATCTGACGAAGTCCTACAATTCGCTCTTGGCTGCTGTAACAGACGAACAATACGCTGGCCGTTCCAAGTCTTGCCTTTTCGTTAGGAACGTCGCGCGTCTGGGCTTGTGTCCATGTCCTTCTGCACGTTTCCACTGACATTCTTTACGTTATATCTGCGTATGTAGTGTTGGACAAAGCTTTCCCTTACTACGCGTTTTCGGAAAGACAGTGACTCCATCTTGGAAATGAACACTATTCATCATTCTATCAAAAGGTAAACAACCACCAACCCCTCCCCCAAACAACAACAGCAGCAACAACAAAAACAACAACAAAGAGCAAAAAGTAACAAAACCGGCACAAACTAGGTCTAACTCTGTAGTCCATGGGTTGTCCTGGCTGGTTGGTAACGTTGTACAGAGACAGCACTGAGAAGACTATTGAAGACAGTTTCTGCACGAGAGAAACCTATAAAATTAATTGACAGAAAAATGATCGTAACTTCACTAGAAGCCGGGCAGTCTTCGATAAAGACGTAAAAGTAGACAGGCACTTCAAGTATCCATGTCAAGATGTCGAGTCTCCTATAAACGTTCTTGGGAAATACTGACAACGTAGATCAAAAGATCATAACAAGAGTCAATTCATGTCGTCTGCTTCTGTTATTTGTCCGTGTTTTTATGAAGAGTTGGATGGAGGTGAACTAAGGCGGATGTTTCGCGAAACTAGTCAGCTCCACATGTCGAAATTGATGTTCACTTTGGATGCATTGTTTGGCAAATACAGAACACGGTTGGCAACATCCCTTACATTGTAAGGTAGTCAGTGGTACCAGAGAAGTCCTTGTAGAACAACATAGGGGATTTTACTGCGTGGAATGGTCTTGACAATAGTACACATTTTTCCTTTTAGTGGGAACCAGCATATATTGACGTCTCGCCAGTAGAACTGTAGCGAACTGGGGCAGCGCGGTTCGTTTCAGTACCCTTGTTTTGTCACTAGAGAACATGGAAACTTTGGAGCAGCGCCGAAGCAGTTACCCCACTGCACGAAATCGTGCAGCCACTGGATATGCCCAACACTTTTCACCTGATTTCCTACCCAAGGGCACTCTCGTAGACTTTCTTGAGAAGCCTGTTTATTTTTTGCAATTACAGTTGTGGATATTTAGGGCCAGGAAACAGTCGAAGGAGGGTCTGTTGGGTTGATGTCACACCTCAGGCACATTCTGACTTTGAACTTGGCTTTCATCTTGAAGGGAAGCAAGCGGAAGGTGCACGAATAAGGTATGATATACAGCAGTCGGCGAAGTGCAAAAGAGTATTTCAAGAATTCTCGAAAATAACTTTGCTCCCGGTTGAGCCTCAACTTTACACAGGCTGACGGTTTGGACTGAACAGTTCGTACTCTGTAAACATCTCGGAATTAATCGAGGCTCTTAGATTGGAAGCAGAACCTTCAGAGGACAGAAACTTTTTGGAAATATGTGCATCCATTTCAAGGATGACAGTAATGCGGTAAAAAGTTCGGTCGATGAAGTAAGCAATTTACAGGAATGTCGGAGGAACCAGATGTTAAGGGTTCTTCTCTCCCGTTATTGAAAACCATGTAACGTGTGCTGCTGGGGAGTGGGCGGGTGGTGGTGGCGGGGGAGGAAGGGGTGGAGCAATGGGACAGGAAAGAGAAAGAACAGACGTAGGGACAGCGTATGTTTTTTGTTTCTACACAGTCTTAAATCGAAAAGTGATGCGAGCTAAATACATTTTATCTAAGAGCGTACACCAGCATCCAATAGCAGACGCAAGGGAGAAGAATGTTGGGAGGGTGAACGATAAGCAAAAACAACAACAACAACAACAACAAAAGTAGGAACAGGGAGGAAAGACGAGGGGGAGATAGGAGGGGACGGAGGGGGACAAAGGGACAGAGAGCCTAGTAAAGCAATATTGATTCCGTTGCAGGCGCCGTATATTTTCCGTCCCCCAGTCACACTCATTCGAATTGGCTGCTCGCTCCAGCCTTCAGAGTGATCGACCGCTTTTTTATGCGAAGGTTTACAAGAAAACCACACGTTCCCTCTAATTTGACAGAGCAAAGATTTTTTTTTTATTTAGCCAAGAGCGCCTCGGCTGTGCTCTTGTGTTAATAGTGGCCACTGGTTCCAGAGGTGATTATCTCCGCTTGACTGCTCTTCCTTTAACATGGGCGTTAACTCTCAGCGCACATTACGGCAGCAAGAGATCAAGAGACGGGGAGGAAAGTTCAGCAAAACGGCTTTTAAAGATCTGGAATAAAATCTTGCGTTCGTCGTTGTAATCTCGCTACAGTTTTCAAAAGCGAAGAGTTGTCCACCAGAGGAAATTCGTAGAGGCGAATTACAGAGTAATGATCGACCTGTCCTGGCGTACGACAAGCAGTTAAAAAAGGACAGTTCGCTTGTGGACCATTGCTGAGAAATACAGAAAACAAGTGATCGCTTGGAAGGAAATGACTAAAGCACACGGATGCAAATAACTAATTGGTTAATGAAAACAGTTTGTCAATTTAGAGCTTAATCGACAATAACTCGGCACCTTCTGCCCAACGTGTAAAAGACAGCGCGTCCTTTACATCACTCATTTCTCTTTCTCTTTCTTTCTCTCGCACTCTTACGCGCATGCACACAAACGCAGATAAACACGAACGCACACAGGAAGAAAAAATCTCATGTTCACGCGCACGGTTAAATTTCTCGTCCCATTTCTTTCGTTTCCTAGGCCAAGTCATCAGCAGCAACCCACCAGCGACCGGAAGAAGCTACACGTGAAGTTTCCGAACGTCTGGATTAAACAATGCGGTGAGTACAGTGGCTCGGAAGTGACGAACCACGCGGCGAATCGCCGCTTCCAGTAACAATGAGAAAGAGATTACGCATAAGAACTTCCGGCGCAGCCATAGTGACGCATTCCTTAGAGAAGCTCTGGACCTCGTTCGCTGCGAACCATTTCTAGTGTAGGAACTCAAGTGAAAGAAATCCGCCCTGTCTCGGCTGTCGAACGTTTAGACAGCAGAGGGGTGCCAGATTTTTCAAGAAACATAAAGTTCCAGTCGAAAAAAGGGGTCGAACGTCATGGCGAGTGGGAGGCTGCAGGTCAACGCCACCTCCAACCTGTCCAGCCCGACTACCACCAGCAGCGCCAACGCTAGCGACTATTATGAGGATCTCGACGACTGGCCCCGGGCTGACCCGCTGCTGACGGCGTTCTTCGGCTGGCTGTTCATCGGCCTCTTTACTATCGTCTTCGTCGCCGGGCTGGGCGGCAACTGTCTCGTCTGCTTCGCCGTCTGGCGCAACCCGCGCATGCGCTCTGCCACCAACATCTTCCTGGTGAACCTGGCCGTAGCGGACTTCATGGTGATCCTCATCTGCCTGCCGCCCACTGCCGTGGAGGACACCTTCGGCTTCTGGTACCTGGGGCTGGAGATGTGCAAGATTGTCAAGTACGTTCAGGTCAGTTCCTCTTCTTCAAAGATCTTTCCTAACTGGACGAACATGCGTCCTACTTCGCCGAACCTGGCCATGTATCTGCACTTGCCTGGTGCAGGGACTGCGCGAAAATATGCGTTTTCTTCAGGATTTATATTAAATGTTGCACTTCTTTTCGTAAACGCGCATTTTCGCCCAGTGAGGCCTTCAATGACAGTGCAGTTAAATGCAGTCTGAACCGAGTGAGTTCGCCACAACCACTCCAACACAGCAAGCACCAGCTGAAATCAGAAGTTTAGACGACAATGAGGTTATTTTTCTTCGTCTGTTTGATTTCCTCTTTGTGCAGTTCTGAGAATGGTTCCTGCGCAATTCGCCGCGCAGAAGCGACTTCAAGGCAAACAATGTCTTTTTTCCTGACTCCTTCCTGCCTGCCTTCCTGTCCGTTCGTCCGTACTGTTCGCACTGTTTATGTCCTCTCTAAGTTTCAAACATCTCTGTTCTTCAAACTCCCTTTTGTCTTCCTATTCCTCGCTCCAAGCTCAGTCAGCATCTATTGTCCGCGATCTTTTTCCCGTCTCTGCTCCACTGACCTGGAACATCCTGCTTCCTTCCATCTGCAAGTTGCCTACAGTCTCTTTTGTCAAACGTTCTCTGAAAACATTTCTTTTTTCCTCTCCCATAATACACTTCATCCTATCCTGTCAGCGCCTGTTCGAGAGCAGCTTCCGTGTACCTGTGTTTGCATGGGAGTTGGTATGCGTGCGTGCGTTTTCCATATTGTGTACGCGTTCGGGCGAGTGTGTGCGCATTGAATTATTCTATGAGATTTGGCTGCTTACAAATGCATTGTTGTTGTTATTATTAGATTTGTAAAGTCATTTATTGCAGTCCTGTGGAAAGCGGCATCCTAGTCTCCGCTGCTGCAAAATCGTCGGCTTATAGCATACGTATCGGGGTATACCAAACGTGCCGGCTTTACCTTACCAGTAGGCTTATATCAAACATGTGGGCTAGGTTGCTTGAGTGGCGGTGATCTTTGTTGCCCAGAAAATTGCGCTTCAAGGTTCATAATCTCATTTTCCGAGCTAGGGAGTCTACACACAGACGTAAAACAACCGATTTGATAGCCTAAAATCATGGCCGCTATATTAAGCAAAAATCGAGTCTAATAAAATTCCGTATTGTGTACTCGAGAAAAAATAGAAAGATTTTTTCAGTGATTCCTGGAGAAAATTGTTCAATTAAGACAATTAATGTCGAATGCGTGCTTTCTAAGCAATGGACACGCAGCGCTTTGTCCGAAAACTTAACTGATGACACCGACAGCTTTAGCAAAACGTCTGGCCACTTTTTTAAAAGTACGTAGAAGGCACGGGAGATGTTCGAGCGCATCAGCGCTGAAGAAGACGACATGCTGATTGTGTTCACGTCCAACAACGCGTGCTGCTGTGAGCAGCATGCACAACATCGGTTACACGTCTGCATACATCGGCAACTGAAAGATCGATCACGTGTCACTACAGTTTTGAGCTGAGTTTAAAACAAGATACATAGAACACAACAAGATGTAATTTCGTTTGGGATTACTTGATTGAATTCACAGAACCCCTCCGAGACTACGATACTTGGCACCGTGATCTGTTTCTCCATGTGTGGGAGTCAAGAAAGGGTGAAAATTAGCCAAGTTAACCCCGACTTCCCTCTCCACCGACAAAGACAACGTGGCGTTTGATTTTCGCTTCAAACAACGCGTTTCTCTGCTGGCGAGAGAGATGATTCCGTCAAACGCTGGCTGCCCCCCACCCCCCCCACCAATAGCTGTATCTGATGTTCACATCTGGCACGATAGCGTCAGCAGTTCATTCTCTGCGTGCAAAACCGGAATCAACTTTATCAAAGTTCTGAGATAGAAACTAGGTCACTGGTATTTTTTCTTTTTTCCTCCATCTCTGTCTTGCTCTTTGATCGCGTCTAATGTGATAGACTTTGTCTTCTAAGGTAGAATTTTTTTTAAAAAAAAGCGGGAAACGAAAACTGAAAAATGGTGTCAAATTTCAAAGTTACACGCTTACTGATTTCAGTGTCTTGGTCTGCAAAGATATATAATAGAAATCATAGAGATGCTTTTGAAAGTTTCTTAATAAGCCATTCTTATACAAAGTCCAGCTACGCCGTTCAAATTAAAGTCAAAAGACAACTTTCTAGGTCAGTACTGCGAGAAATATTCATGAGCATGAAAAAGCGCAGAATAACAGGAGCCAATCAAAATACAGTATCACGTAAAATATGCTAATCTCGTAGGGTCACCACTGAAAACCTTGCAGTTTCCTGGGAGATCTTTACTGCCTATACCCCATCCCACCCCTCCCCCAATCCCCACCTATCCCCTACTCCTAGCCCCCAACCTAACCCCTCCCCCAATCCCCACCTATCCCCTACACCTAGCCCCCAACCTAACCCCACCCTTCCCCTTCCCCTAAATCCCCCTCCTCCCGGAACATCCCCCCTCTCCCTCCCTTCCCCCCGCCCCTGGAACGACCTTCGAAATATAGCTCGCCATTTGATTGGCTCCGCTTGTTACACATCCTAAATAGAGCTCGTCATTTGATTGGTTCCAGTAGTTATGCGCTTTTACATGGTGCATGGCTCCCGTAAAAAGGCGCGGGCAAGTGTTCTGCTCGTGCAGTGCTAGAAATTGGAAATTTTCCAGAACGGAAAACATGGCTTTTGGCCGAAATAGTCACATGCCTGGTCACACGAAAGCCGTTTCTTAAAATCGGAAATTACTGCACTGAAAGGACTCATTGTCACCTTCCCCTGCCAGAGTAGAAAGACTGCTGTTGGTAGTAGACTGTGTTCCTTTAGGGCGCTCCTGATTTGTCGTGTCGGCTTCATCAACTGTAGGTATACAGATGTTCCCCTGACTTATGTTCAGTGGGACACGGTTTGTAAATCTAGCAAAAAATTCAAACGGCCCCATACGCCCGCACACACATTCCCATCTAGCTTACGCAGGTGCACACAACACTGAGCAGAAAGTGTGTCTAATGCGTGCACCCCAGAAAAAAATGATGTATTTTGATGTTGACCTCCCACCCCGAAAAAATATATGAAAAAATATAAAATCTCAACAATAACAAAACATAAACACATAAAAAACCCCGAAGTCGAGTGGCTATGTTTGGTTCTGGTAGGCCTATTTACAGTTCTAGCTTCATGCATCTGATCAGAAACATCAAGACCAGTCTCTTGAGTCGCATACAAGGGGCTTGAAAATCCTCCTACAAGAGTTACCTCCCGCACTTCCGTTCAGCTTCGCAAATTGTATTTGCACAGGGCCACAATCCGCGTATTATACAGGGAAATTTCCTCTCCCGGGTCGTTTGTCATTAAGATATTACAGAATGATTAAAATACAGGGCTAACCTTGGTGTGAAGAGAGGAAAAATACATGATGTGGCGATTAGTTACGCCTAATAAGCAAGATTTCGTGAAGCCGTTCATTATCTGAAGTAAGAAGTCTGTCGCAACTGAAGCGCGCGATCAAACCATCTCTCTCTCATTCACACCTACACACACACCGAACCCCCAACAAAACAGAAATATTAATAACATAACCTACACAAAAGGGTGGAAAATCATGCGTCGTTCAGTTTGTAAAAAAATATGCATTTTTTTCTATACACTGCGGTAACCCTTTGGTTTCGAACCATTACCTGATTTATATGTGCTTGTCTAAACTATCGCGTCAGTTTAAGACGTAAAACAAAGCACGGAACAAAAATAATCCTCATGTTGCCTTAAACGCTTTTCCTTTCATGCACTGCGTTCCGCTCATGGTTGTAGTTCAAAGGTTGTTCTTTGTTTTTGCTTGTCTTAGATGTTAGCTGTTTTCCTCGATTCGCCCAGCACAGCAGTGTGCAGCGAGCTATGGGGAGCTAATCCGGCATGTTAGGTCGTCCCGAAAGACTTTGGGACTCAGCCTGCAGGTTAACTGTTGTCTCATGTGCAGAGTAATTGCACTGCACTGTACGACTGCCCTCTGTGTGCGTAACTTTTACGGTTCGATGCTGGCGATGATGGATTTTTGCTGGCTGATTTATCGGGCTGTTTCCCGCCTTGCTACCTGCGTGCGGTCGTCATGGGAAAGGGGAGGTCCTGGCACTCACGAGCCCTTCGCTTGCTGTGGAAGGTCTCCGCGCATGCCTTCAAGCCACAAGTTTGTGAACGTGACGTGTTTTACTGTCGTGAGATCGGAAACTGAGTCGTGGAAGCTAGAAACTTGTCTGTGACCACAGAGTTTCTTCCAAACTCACATCATACTCACACAGGCATGAACACGGATGCATGCAGGCACGCTGACGCACGCGGGTACAATTGAAGCGAGTGCACCCATTAGTTTTATCGTTCTTTCTTTCTCGATTTTTTGGGGTTTTGTTTCCACTTAAAATATATCTTCCACATTTATCGTCTGTAACAAGAGTACAATTTTAATTACCGCTCTGTAACCTGATATCTTTGTGGGTCCCTGGCGTTACTCTGCAATTTATGTTAGCTTTACCACGGTCATGCATCTTTCACGCACAGAAATCTGTAAAGACCAGAAACATTTTCGACCCTATGTCCTACGGATGCTCGATATTTCTTCCTTGAATTAGAACAGAAAGGACCTTCAGTCCTTGTCAGAAGACCAGTGCGGTCCTAATTTCTAAACAGAGTGCCAGGGAATCTGTTTTTGAGGCTGTAGCAAACGCTGGTTTCTGGACCATCCCCTCTCGCTATTCGCAGGCAGGCGGTGCAATGGGGCATCTCCACACGCTCCGCCTCGCTAACTTAGTTTTGCAGATTGTCATCAGGACTTTTGGTTCAGGGATGCCGGTCTCCGTGAACGTGCGTCGGGGTGCGTGCGTGAGTGAGCGAGTGAGTATCGATGTTGCACGTTTTGCTATATATCAGTTCCCAACCCGCACGTCTCCACTGTGAGGACGGTAATTGTATGTGCGGTCACGGCCCTGCTGTTAAATGAGATTTCGCGTCTTTACCATTCGTCGATATGAAGGCCAGTTTCCTTCGAGGAAGGCACTATTTCCCAGACATTAGCCACAATCCCAGTGAGAGTACAGAAGCATTTCGTCTAGAAGACAACGGAGAGCAGTGACTGGACGTGATAAGGGAGGAAAAGATCAGCGATGACAGGTTCATAAAGTAGTTAATGATCTTCAAATGTACAATAAGTAATATTGACTATTTCTTATTCCCAAAAGCTGTCAATTCCACTGTCAGTCTGGATAACGAAAATCTAGGTTAAAATGTGAAGAGCTATCTTCTCTGAAACCAAGCTTATTTGTAGAAGTAATACCAATGTGGCATGATTATTGATGAATAGTTTACCCAGCTATGTCACCCACTCTGATTGAAGACTGAGGTACATTTCAGAGTTCATTTGGGCATCGACGGATAGGATCAAGGAGAATTTCTACAGTACGTGTTCATACCTCGCAGAGTTCTTTCATACAGCACGTAAAAGCGTTTATTCACTGGAGCCAATCAAATGACGAGCTCTGTTTCGGATGTGTAAAAAGCGGAGCCAATGAAATGGGGATCTTTCGGGGGGGGGGGGGGGGGGGGG
>SMGT01004407.1:426698-455948 GCA_004794575.1 Lanistes nyassanus | reverse complement strand
GGATGTTTCGGGAGAAGGGGGATTTAGGGGAAGGGTAAGGGGTGGGGTTTAGGGTGGGAGTTAGGGAAGGGTGTAGGAGGTTATGGGCAGCAAAGATCTTTCAGAAAACTGCAAAGTTTTCAGTGGTGACCCTAAGAGATTAGCATATTTTACGTAAGACTGTATTTTGATTGGCTCCAGTTTTTCTGCGTTTTTTTCAAGCTCCATATATCCACGGGTGTGACTCGAGGAAAGAGATGCCAAAGATAGTCCCCTCGAACGATGGTGCAAAAGGCTGGATGCTCCCGGTGTTTTGACTAAAGATTATTTTCTCATGTCTGTAAGACATAAAATTGTCAATATACTAATATATAGTGTTGCTTCCATGGGTTGTTTGTTTGTTTGTTTGTTATTTCCTTGACTCTGACTTTCTCGTGCGTGCATTTCACTCTATTTTTATTTTGTCAGATGTAAGGAAATGCTTCCAAATCTGTCATAAATTCGCGAATACCGGAAACACGCATGAGAGTGTGAGTCTTGCTGAGCAGAGCTCTGCCCCTGGAGCACAGCAACCTTTTCAGGGCTGCGCCCATGTGTTTACTTATTTACACAGATACTTGGCTACTTATTTTAGTTATTTATTTACTTACTTTCGAGTTACTCATTTACTTAACTACTTTCCTGCTTTTTATTTATTGTTGTCTTTAGTGAAAACCGCGAAAGAAAGACTGGTGTCGAATTAAATTCGGTCCGCTAAGAAATCTGGTCCGGTATACAGATTGCGCATGCGCGCGAGGAGAGTGCCAAAACGCTTACCCTAACCCCAGCCCTACCCTTACCCTAAACGAAATGCTGAGATCAAAAACGATTTCTAACTTAACTGATAACTGTCGATTTAAATCCTCGGACCGCATTTATCACAGTAACCAATGACGGGTACGCATGCGTATTCTGTAATCTAGCCGGACTCGGACCAGATTTCTTAGCGGGCCGAATTTCTTTCGACACCGGGAGTGGGACGGGCGTTGTGAGTTGAACGACGGGCCATAGCATCATAGACATATGCAGCTAAGCATAAAAAGGTATCCTTTGAAGTTTTAACCAATCTCGGCACGAATGTTCCTGGCAAACCAGGAGAAAGATGTGCGGCCGAAGACGACTGTTTCTGTGGCGACAAGGGAAATAAGCCAGTAGCGATCACAAGGGACAGCAACGTGATACGTGTGGCGCATGCAATTTAAGTCGCTGTACTCAAGCCTTGGGTAGTTTTCAAGAATGGAAGGGAGCATGGGAGGAACTGAATAAGACCGCTAACACGTTCAGAAAAAGACCACTTTGACAAAAATGGAGGCGGTAATGTGTCTGGACGACTTGAATCGCCTCTGAGCCGCAATATATTCTTCAGGAAGCCGGTAAGCAGAAGCGCAGCGCAGCTCGTCCCAGCAATGGTCGCCATTCTGCCAATATAATCTTGTTTGCGATCTTCCCTGCCTGCCCCCTCACCCCTCCCATCATGTCCAGCCAGTGCGCATGCGCCACTTAGTCTTCGACAAAAGCCTGGTGAGCGGAGACTGGAACTTCAGGTCTTCCTCTTCCTGCTCCAGCACCTTCTGCACGTGCACGGGGACCGCTACGGCGTCTAGGCCATCCATTTTGCTGTGCGGCAGACGTTGATGGGCTTTGGCTTTTCCTGTCCCACGGACGTCTGCGGGCAAATCGCGTCTGGCCGTTTGATATTGAGGAGATACTTTGCAGCGTCAATCAGCTCACGAACCTAACACGGGCTGTTCCATTTCGCGATAGTTTAAAGTGTAGGTTTCCGATAGTCCCCGCGCCAGAGGTTGCCGAAAACTTAGCAGGGAGCACAGCAGCCGAAGTGACGTCATCTCCAGAAGGACAAGCTAGGCCTACAGTTATTTAGTCTAGACCAGAGTGTAGCTTTTTACAATGAGTTCATGAGAATCATCGCGCGACTCATTATCGGGTTGTTCATATGATGAGGAAATAGAAAACGGAGGAAAAGATTTAAAACCATTATATTATGTGTTTGAGACATAGCTTCCAGGAATCTTGAGAAGAAACACAGGTGCTCTCTAGCTGAAGACACCGATCGCGATAAACAACCCAATGAAAACATGACGCACTGATATGACAGATTTTTCGTTTTGGATGTTAAAATGTTCTGATTTTATTAATAGTAATTGTCATTATTGTTTGCACTCCTTAGGATCTTGTCATTATTGTTTGCACTCCTTAGGATCTTGTCATTATTGTTTGCACTCCTTAGGATCGATCTGTATGACGCCTTAACAAACTGTCGATCAGAATCAGTGGAATAAAAATCATGGATCAGTGTATAGTAGACACTAACGGCAAAACATGTCAATCGTTTGTAACTGTGGGAAGAATATAAAGGAAGTATTTATAGGAATTCCAACTCATGTTTGGGAATCAACTCAACATAAATTAGTGAAGCAATTTTGGGTTTACATTGTTGCAGTGTAATTCCGTAAATGTGCAAGTGTGAAAATACTTAAATAGTACTGGTAGTGGTAATATAGATTAAAAACAAATAAGCACGCAAACGGCACCAGGTTCCAAATGGCAGAATATTTTTAAAATATGCATGAGTGAGATATGGAAACACTGTGGCCTAAATTTATCCTCCTCTTTAAAACGCTCTGAACACACTAATATAGCTCTCGCGTGCCCTTTGTTGAAATATTTTTTTCTCGTAGTTTGCAAAAACCAGTTCCATGCTGGCCAAGATTGTAAGAAAACAGTCAAGAGACAAAAGTAAAGGAAATAAAATTAGGTAAAAGTCAACAGGAAAAAAGTGAACCCACTTCGCCATCCCCCATACTCCACCCCGTCAATCCGTAAAAAGAAGTCAGACACTTGTTTTAACTTTTTTCCCTTTCACTTATTTTCTCAACCGCCTTTTCTCATGGTCTGTGTTCGGAACTGGAGATTTGAAATGAGAGGTCGATGTCATTCGTGCGACATCCCATTCCTCGAAGCTTTTGCACCAAACAGGTGAGCGGAGTACATATATATTGTTATGCATGACACCCAAAGAACGCTAAGTTTTCAAAAACTGCACTCTGAGTATAAGTGATCACAACAATCGCATCACTGGGTGTGAGAAACGTGAAACATAATAACACGGACGCTTTTATAGCGTGATATCCCGCCAATATGCAGGGCGCTCTGGGTTTTACACAAAATGGATAAACAAAACAAAGTATAAAAACACTACACAAACAAAACTTGTACAAAACACACATTACATTGACGGAAAACGTATAAGTACAACCATAAACTATTAATGAGACAACAATAAAACAAAGGACATAAACACCAGTAAAACTTGTTTAGAAATACTATAAGCGCAATAATGCCAACAATAAAACAGTACAGACTAAAGCACTGAAACATAAGCACATCAACCTTAATAGGTAATTGAACAGATGGAAACATTTGAAGAGCTACGTTTTCACTTTTAATGTTACTTCAGCTCCTCTACAACAAACCCATGTACCGTTTTCTAGCTTCACTCGGGTCCGTTCTGGAGTGGACGTCAAGCTCGGGGTTTTCCCACTTTACCAGAGATTTTATTTTTTTGACGATAGGCTCAAACGTTACGTGTAAACGCAAAATCTGCTTATTAATAAATCTAAGTAGTGACAGATCAGAACTCCATGACAGAAAAGTAGAGGGCTTACATCACAAATGTTAATAAAATATTTGAGTTTGTGTGCTTTCATAAATGGAAATTTCGTATCCAGAAGCTACACTATAACTCTCGCAAAGAAGGACCAGTGTGGTTTCTTGGGTTTTGTCTCATTTGTACATCCACAGTTCCTTCACAGTCTCCACCCCAGATTCTTCACTTTGCGTACAATATTATCATGTACAACATCGTTATGTACAGTATTGTCGCTGTTGTTGTTGACGTTATCCTCATAGGCTGTGGCTTCGCGTTGCGTAAATAGATTTTTTAATAACGTGTGGGTTCAAGCTGCTCGGCTTACCCATGACAGGTCCGGTCAAGCATGTAAGCCACGTAGCGAGCGATTCAATTCGTCTTCATCGTAATTCGAAATTTGTTACTAGACACCCTGTATTGCGGTGCTGACAGGAGTGATACGCAGTGCATGTTACAGCGTTACAGGTGTAAAGTATCAGTATTTGATATTCAATACAAGTATACATAGCACTGAAAGCGCAGCCGAGTTTTCTCTCTTTCTTTCTCTCTCTGCGTGCATGCGTGCGTGTTTTCATTGCTTGGATTGTTGCAGGATGTTATCTGAAAGTACTTGCGAGCGTTAAGTGTGAAGCCTTCGTCGTATGTGTGAAGTGTTGGAAGTCGAGGCTACTCGGATTATGTTTTTTTAAACATCATTTTGACGAACGTTAGCGAGTGCAACAAGGAAGCAACATAAGTGACAAATGTGACACCGGATCCAGATGTTTTGTAGGTACACAAAGTTTGAGGAGCGGCACTTGCTGGAGTTTTAAAATGTGCATGAAAATCCACGTGCCTCAGGTGTTAAAAACAAAGAACGATCCTCCGGAAGACTCGATCGCATTCCGCTGTTCCAAATGACAGATGTAAATCTGTGATTTGAAGTTTCCACACGCTCAGACATTGAATACATACGAACCAAAAAGGCTTGCTTTGCAGGGTTGCTGGAAACCTTCCATCGCTTTAATTGCGCACTTTCTTCTTTCGCTTCGGCTCAGCTGTTGTTCATAGTACAGAAAGGAACGGAGTGCAGACACTGAGAACAGCACCCCCGCCCCCCCAAAAAGTGTTTTCTTTTCACTTTCTTTTGTTTTCTGCCTTGTTTTCTCGGCTTGCAAATGTCAAGGTTCTCACCGGGCACACGAGCTGGTTTGTGTGGGCTTCGCTGGGCCCGCGCGCCTTACAGCGACTGATTTTATTTTCCATGCACATCTGCTTCCCAAGCACTTGACAGAGGAGTGCAAAACACGCACGAAAATCGACGCTGACGAGCAAAAAGGTTCACGCGGATGTTCTCGAACAGGTTACGGTTTCATGTTTGCCGCAGAAGCATATTAATGCTTCCCTTTCGTTTTTTTTCTTCTAACCATCACCCTTTTGTCTCGGCCGATGAAAGAAAGAAGCTTCTCGTTTTCCCGCTTTAATTTTGCATTCATTTCCTGTTAGCACCTCGTAAAAAGTCTTCTGCCATTTGAATTAACCTTACGGGCACTAGGGGGACGGTTTCTATTAAGTTCAGATGCAAAAGTTCACCAGAAAGGTCAATAACTTTCGGATTCGGGCACGAAGGTCAATGAATTGTTTGTCAGGTGTGACTCAGGCCTGGAGGATATGGAGGCAACAATCAAATCAGTGGAAAGTGGGAAGTCATCTGTAGTAGAAACATCCCAGCAGAACAGGCCAAGCCGGATGGGTAACACTGGTTGATGCGATCACAGCTGTCTGCACAAAGTCTGGCAGACAGGAGAACGGCCACCGTTTCAGACTTCTGGTTGTCACACCTCTTAAAAAGGAAGGCAACTTGGAATTATGCCAGACTAATCGATCCAGCGGTTTGATCGAGCCGATGGATCGATAGTTCTGGCATAGTTCCAAGCGAAGTTATCTTACTTGAGACTGCAGCCGGAAGTCGAAAAGATTATCGAGGAGGAACAGGCGGGACAACTCCTGAACAGATCTTCAGTGTAAGGATACCGTGTGAGAAACACCTCCACCACCAGCAGACCCTCCACCACCAGCAGACCCTCCACCACCAGCAGACCCTCCACCACGTCTTGATAGACTCCGATGAGGCTGTCTTCTCTCTCCCACATCGTTCAGCATCTTCGTATAAAGAATCATGCCAGACGGCATGGAAGGCCTTAAAAGAACAGTCAACATCGGTGGAAAAACAATAAGCCACTTGCGCTTTGCCGACGACATCGATGGCTTGGGTGGCAATGAAAAAAGAGCTTGCCGACCTGCTTGAATGTCTCGACCAGTCATCAACAGTGAATAACATAGAGAACAGTGACAAGAAAGACCAAACTGACGACCAACAACTCCAGTGGCATCGGCACTGACATCAGAATGAAGGCCGACAAGCTAGAACCAGTCCGCACTTCAAGTAACTTGGGTCCATTGTCAGTGATGAAAGGTCCAAGCCGGAAGTAGTTGCAAGAACAGGACAGAGAATTTGCGGCACTTACAAAACGGAAACCCCTCTGGAACGGCAACATCACCCTGGGTTCCAAGATCAGACTGATGCATGCCCGACACCATGGTGACTATCGACAGCCAGCAAAGACAGGATCGAGGATAGACGTTGTTTCTGGCATTGCAAACTCAATTTTGGCTCTAGCGGCTGATTCCACTCACACGATTGGGGCAATTGTGTTTACGCTGTAAGTCGATTGGCGATGGAGATTTATGAATCTCCAGGCACTGATCGTAATGAATTAAACCTTTGGCATGATCTCGACAGGTGGGCATTACAGAAGTGTCTAAGTTGCACAATTTACAGGCGGGGCTGTTGCCATTTATTTACCTACCCTAATCGGCTCGCCTTTTCTCTAGGGTATAAATTATCTCAGGTGTTGCGCTCGGCTGTCTGTTGACAGTAGACAGATTGCGGAGGCACCTGTGACCAAGAGCTCATTGAATTGATGAGTTTATTTTGATTTTGGCTGTGGACTTATCTGTCAGGCCAGATGACGGCAGACGCCATGGAGCGCGCGTGCGCTGTATCGTGTTCACATGCACACGCACGTGAACAGGCATGCGTGGAGTTTTCGGACCCCAACTGGAACAAGTATGGCGACATCCTGCTCGCGTCATATTAACGTGTTCAGGAGAACAAGCTGCTTTTTGTTAGAGATATACAAGAGACGGAGCAAACAGAGATGGATTAAACAGATTTTTGGGGCGTATTTTCGCGTTTTTCAGCGGTTCTGCGTCAGCATCATGTCTGATTAGCGCGGCGCTCACGAAAAAAGACAATAACTTTACAAATGGAACATACAACTCTCGAATACATCTGTGGCGGAGATGGACAAGTGTTCGTATCTGTACTTCCAAATGTAAGAGCTAGCTTTCGTCAAGCAAAAAGCCAAGTTCTTACAATATTTGTGCACACTGTTCGCGTTTTTGTTTTCACCCTAGCGTCATCACCGGATTGGTAAGGATTTAGCACTTACACGGGTGTGGCAAGAGACAGCTTTTTGAGAGAGGGAGAATCATTCTTGGATTGGTGCTAAGGAGAAATCAGCTGCTGGTGTACATGCGAACGTGTGATCAGAACACTCCTATAATGGACAGTGTTGACTACATCAAAGGAAGAGAATAGATTGATGTAAACTACTTCTTGAGATAGCTACTACCTGATTACCTGAACTGTATACATGCGGAAAGCGCCTGTCCCCACGCTTTACAAATTGAAGTCATCATATTTCAAGGAAGCAGCTGGAAACAATACAAATTCTCAATCTCGCAAGTAATAAATAGCCGTTCAGATATGTAGTCCAATAATTTTATGAGTGCTATTTGATTCTGTCGGTCATCCAGAACTGCTACGATCGAGGAAAATTTTTCTGGTGGTTTTTGACGACGGCACACTCATTTCCACTTGGAAAAAAACTTCATTCATCACCCACAGCGATTTTACCGGAGAGCAATTCGTCCAACGCACACGGCAACAAACGCATTTGCCACAGTTGATTTCGACAGAGCGCGCCGGCTCACTGAGAACTTCCCGTTGTGAACCCATTGTGTACGAAGAGTTGCCACCGAAACGAAGAACTGCTATATTCTGTATTCGTCCTTCTTGATTACCTCCACTGGCTTAATGCCACGTCAGCAATCCGTGCCTGGTCCCCCCCCCCAGAAAAGCCTTCTCCCCTCTACCGGGGGGGGGGGGGGACCCAAACTTCAGTACAAGATGCATCTCCCTCGTCGTGAGCTTTAGCCACTGCCTCCCGCGCGGCGCGCATGCCCACACCCTTCTAAATAATTGCTGCTTCGTTTACTGTGATGCCTTTCTGTCACGGAACCAATTTTGTAGATCTCCAGAAACGATCAAGTCGAAAGAATTCGAAACGGTTTTCGATCGGACCACGTTTCCATTGATTTATTTGTATCCGTTCCTTTACGTGCGTGTGTGCACGTGCGAACGAGTGTACTTGCAAACTTGTGTGTGTGTGTGTGAGTCTCAGTGCACGCGTAATATTAAATAGCTTCTGTTTAGAAAACACAATTTGAAAGAATTTAATGAGAATAAAAAGATTACGTAATCTTCTAACAATGCATCTATCCCTTTTCTCATGTGAATTATAAGCATTCTTGTCTGTTGGCAACGCCTTTCGTCTATGTCACGTGTGCGGGAATGCTCCATCACCAATGGTGTCCATATCTGGTTGATTCTAGACTCATTCTTTTCCTTGAAATAAACGCAGCACCCGTCGCTTCTTGATAACACGTCCGAACTCGGGCTTAACTGCAGTCTCTTTCCTTTATCACTTTCCAGCCAGTTGCAGCAGCATGTTGCGCATCGCGAAAGTAGAAACACTCTCTTTTCTTCATCGCTTTCCAGCCAGTTGCAGCAGCATGTTGCGCATCGCGAAAGTAGAAACAGTCTCTTTTCTTCATCGCTTTCCAGCCAGTTGCAGCAGCATGTTGCGCATCGCGAAAGGAGAAACAGTCTCTTTTCTTCATCACTTTCCAGCCAGTTGCAGCACCATGTTGCGCATCGCGAAAGTAGAAACAGTCTCTTTTCTTCATCGCTTTCCAGCCAGTTGCAGCAGCATGTTGCGCATCGCGAAAGGAGAAACAGTCTCTTTTCTTCATCCCTTTCCAGCCAGTTGCAGCAGCATGTTGCGCATCGCGAAAGGAGAAACAGTCTCTTTTCTTCATCGCTTTCCAGCCAGTTGCAGCAGCATGTTGCGCATCGCGAAAGGAGAAACAGTCTCTTTTCTTCATCAATTTCCAGCCAGTTGCAGCACCATGTTACGCATCGCGAAAGCAGAAACTGTACCCATCCAGTTCGAAAAGAAAAATGCTTTTGCACTTAACAGGCCTTGAAAAAACATGTTTTCTTTTAGCCACAGTGTAACAGTTGAACTTATAAAATAGTATTACGCTAACCCATGCAATAATCTCAAGAAGAAAAATAAAATGAAGTTTCGGGCATCTCTGCAATTAATAAGAAATAATTTTCCGCGCTTGAAGAATTCCACGTTACTCCATTGCAGAAGAATGTTTAGAATATGGGAAGTTTGCACACTCTTGCAGCGCATGTCTTTAATCACTGCTGGCAGCCTGAGGTTGCACACGCTCTGCTAGGAAAAAACTTCGCGCTGGTTTAATTACAGTACGATAGTCGACAATGCTGACATCATCTAAGGCAGAGTGCCCAGAACGGCTCATTACTATCGGCCACAACCCTGTCTAAACTTAGAACCGCCCAAGGCGAACTGCTGATTATATTCAAACAGTAATCTAGAACTTCAGAAATGCAAGCGACACAGGAGTGACAAAATATGTGGTGCGTGGACCTGTTTGTCAAGGCTTGAAATAGAAGTGCTAAATTTAGAACAAATGGTTGTTTGAGATATTGCACGTCGCCAGTAATGGACATTCGTTTGTTTTGGTGTTTTGTTCAGTCATCAGCCAGGGCTGTGTATCACGATAAACAGCCGGCGAGGTAAGCAGCTTCAAAGATTAGTGGACCGTACGTTTGCCGAGCTGAGATCCGAACCCCGAGGTCGAGGTGTGTCTGTAGTTGAAGTTCGGAGCACTACTCGTAAAATCTTTACCTATATAATATATATATATATTTCTATGAGCTTGTTTTTCTAGCGAAATATTTTATTTATACTGTATATTACAAACTAGCTGGTCCTTTTAAATTTGTTTATTCATTTCTTTTGGCCGTTTGCATTTTTAGAAAACGTTTTATGTCTACTAAATTCCGGATGCTAATTATTACCTGCATCGTAAAGTCTATTATGTGGGCGCCAGTCATTAGGAGGGCCGAGGGGGAGATTCTAAATTTAGCGTAAGTTGGTATGTCTTCCTGGGGTTAAAAAAATATTTTTCCAAGAAAGCTCTTAGTCAGCAGGACGTGTGGAATGTGTAATTCTCAGTCTCCTCCAGTACAACTCTGTAAATCCGAGTCACGTGATATTAGCCGTTTAAAATCTCCCTCTAGCTTCTTTTATTTGGTTGGAACTGCTGATGAGCAAACAGGTAAGAATAAACTCGTGGAATCGCGATTTGTAGGTCAAGAAAATGCCTGGCTAATCCTGAGCACACCTTTAGCTAGAAGTCAGAATTAATCTTGACTTCTACATAAGGGTCTAAGGGTTCATGTTGGCCTAAGGGTACATAGGGGCTGAAGGTACTTACGGGCCAAGGGTAAATGGAGGTCTAACAGTTCGTTCATTCACCGACGGGAACAGTACTATGTTGTTGTTGGTGCTGCTGTTGCTGTTGTTGTTGGTGGTGCTGCTGCCGCCGCCTGATTCCCGTTCGACAGACTTGGCGTGACGACATGCAGCAGTCTGGGAAACTCATGTATTTCCGCCCTTTTGTTTTTGTTTTTTTTTCTTCGCTGTGTATGTGGGAGGGGGAGGGAGGAATTGTTTTAACAGCTTCTGGTAGTGAAATAACTACTCTTTTGTTAATCCCAACAAGGTACTGGCAGCGCTAGACACACCCGTATGCTGACGTTTGGAACCAAGGGAGCCTATCGTACCCAAACACGTAGCAAAGAGAGAGTCGAAAGTAAGGAGCATGGCGTAAGGAGCGAAGATCTGCCACGCTCCTTATTTTCGACTCTCTTTTGCTACGTGTTTGGGTACGATAGGCTCCCTTGGTTGCTTACGTCAGCATACGGGTGTGTCTAGCGCTGCCAGTACCTTGTTGGGATTATCGTTTGATGATTTATAGCGCTCTGTCCTCATTTGTTCTTTATTACTCTTTTGTTGTTCAGTTTATTTTGTCGTCAGCAGTAAGTCGGGCCAAATCGCCGTTTCAAAGACGTTCACCTTGCAGCGTCGCCTTTCCAACAATTGCTTCGTGGCCTGCATAGTAAGGAGGGAAGGTGGGAGAGGGGTGTGTGTAATGTTTTTTCCTCCTTCACTGGTCTCCACTTCTGTCCGCTGATAATTTTATTGATGTCTCCATAATACGACACGACTGCCCCGCAGAGAGCTAGCTTTCTGTCGAATAAAGTAATTCCCCAGTGTACGCTTGTACACAACCCGAGTTCCTTACTTGTAATCAGGAACTGAATTAGGTCAAGTCCCAAGCGGACTTGATTTCCCACAGCGTAAAGAAACAGCTGCGATTGTTGTTGTCTTTAGTCTTCAAGGAAACAGCAATGATTTTAAAATTAGGTTTATCGCCAAGGCAACATGTTCCCACCTCTACCCTCACCCTACTCCTGTCTTGGCATGTCAGCTGAGCGTCAGGGGGACACTCAAGCCATCTGGCAAGAAGCCTAGGGGGGATCTGACCATCTAAACCTCACATCTACAACACACCCACAAAACACCCACAACACACCAACTAAACATCCACGACACATCCACAAAACATCCACAACACAGCCACTAAACATCCACGACAGCTGCCAGTCAGGTTACGATGTAACCCGAAGGCTGACTATCCATTTTCTAACTACTGTCCATTGCTACGAACACTGTCCCAACGTCTAGTGGAAAACCAGATTGTTCCAAGTTCCACAGTTTTTTTTGGTATGGGACGATGGAATGGGGTTGGGGGTTGGGGGTTAAGGTAGGGGGTAGGAGAGTTTCTTCCTTCCGCCTACATATCTGCTGTCTGTTGACTTGTGAATGTCAGCCTGTAAAGTAATTAAGTCTGCTGCCTATCGCTTGCCTTGGGGGATAGCGGCCGGCGAGGAAGGTCAATTCCTCTCATGGCTCCTGGACACAGAACCTAAATGCCAGGCTGTCACCTGCACTGCCCACCCACCACGCCCCCGCAAACGCATGCAAGTAAATAAGAAACACACGGGCACACTGCACGTTGCACAAACACCGGAATTTTCGGAGCATCGCTGGGGCTGGTCTGCGGAATTTACAATACGTATGGGCACGTGAAGATTGTTATTAAGTGATCTTGATCACGCTCTCAGAGTCGGTGTTTTCAGGCTGCTTTCGAGTGAAGACGGACAGCTGAGGAGTCATTTCCTATTCAGACGATAATTCTGTCCGCTGTAACACCTCCCAAGCATCCTGTTTACTACCTCTAATATTAGAAGCAATCTGTCGGGGTGAATGTCTGTCCGGCTGCTGCCTGCAACAAATGTCAGCGGAATGCCAATCGGCACGTTCACATTGAGTCTAACAGAAAACAAAGCATTTGCATAGCAGTTTTTAAAAACAATATAAATCAGCTCTGTGTGGAGTTGCCTCTTTTAGATCCACTGATATCTTAGAAAAGTTATTCACTGACTAAATCTGACAGGATTATAGGAGTCTTTTGCTCCTTTAACGACATCTAGTCAGGTTTCTTTCTTTTCGTCCGTCTGTCTGTCTCCCTCCCTCTCTCTCTCTCTGTCTGCCTACCTGGCTGCCTGCCTGTGTGTATGTGTGTCCTTCTGTTCGTTTTGAAACTTTGCCGTGCTCAGTGCCTTGTGTTACGCTCAAAGAGTTTGCTTTGGGCAGATGAAAGTCTTCATCAGGAATTAGATAGATCAACCGCCACAGCATTTTCGTCTGAATTCGATTAAGAAACAACCTCCTTAACCTAGCTTCACCAGTCACATCCATTTCCGATGAAATGTAACTCCAGCTTCGACGTGTAAGATTGTATTAGTTTCTGTCCAACTGCTTCATTCGTCAGGATTGAACCGTCTGACGCCATCCTTAGAATGAGGGTAGGGCATGTTCTCTTCCACGATAGTCACTGCCTCTTCCTGGACTTTCTCTGGGTTGCAGAGGCATACGATTGTAAAAAGTTACACAAGCAAAACAAAAGATCTGCGAATGGGCTTGAGTACCGCTCTTGTGACCGGAAAATGTTTCTGGGTGTTCTGAAAGAAGCGTTGCGTAACTGTGGGTTGGATGTCGGGTTTGCGCAGTTGCGCAGTTAATGCAGGCATTGTGTTGGTGCTCATCTGAACTAAGACTTTTGCCTTGTCGAACACCTGCTGACAATCGAATTTAATTTACATCTTTTTTGGGGTGCGCTCGATCACATTTCGCGCGCTCACGAAAACCTCCGAGTTTATCGAGCGCCTGGCCAGACCCGCGCCTCACGCTGTCTATGGATTGTGTGTCTGTTCAGCCCAGTCGAGAGAGAGAGAGAGGGGCGCTTAAACAAAAGCGTCCTGCAAAAACCTTGCATGTTGAAGTGGCAGCCACAGAGACAAAAAAAAGCCGATTATCCATCGCAACCACCTGCAGACAAGACCGACACTTGTTTGTGGCGCCTCCATCCGTCTTCATGCTAGTCGTCAAACAGGCCGAGCGAGCAGCGAAAACCAGTCTGGAAACGTGTAAGCCCCTGGGTACAGCCAGATATCTTGTGAGAGACTCCATACCGAGATGATATCTGTGAGGGTTCCCGCTGGTTCTTCTGACTGGGCACAGCGCAAAGGGGATTTGCTTCTGAACATAATATTGGGACATCAGCAACGGCCCCGCCCCAAGTACACGTTCTCTTTGTGTTTCCATACACACCATATTTGGACGATCGCAACTCTCTGGAGAGGGGTGGGTAGACGAACTGATAGGCTGATAGGCAGGTAGAGTGGGGTAGAAAGAATAAGACAGGCAGTTGAAGGAAACAAATATTAGATATTTCATTTCCCAGTTCTGTAACGTCGTTGTCCTGCTTCTCCTTCTCCCGCACCACATCATCATCATCTATCCACCCACCCACCCATCATCCATCATCCATCGATCCATCCATCCATCATCGGCAGAGCAGAAGCTCTCCCCCCCCCAAAAAAAAAATTAAGCAGCTTGGCACGAGAGGTGACAGGGAGGGCGTGATGATTTGCGGTACGCCACAGTCGTGTCAAAAAGCCATCGGGTAGGAGGCAAGAATCCAACATGGCGTGTCTGCAAGGCGCGGCCAGGGGCGCTCCGTTCTCCGGTGACAGAAAGCCGCTGGCAGTGGCGCTTGCCGACAGGATCACGATGAGACGGACCCCATCCATTGTTTCCTCCCAGCTGCTTAACGGGCCCGTCTCGTGTGGGCTTGATGCCGTTAGCTCGTTTATAGGATCGCGCGCGGCTTTTGCAGATAGAAGGAATTTTCCTTTTTGTCCGAGACGCATCTATTGAAGTTCAACCCTTGCTGACCTCAACCCCGCCCACTCCATTACTCCAGAGATAACGAAAAGGTCTTTGTGTGGATATTACATGAGAAGCACGAACGTGCATGGTGGAACACATATATACCTACTTTGGTGGGGGGGGGGAGTGTTATCTTCGATCATAACATCGCACCCACCACCACAGTCGACCAGCAGTGCAATTTAGCTGCTCGCTGCTCGAAACACACCCACGGTAAAACCAGTCTCATCTCCGTTGCTATTTTTTGTGCTTGCATACATGATTTTCTTTTAAATCCACCCATTCTTTTCGTCTCCCCTTTCGCCTTTCCTCCCTTCCGTCTGTGTGTTTGTCTTTCTGTGCCCGGAATAGGGATACAGGTGTATAGGCGTGAATGTTTGCGTCTTACTTCCCAAAGTCAGGGAATTTCTGTTCAATCTCTACGCCCTCTAAAGCCTTCACCTCAAATCACCTGCGTTGTCGTAAGCGCGGGAGAAAAATGTCGTATCTGCGCTGAAGTAGGTCTGATGCTGTCCCCACATTGAAGACGATGTCCGCGAGCAGTCTAAACTTCTCTGCCGACACCGGGTGGAACATTTTAGACTGTCGGCCTACATCGGCCTGCTTGCTTTGCGACGCGTCAGCACGAGGCAGCTTTCCCTCCTGCTGGTAAACCATCAGTAGAGGCGGTTAATGACTCGCAGTCGCCCATAGCGTTCGTTCCCACATTTATCGACAGCGACATCAAGGGAAGGTCTAATCTTCACGGAAGCTGACGGTCGCTGCTGTTGTCCAGACAGTCCAGTCGCAAAAAGCAGAAGCCATTAGCGAAAGCCACAATATTGCCTCTTGATTTATGAAACTGCTTTCTATAAGCGACAATCGTCTCTACCAGCGACAATCGCACGGCGTTCCTGCCTAAGCGAACTGGTAGCTGCGGTTTTCCCCCTTCTCTGAGCTTTTCCACATTGGAAAATGCCTCTCGTTCCACCCCCACTGACCTGCCGAGAGAGAGAGAGCTTGGTGTTGTTTGCCCTTGAAATATTCAGCTGCTTCCTGCGTATTCTTTGGGCCGCGTATTTGTTTTATTCGAGCTGTTTCAGATGAAAAGGTGCTGCCTTTGTGTTACCCGTTACATGCATACAGCTGAAAGCAACGTGGTCCCTGCACCGAGCGCGAAGAGGCACCACAGAGCCTGCCATAACAGCCCTTATTTACGCAATGCCACGGTTATGAGTGCATTGTGCACCATATCATATCTCGATGGCAACTAAGATTTTTTTTCTGGTCGTTTACCATGGATTTCGCATGGCTTACAACAATGATCCTTAACGCGAAATCATAGTTATCCAGTTTGTGAGTGCAAAATCAGAAGGACGTCCAGGTGTTTGTGAAATAACTTCTTTGTCGGTCGATTGTTTTTCAGAATAACCGTCCTGTTTGCTAGATATCTTGCGTAAACACGTCATCGTCATCTCCATCATCCATCATCCATCGACATTAATAACAAACGTACTCTCTTCAACCTTGCAGCGCTGCTGGTTAGTATGAAAACTTTGGAAGCAGAGGTAGAGTTTTAATGCCTTTCACAAAACGCAGTCATTTAAAACGACCAGCCTTGTCATAGATAAGCTTACCTGAAGTTTATGGGGGCCTTTGTGTGTGGAGAAAAGGTTTAGCAGGTACTACAAACCACCTGCAATGTACCTGTCTCGGCGCTACAGGCCATCACTCCCTCACGTCAGTAGTAGTGCGGGGGCCTGTTACAGGCGTTTCGCTTCATTCCGTCTGCTCGTATCTGCGCGGATTTCAGTAGGACCGTACATATTTTTGCGATGTGAATGAGAAAAATTGTTTTTTTAAAAACGTTTTCAAAGAATAATACTTAGCTAGAACGAAGTGCTATTTCTCAGCAGTAAATACACGACTGGTACTGGGGCGCTTAGACTTGGGGCGACTGTGTTACGACCCTAGGGCGACTGGGCAGATTTTTTAGGGCGGGGAGGCATGGAACGATCAGGGAGTAAGACCAAACGTCCAGCCCCCCCCCCCCAAGGGAGGGCGTATATAGGGACTGGTGCGAAGAGGAGTCACTGGTTTAAACTGCCGACAGGATTCACACCATCCTGTCGGTCTGTCTTCTATGGAACTGCTGAAGACGACTCATAACCGAGCTGTCACAAAACACACATTCCTGGTTTCCTCAGGGATGGCCCTAACTTGGCCCATACGAACGTATGCCGAGGTGGATTCCAAAAGTAAACATCGTGTTAAGCGCGAAGACGCAGGCTTCAGCTTACACATCCAAACAGAAGTCCTACCTAATGCCTAGCCCCATCCCTAACTCCAACCCACAAATTTATCGAAATTTATTAGGGCATCGAACCTGCTACCTTTCAACTGTCAAAACGAAAGTCTTCACCGCTTTAGCTATAAACCACAGCATATAGGTGCTGTGACGTCTCGTTGTGGCATGAAGATATCTCTATCTCCGAAATAGTTTATCTAACATTAAACGCTAGAAGCACAGTAGCAACGTCACACTAGTCCTTCTGATCCTCTCGTTTTTGTTTCGGGAATGTGTGATTCCTTTCTACTATTGCTTGGAAGATTTCCTGTGGATACAGGTACACTATTACCTAGAAGATTTTCTATGGATAAACTTACTATATGCAGTATGAATTGCAGACGGCTGAAAGACCCTAAAAACGAGGTGATGTGTATTACATTTCTTCAAGCAAACAACAACAAAAAATTATGCGGTACACATTGTTTACAAGATAGGAACTTTGTACGGTGCCCACAACACCTAATTCAATCAAAATGGGGATGCAAAATACATTTTAATTCCTTTTCGTTAAACGCCAAAGATTTAGCAATGCTAGTAAACAATTTTGAATATAAATTTTATGATAGTGAAAATCTCAGTAAAAAAATACTAAATATACGCTAAGCAAGCCTGCTTGACCCTAAAAAAAAAACTGCACAGATTTAAATTTTTCCATTTTCTTTTTTAAATTTTGGTCTTACCTGGTAAAGCTACACATTTAGGAAAAGCTGTTTCAAAGCCATTTTAAGGCCTGACGGAGCTACGCGATGCCCCCGGAAATAGAGGTCGCTAGGCTTAACACGCCATGCGCATGCGTTAGCGACGTATGCCAGGAAATGCTAATGAGCTCTTCGAGGCTTCACTATTCTACAGCATTCCCCAAGCGACGCATAAAGACATCGCCTTGAACAGAATAAGAATTTTATTACGATTATCACCGCCTGAAATTCCAGATACCCTGTAGGGCAAACGAGCTGGAAGATACATTTTACTTTTTAAAAAATCCTTGCACGCGCACCTATCGCTGGTCAATTGTTTACGTTTTTGCATTCTTCCCTGGCATCTGATCCTCCAAACAGTAGGGTAACGACGTATAAACAGCGCCATTTGGTGTAGGTTGTCTCCTAAAGACAACAGCAACAAAATAATGAGTCCTGTAAAAAAAATTCTTGTAGACTAAGTTGTCGCTGGAAATTGCATCATGGAGAAACACGTTTTTAGTGTGCTTCAGAATAGGAATTGTTATCCACGTAACACGAGCTGCCCAGCTAAGCTGGAGCGCTGAAACCTACACACGCCATGTAACAAGCACGTACGTACAGCTTGTCATGAATAATGCATGAATAATGCAAGCAGGTCAAAAACAAACAAACAAACAAACAAACAAACCAGCGCCAGTAATATTCCGGAGTTCCTTCTAGAACTCAAATATGGCTAGAACGATCTATCAGGCCAGAAGTCACGCAGAAAAAGGTCTGGGAGAAAAGGATGGGTGGATTAAGTCCCTCGCGGCCCTCGCCTGCTGTCTGCGCATGCGCGGCGTGGCGCGAGGACCACGCGGGTTGTCTAACCCCCACCGTCGATAAGCGAAGGTGGAAAGCGGAAATGGTCTGTTTCCGCGGCTCGCTCGCAACGCACCCCAGATAATGACCTGTTCGATGATGGAGATGAAAGTTTGCTCGTGATGCGAAATTCGTGTATGCGGGTCTGCGTTCGGTGGCGGTATGCATTCGAACTGCAGACCTTTGCAATAACAGCCACTTCGACTCTGTGGGAGCTTTCCGGATGCGTTTTATTTTCTTTCCAACCCTTGTCGGGTTACCTGCTTCAGTCTTTCAACTAACAGGTGTCGCCCTGCCTGCCTGCTTCAAAGAGGAAGCAAGGAGATTGCCAAAAAGAGACAGTTGGTAAAGACAGCTTGCTGAGTGGTTGAGTGCCTGTCTAGTATTTTTACCCGATAGAGCCCATCATTCTAAGGCATACAGTTTTGATCATAACAGAAATAATCATAGCAGCCGCTTCTGCCAACATTTCGATAACCATAATCACGTCTGTTTGTGCTTTTTTGTGGGGTCTGGGTTGGTTTTTGTTGGCCTGTGTGACTGCGTGGTGCACTGTTTTTTCTTTCCAGTTCTTAAATTCATTTTTCTTTTATCATCTGTTCCTTTTTACTTTCACATTTATTTCCCCATCACCTTTTTCCTTTTCCTTTATTCTTACCATCCACTTTCCTCCCTTTTCTTTGCTTACCACCCCTGTCTTGTTTGCCGTAACCAAACCCGTATTATCTTAACAACACAGGTTCTCTGTCCACTAGCGAGTGCTGTGAGGCTGAAGCTGTCGATAGAAAAATTACCCTTGAGTGACAGATGTTGGAAATAAATGATTCTGTGCTGGATTCTTTTACTGAGTCCAGAGTTGCTAAGTGCCCCTAACTTTTGAAACTTGCCCTGGGAATAACTCACACGGAAGTCCCGAGAAGGATTATAACCCTGGTAAGTTCTAGAGGAGTGATAATCCTTCTGAGATCCCGCACGGTCCCTCCACATCACCACCTTGCCAATTTACTCTCGGGAAGGGGGGAAAGGTAGGAGAAAAGAAATTCTGGACTGCAGGCGTTTATGTCGATCGTTTATGTCCAGGGGCCAGTATAGACTATAGGTTGTCCGTCGTCAGAGACCTGACAACTAGTCCTTGAGACAGTTACCTCGCGTGACACAGTCGCGGAATTCATCGTCTCTTATTGAGAATTTAGTGGGGGGTTTTTGTGGGGGGAGGCAAAAGGCGAGTTGCACACGTCAGACCTGGTCAGGTAAAGGCAATAGCACATTGCCTTCAAGTTTCTTTTTAAAGCTCGGATAAATAAGTATTCAGTGCCGACGTTTGCATAAAACAGTCTGCCAAACAACTCCGTACCGCCTCTCATTTGTAAGCATACGATGCACTTTTCACAGCGTGCCGTCTTCACTGCTTGCCGTTGGATTTGGAATGAGCGTTGGCTACGCGATCCTTCGGTAATCAAGAAGCCCCCCAAAACACGACCCCTCACCCACCAAACCCCTCCTGTAGTTGATGGTGGAAAACAATGTGGCGTTTATTTTTTTCCCCCACGAGATATAGATGTTGTGATTTAACAGTAAGTTTGCTGTGAAAACCTGTTCGTAGCGCGAGTATGCGTCTGTGGATGTTATGGAAAGCTTCCAAGAAATTGCTGTTGCCTATGCAAATCTTTGCCTCGAAAGGGATGGGAAACGGTATAAATTCTTAAAACATCACGCGAAAGGTTGCTCTTCTTATGCACTAATGATGTTAGCTCGGTAATAACCAGTACGGGGGTTGTATTTTCGGGGAGCAATGAAGCTAAATGAAAGCACACATTTACTACCGACCGCAATGTTATATGACTAGGAAGAAAGAACATAAAGGACATGCTTGCATCAAAAAGCCCTTTGTTTTGTCTTTCAGCGGAATGAGTTTGATTATTTCGACGAACACAGTATCCGAAACATGTCGTCGGTACCACAAGGATATGCATGGGCTATAATATAAAATCGTTCTGCAGTCACATTCTCTTACCATAGCTTTGCTCTAAGCGCAGACAGCGGGCCGAGAAAGCTTCCGCCAGAAAGCATTCACTAAACTCAGAGACTGGAACTTATCGCCCCTCTTGCGCCAACGACAGTTCGATAAAGCGAGATCTAATTTTTCGTGGGGGATTTTTTTTTTCAAATTTAGAAGGTTTTTGTGGGGTAGAGAGGGTGGGGAGGGAGGGAAATCCAGCGTTTTAGCCAGAAGTTTTACGCTGCCATATTATTCGATTTCACCGACGAGTAAGTCAATGCTGTTCTAAATTCATGGGGCTGCACAGACATGGAAAAGGCTGAAGGGTGCTGGGTAATCGGATGGAAGCTGTGCAAAGATTTTCGTTGCCCGAAAAAGAAGGTAGATTTAGCGTAAACAAGTTTTGTTTTCATCTACCAATACAACAGAACCTGCGTTTGACTAAGGTTGGCAACTTCATCACACAAAAACACAACAATAAGGAAATCACGGAAGGCAAAAAGCAGAAGAATGAAGGAATGAAGAAGGCAGGGAAGCGAGACAGCAAGAGAGAGAGAGGGGGGGGTTAAAAAGAGAGAACGAGTGAACGAACGAGCGGAAGAACGAAAGAAATGCCCACTTTCAGACAGCTATTGTCTCTTCCACCACAAAGTAAGGAAACTATACAAAGCAACAAGAAAGAAAAACTAGCTAATTTTAAAGAGGGCTCATTAGGAAGATTTTTCGTTGCAGCAGCAGCAGCAGACTAACTAACTAAAAGCAGATGCTAATAACACTGAATTGCTAGCCAGACATTGTCACCGGCACAACACATCTTAAGTAAACTGCTTGGGGGACTGGAGCTTAAGACTTCAACCATCGATGACTTTACAGCTTACTTTTTGTGAAAAGATGATTGTACAACACAACGAACAATCATTATGGGTTGTAAATGCGAAATGCGGCAGTCTTGTACGTGTAAACTGAATTGCAACATTTTCTACGGTAAGCAAAAATGGGCCTTTCTTTAAAAAAAAACTGGGGGTGGGGTAGGGAGGAAACTAAAAAAAGAAGAGCTAACAAATCAGCCAGGCAAAGTAACAAAATAAAAGGAAACAAAAACAAAAACAGTTTTAAGTAGACAATAAGCCAGACTGAATTACCCCTTCGCGCGATACCAGAACACGATGGAAAAATGTTCTCCTCTCTTCAGACTTACGCAGTGCATAACCTATTCATTTTAGCGTGAAATTTATTCTTCTTTAAATGTGTTGACCCAGTGTTAACCCGTTTTTTCCGATCCATCTTGCGGTTATCATTTTTGAAGAGACCGAGTGTTTTTGTAAGATGATCCCCCTCGGGTCTCAATTAAGCCATCTGGCTGAGAAGAGGCGGGCATTTACTGTCCAGCAAGGCTGCGGAACTTAAGTTAATCTCAGTCTAATTTGTGACCGGCGGGATTCCACTACGCCAGGGAAACCCCAGTGGCTCATCAAAACGTGGCATGAATCGGCAACAAGAGGGCACAGCAGGAAGCCCTCCCCCACCCCACCCCCACACATTTTTATCTTCAAACGGTCCTGCTTCGTGGGTGTTTTGTTTTGTTTTTGTCTTAAGTGAAGTGTTCGTCCCAGTTCACACGCAAGCGTTTCTCGATTTACGAACTCCCGAACTTCTGGACACGGTACTTCACCGACTCACGACTTTTTTTCTGGACATTTTTATACATGCGATCTTACACCGATCTTACATGCGATCTTACATCTTCGTTTTACCCCCTCCCCAATCTTATTTGCCCATAACTATGTTATGGAGCGAGGGGGGGGGGGATGAGAAACAACACTTGCCATATAATAGCAGGAAAATCTTAAAGAATATGTTTCCAGTGGCATCGTCACCTATTCACTACCATTTACTTGACTAAAGAAAAGAATACACGGAAAACATTATTTCTTTACTTTTCTATGGTATTTGACTCAGTCAACATTAAGATAATATATGGAACCAGAAAAATGTAACATGTCGTTTCCTTCACAGTTATATTAATTTCGTCTTCACCTTGCGAGAACTGGCTTTACGAGCAACGCTTGGGGAAAGCATTAAGTTCGTAAGGCGGGGGATACGTGCTCTGCGTTGAGACTTCTCAGTGAACTTTGAACTCCTATGCTAGGCAACCGCTTATTTTAACCGGGCGAGTGCCTCATGTTAAGAAAGGCTTTAACCTCAGGCTCGATGCTGGGGATGCTGTAGCATCTGAACTGATTGCAAACCTCAGCATCAGTAATAACACGACCGATCAGACATTCAGTACGAACTTGCACCGAGGTCTCATGCCTCAGATACTGTCCGATGTGACCTAACACAGCCTTGCTCTTTGTATCTGCAGGGTCTCTCTGAAAGACTATTTAAAACATTTCATTTAATTTTACTTTTAACCGAGTCGTTGATTGGCTTTAATTCTTTTCATCAGTTTCCGTGTCTTTTTGCCTCAGACTGCATTTTGCCGATTACCCATCACCCCTCTCTCTCTCTCTCTCTCTCTCTCTCTCTTGTGTGTTAGAAAATCAGACACATTTCTTCTTTTTAAAAGCAAATTACTAGTTTTCCTTGTATGTCTCTTCCTGGGTAGCTCAGCTAGTAACGGTGGGAACTGGCAGGTGGAAGGTTGCTGCTTCTAATGTCGGTGAGGTCAACGATTATTTCCTGGAGTTATACATTACGCAGACTCAATTCAGCCATCTCCCCGCACATTAAGCTGCCTGCCCGCACTGGTCACCTTACTGCAGCTGTCAGTCTGGTGGTTCTTTCAGTACACAGCTTAGTAACAGGACCCCATTCCCCTATAGTCCACTGTCCTGATATGCACCCAGTTTGCGGTGGGACGTTAACCCACCCAAATTTAAACGCCCAACCAACCTTTAAACATTTTAGCGCCTAGATACGGATAGGCTCTTTATAAATACTAGATTATTATAATACACTCATCAACATTTGCTAGGGGTCACAGAACAAAAACGCACTCCTGAATCCGTTAATTATTTCATTGATAAACAAACGTTTCATTTTAAAACGTTTTTCAAAAGAGATCGAACAAAAATAATGGATATTTGTAAACGGTACCAGTGGCAAATTGTTACGGAAAAGAAGCACCATGGGAAAAATCAACTGAAATGCTTCAATATAAAATTAACAAAAAGTCATCAATTCAAAATGCCTTGAACTGGAACTGGGGGCAGGATGGTTCCTGGTAGCGAGTGTGCCCCACACGTGCGTGGATGACAGCCATGCAGCGGTTTCTTGCGCTCCTGACGAGGGTTCTGATGTCCGCCTGCTGGAATCTGTCCCACTCTTCTTGCAGGGCCTCTGGCAGCTGCTGCAGCGTGGGGAGGGGGGGTTGACTCTTACTCCAACAGCATGCCCGAGCATGTCCCATACGTGATCGACTGGGTTTAAGTCTGGTGATCGTGCCGGCCAGACCATACGCTCGATACTTTCCGCTGCCAGGTACTCGTTGACCACCAAGGCGCGATGAGGTCGAACATTATCGTCTCAGGACCGATAGCACCGGCGTAGGGTCTGACTATGGGGTGGAGGATTTCATCCCGATACCGGATTCTAGTCACGGACCCGTGCTGGAAGACGTGGAGCTCCGTTCTGCCCTGCATGCTGATGGCGCCTCCTCCGTATCGGTCATGTTCGGCCACGTGAGGATCATGGAAACGCTCTTTTCGGCGATGCCACACTCTCACCCGCCTGTCGCCCCTTTTCAGATAAAATGGCGACTCATCTGTGAAGAGCACAGGGGTCCAGTCAGCTGGGGTCCATGGTTATTGCCCCACTCCAGCCTGGGTTGCCTTTGGTTCGGCGTTAAAGGCGCGCGCTGGACAGGCACCCTCGAACGCAGGCCAGCTTCGCGAAGTCTTCTCACTGTTTGGGTCGAAATTTGAGTTCCAGTCGCTTCCTGCAGGTCGGTCCGGAGCTGCGTTGCGTTGATGAGAGGGTAGCGCCGTGCCTGCAGCGCTAGATAGCGGTCGTTCGAGGGTGTTGTGACGCGCCACCTGCTCCCATCTTGCTTTCGGGCGACGCTGCCAGTCGTTTGATGGCGGTTCCACATCCTCCATGCCACGCTCTGAGACTCTTGCAGAGCAACTGCAACCTGACTCTGAGACGTCCCCACCTGCAGCATCCCCAGCCCCCTGGCCTTCTCCACCAGTCAAACGCCTTCTCTGTAGAGCGCCCCAACGAGCTGTGTTCAAGTGAACTTCTGGGGGTCATGATACTCATGAACTTTTGCACGAGTGATTAGGGCGTGATGACCTGATTTTTTACGGGAGAGGAACCAGCAGATATGTGGGCTTATAACGAGAAAAAGTTCACCTATGACATTTGATCCACCTTTGTGCATGGTGCATTGAAATTATGACCCCTAGCAAAGGTTGATGAGTATAATATTCAACAAATGACGCCATTGATGTTTAACCTGCGTATTGCTGATGTGTTTGTGGTATGACGGATTTACAATTTGATGTTTTCGATAAGGATAGGCAAGTTGTAAACAAAAATCGCGTAGGAAGTATTGTTTTTAACTGAGATTTTAACACACATGACGTCCATTTGTCGGGAACTGTCTATAAGACTGCTGGAAAAAAAGTTTGAAGCTTGCAACTTGTTGACGTCTGCTGGTGTCGGTTTCCAGTGGGAAAAAATGAAAGAAAAGGTGTTGTCGTGTTTTCTCTCTGAAAGATTAGATAACGGGAGTAAACTTTTAAATTAATGTAACATAGTTTTCCTTTCGGAGGCGACATATCCGACAGTTTCTTTTTAAGTAGTGACAAACTGATATTTTTTTTCTCCATCCAGGAGTAAAAAAAAACCCCGCAGAACACCCTTTTATTAGAATTGAAAGAAAATAATACCAGAATTCATAAGAGAAAAAGATGTTTCGAAATAGTCTAGTATATTTTGTCTTTCGTTTTGTATGAAAGACGAGCCAGAATCTTTATTCACATTGGAAAGGTTGTGTATAGGTTCCCGATGGATGCTGAAATGAAAGTCATTTAGCTTATTTATTGCTAGCTGTTTTCTGGCACGCAGTCTTGAAAGACAGTGGAAATCAGATATGACTTCCCTTTAAAAAAAACGAAACATAAAATACTTGGCAAAGAAATCTCTTCTCGATGGACTTCTTAAAAAGCACTTACATTCGTGGGCTCTTGCAAAGATTGGACTAAGAGAGCGATAAAATAGTCTTTTGGTTAGTCTTATCTCGGTTATGGCGTACTATATCAGCATCTTAAGATGCTGACAGCGGCGGATTTATTAGTTTGGGGAGGAGGGACAAGAGCTTATCCTCAAACCCTCCGTCGCCAGCCTCGAAGTATAACTGCAATGAAACATTACTTGTTCGCGGTTTAATTTCTCCTCGTAGTACTGTGGTGTGAGAATACGCGTTCAAGTAAATAAAAGCGCTGGTCAAACTATGTGCAACCATAACGCGTTGTATCTTTTCAACATTGGATCTGATCTCCAACGCAAACAAGATTTTAAAATTCAATACAGTAATTTCAGCTGGAAGACGGTGTGGATGAAGTCTTTTGGCTGAACTTCAGGGAGTTTTGCTGTTGTTTTTGGCTGACGTTTGAAATAGTTGTTCACCGCGGTTTTCAGTCGACGTACACAAAGACCCGACCCCCAGAGGGCGCTGGAATCACATCCACCTTTTTTTCACCTTAATTTGACAGAAAAACAGCAGCCGGTGTGTGTCATCTTTATGTACGGTTGTCTAAAAAATTATCCATTTTTCTCGTCTACTCCTGTCCCCTATTAGGTGAGCTGTTAAGTAACCATATATGACTGTCGTGGACACAGTGAAATGCAACAGAACCTGCTTGAATAGGGTACATGTTAAGAGAGAATGTGTCGATCATGTGAAAGGAATATTGGCTAGAAGAAAACAGATTGCCAAAATACTGGAACTCTATACGCGTAAACAGTCCTCAAATACACTGGTGGCTTGTGAAGGTTATTATCTATTGCATGCTCTACATTAATCTTTTGTGCATGCGTGTGGGGGGAAGGGGGTTGAGTGGGCAGGTGAGTGGGGGGTTGAGCGGGCAGGTGAGTGGGGGGTTGGGTGGGTGTAACGTACTAGAAATCTTCAGAGAACGTACTCGTGATATAAGACTGCTGAATTTCTGTTCCTTCTTGACAACGGGGTCGACAGACATTGCAAGTGTCTGTTCAAGAGGCTCAAGTGTATCGTTTAAGGAAAATTTCATCAAGGACTTTCCCGCAGGAAGAATAGGCAACTCATCTAAATCACTAACCTTTTGATTCCCTAAGCACAAACTTTTCTCTCTTTCTCTCCCTCCATCTCTTTGTCTTAGCATGCACACGCTTGTGTATGGATGTTTCATTCTCTTGAGAAAATCTTCTTTATTTATCTCCCAACCCTTCTTTCCTTCCATCGTATTTGTGTGTGTATGTTTGTTGGTCTATTTGGCCATCTTTTTCTCTTCTCTCTTCTGCCACATCTCGATTTCTGTGCCTCTCTGTGTATCTGTCTCGGCTCCTTCTCTTGCCCTCTCGCTGATTCAGTGACTTCTTCATCGCTGCTAGGAACATTGCGACAGGTGGCCAGCACTCGGAAGTCAACGGACTTCTGCCAGCGTGTATTCGCCTACGAGTTGCGAGAAAAAGGAACCTTGCATTGCAGTTAATCTCACTTCAAATGAGTTTAATGCGACTTCCTCTCGAGTTACGAAGGATATTAACATTTAAGCGGATCATTTTTGCTTCAGATTAACACTGGGAGTAATTCTTTTCTTTTCTACAAAATGCAGGTAACTTGATAATCGCTGGCAACAGGTGTCGACGTTTGGGCGTAAATTGTGACTCCTTTGTCTTCTGGTACACATTCAGATAATAAATAATCCAGGGGCATAGTATACTTCTGAACAGAAAATAGTCCGGTTTCCCTCAAATAGAAATGAAGACTTTAACCAGAAATGAAGACTTCTCACAGTGAAACAACATTTTCGGAAATGAAAGGAGCACGTGGCTGCCGCTTGGAGTAAAACATACGGTGACAATTAAAAAAACTTAACTAAGCTGAAATTAACAAGGACAACGTTAACGTTTTGGGGCATCACTATTTCATCAGGATAGCACAGACAGGTGGATTCATAAACAACTAACAAGTACCTACTTAACTGTACAATGTGGACAGCACAGACAGGTGGATTCATAAACAACTAACAAGTACCTACTTAACTGTATACAATGTGGACAGGACAGACAGATGGATAGATGAACAACTAACAAGTACCTACTTAACTGTACAATGTGGACAGGACAGACAGATGGATACATGAACAACTAACAAGTACCTACTTAACTGTATACATGTGGACAGGACAGACAGATGGATGCATGAACAACTAACAAGTACCTACTTAACTGTACATTGTGGACAGGACAGACAGATGGATACATGAACAACTAACAAGTACCTACTTAAATGTATAAATGTGGACAGTACAGCAAGGCCGTAGAAGAGGGATGTGGTGGAAAATAGACTTACAGGACGCATTGCATAATGATTTTTTTTCGCCAATCAATGGCCATAATATCAGCAGCCAATCAAATGGCGTGTCCTTTAAAGGCTGGGGTTAGGAGGATTGGAGGGGGTTACGGGAGGAGGTTTCAAGGGGAGAAAGTGGGCGTTGAGTGGTTACAGAGAAAGGTAGTGCCATGCTTCAAGAGAGAACTGTAGTGGGAGGGGGAGAGAGAGAGAGAGAGAGAGACCAAAGGCAATGTAGAAATAAAATTGTACGAGTGGCAAACGAGTAGGAAAGAATGAAAGTAGGCTTTTATGAAAACTGTAAGAATGAAAATCGCTCTCCTTGTCTCCCACCTCGTGTTGCTCTGTTGAAGAACACATTCATGATATGTCTGATTTGTAGGCTTTTATACTGTCCTTCCATTAAAGTCAATTCACGTATCATTTTAATAGGGAGTAGCAGGACTTTCTCTAAAAGGACTTGGCTGCGGCGATTAACACAGAAACTGTAGTGATTTCCTTGTCCAGATCAAGAAAGAAAGTGAATGAACCTTTGCAGTTAAATTTATTGGAAAGTTTTACCGGCACCTCAATCTTGATGTCACGTCTTTCGCTGTTTCTGTCTACACTTTACCATTTGTATTCGTTGTATTCTTACATTTTGCTGTATGCGTGACAGCCCCTTTCTGCTTTCATCGTATTGTCTGAAATGCGATAATATCAAAATGCCGAACTGTGGATGTTAATAAGGGGATAAATAATAGAGGTAATGAGGCGCCAGTTCTTACGAAGCAATTCCAGGCGAGCACACACACTCACACTCGCCCGCGCGCCGACTCACACACAGACACTGGTGCACACAAGTAGGGAGAGAGTGGGGTTTCATGTTGCTGTTGAACTTGTACATCGTATGTTGATGACCGAGAGGTCTAAACTCTCCAGTAAATTGACTCTTGATAACATGCCAGACAAGATTCAGGATAAAATATTGCAGAGGTTTGCTAACGAACATGATGAAGAATGTTCCGATACAGACGCACCAGACAGTTTATTATTGATAGCCATCAGTGGCTGTCCTATCTAATGCATCTCAAGCTGAACCTAGTCTGGTCACTCCCACAAAGTACGGTTAGGTCAGGGATGAAGGGAAAAGTGAATGACGGCCGAAAGGAAAAAAAGGGCGGTTTGCAAGGGAGCGGTGGGGGTGATACAGCAGCACGGGCTCTAACCACTTCTTGCGACTAGCCTCTAGGCAGAACACTGAAGACGCTTACAGCTTCTTACTGGGACTTTCACCACATCAGTTATGCATCGTCGCTCTGAGATGTTTGGTGCTAAATCGGCTGGAAAGACTGTAAGCTCTTGTAAACACCATCGGCGACTGTGTTGGCGTCAGCAGTTCTGCGGATACACATTGCAGCAGCCAGAACTCTGAGTGTGGAAGACCGATAACTTTTGTCTAATGTATCTCAGTGCACAGACTAATGTGTATTTTGTCTAATGTACCTCAGTGCACAGACTAGCCTGTATT